>CP139506.1:223370544-223970544 GCA_021014915.2 Artemisia tridentata subsp. tridentata | reverse complement strand
TTCTGCATTTGACAATTATTCTGATACTTTTTTTTTCTTATTCTACATTTGACATACTTATTCTGATATTAACAATGTTATTAGTATATTGCTGAATTGTTAAATGTTAATCTTAAACTTATTATGATCTTATAACTGTTACTATACTATTAAAAAACAAAGTGGAACTAAATTATAAGTTTTTTATTCTGATATTAAAATTGTATCTATTCTGATATTAATATAGTTTATAATTTAATACTGAACTTAAGATATTTACTCTGATATTTACTGTGACAAATGGTAATTTTCACGTTGTTAATTAACAATAAATGGTTATTTATTATTTTTAAGCTGAATATTTCTATGCGCGTTTGCATGTTTCTGAGTATTTTGAGAATTTTTGGGAGCTGTTCCGCATACTGTAGCTTACAGTCACTGCAGAAAAAGGTTATTTTTGTCAGTAAACATAAATTATTCTATTTCTGATAGTTACTGACAAGTTTCGTAATTAACTGATAGCTTTCTCACATTTTCCTGAAAAGCAACCGCACACGCGTACCGACAACACAGTATATATGATGAGGCGAAAAGTGTACCGCTTTTAAGGGGTCATTTAAGCCCTAAATCGTATTTATTTGATCAAATATTGCCCTAAATCGTTCCTTTTGTCATTTTAGGTACTTTTGAGGAGAAATCTGAAAAAGGAGGCATTTTGGACGTTTTTGGAGCATTAAAGTGAAGAAAACGGCAAAGTCTCAAGAATCGGCTGAAAGTTACTCTTGACGGCGTCACAATTAACATGGGACGGCGTCATGCCTTGGCAAGAAAAGTTGGATGTGAAATTTACTCATGACGGGCCAGTGAGTTAGCATGAGAATTCTGACGGCGTCACGCTTTAACTAAATCAAGGGCGTCACGGCTTAAATCATAAGGGGACGGCGTCACGTTCAGGGTTAGACGGCGTCAAGCCTTGATAAGCCAGAATGGATTTTTGAAGAGCTAAAGAGGGACGGCGTCAAGAAGGTCACCCGGGAACCCTAAAAGCGGCGAGGTGACGGCGTCACAATGCATAAGGTGACGCCGTCAGATCCAAAAATCTATATATAGTTTTCTAATCTTTTGTCATTAGAGAGAGCTTAGTGTGTGGAATTTTGGGATAAAACCCTAAGACGATTTTAGCTACTTTTTCAGGGCTTTTTGCCTTGAGATCTTCCATGTTTCATTGAAAGATAAGTTATCAATTAATCATTCAATATGTCTATGTGTTGTTTGATTCTATCTTATGCTTGTCTTTTGTTTAACATGTTAGGCTAATTTTATCTTGTGTTTGCTTAGATCTAATGAAACTTAGCTATTGATTATTGGTTGTTAGTGTGTTGTTAGTTGTATTGGATGATTGTTTATCTATGTTAGGCTTAAGAAAACTGGCTAACTTCCTATTCGGTAACTTGCTTGAACGTCTTAAGAAACATGAACCAAACGCGTACTAAAGGTTTTTATGGTTGTATTTAATGCACAAGCGAATTCTAGTGATCCCATGTTAGGAGCTTCCTAGCCGGCTCGACATAGGAGTGAAGTAGGAGCTTGTAGAGTTGGGGAAGTAAGTACGCCACCCCACGAATGGTATTAAGGAATACACCCGTCATCCACGCAACTAATACACACTAATTAACCGGTAAAAGATAGTTAGGGAGTAAGGAAATCTAAGTAAACACATTTTTCTACACATAAGTTTCTCACCACATTTTCATTTTTGTTATTTTATTTTATTTGCATCCGTAGTAATTTTGGGTTAGTTGACTAGCAACTAATTCCGCCCACTCCTTCAAAACTGAGATTTTACTTGCTTTCATAAAAATATAAAAACATAAAAAAGAATCTTCCTCAACCCTTAGACCTAATTAGAGTAGCCTTTCATACCTAACGAACACTATTCCCTGTGGAGAACGATCAATCCCCCCCGTACTTACCACTACACTATACTACATCGGTCAGGTACACTGCCTGGTGGGGTTGTAAGCCTCTTGGGATCCCTCGAGAGGTAAAACCTGTTGTAAGGTTACAAAACCACGCACATCAAGTTTTTGGCGCCGTTGTCGGGGAATAGTTATTGTTTAGGTTGAATTTTTATTTCTATTAGGTCTACTCACTAGATTCCTTTCTAGTGAGATTTTTATTTTATTTTTCTAGGTTTTCTTTAGTCTATCTTTCTCTTTGTGTGTTTGTTCGTAATTTCCATTGACTCTTCCGTTCACCATTATGGAGTACGCGAATCCACCATACCACCAACCACAAAGGCCATTCTACCCTATTGACATCTTGAATTTCAAACAATATCGAGATGAACCCATATATGATGCATGGACTCGTTTTAGAAATTTACTCCGAAAATTCCCTCATCATAGTTTCGCTTTAGCATCCCTAACCCGAACCTTTTACTATCGTGTTGGCCAATATGACCAAATGCGCATTGAGGATTTTGCCAATGGGGACTTTAGGGAATTAAGTGCTGAAGAAGCATGGGATGCCATAGAAGATTGTGCCCAATATTATTATAGGGTAGACAACCCAACAAACGTTAGTACAAGTCAATTGAATATAAATTTCCTGGATCATGAAACAAGTTTGTTTGGGGATGAATACATTAGTGTTGAGATACCTAAGTGGTTGTCATGTAATGCCATAGTACAAAACAAACACATAGGTGACCTTGATGTGATGGAGGATTTAGCCGAACATGATCACATTGATCAAAAAGACCTAGGTTTTGTGATTGATGACGTCGAATCTCAAGAAACACATGATGAATCTTTTAGGCAGTTTGAATATAGCAGTCAGAATATTGAGGATGATCCGTATGATTTGGACATAGAAGTTGAGATGCCTGGAGAAGCACTTGAGATACTTGGGAAAATGTTAGGGTTAGATCCTACTAAAACGCATGATGAGGATATAGGTGAGCTTGACGTAAGGAATGATGAGGTAAGTAACATAAGCCCACCAAGTGCCCCACAAGTCCTACCATCATTCGAGGCATACACACCGCCCGTGACTTACCCGGAAGAAGTAGAAGGGACTATAGGAACCCCAATTGAAGTAGAACCTTTGGAAGAAGCAAAACTTGAAGAAATAGGTTTGAATACTTGTAGTCATAACCTTTCTTTTAGTTCTATGGAAGTTCCTAGTTTTGATGAACCGGAGCCTAAACCAAAACCGTTACCTAATCTTCCATCCTTAGATGTGAACTTAGGAATTGAATTAGGTCCCGATCCACCCATCAAACCATGTAGTCCGGGTAATGTTAAGATTAAGGTAGTAGACTCTAAGCCTTGTAGTGAGGAAGACAACATAGGAGTGAACCATGACCTTACATACTTACATCACCCATTCATGATTGATCACAAGAAACATTATGGATTTAAACCGGGTTTATTAGGTCAAGATGGATTCCCAACTAGGAATCTCTCGAAGTTGATAGAAAATGATCCCTTTTTAGGAGAACATTTTAACTCACCCATTGACCTAATTGAATTAGGTAAGGTTATGATGATAGGATCCCGCACCTTTGAGCATATAATTCATCCACCAATCTTTCCTCACGTGGCATACTCCTACCGAGCTGGTGTGTATCGCTACTATCACCCGCACTTAACCCTAAGTGTAGGGAAAACCTCCCCTATTTCCGTTAAATAAGGGTAGAGTCAGGCTCGTGACTCGAACAAAAACAAGCGCTTCTTGGGAGGCAACCCAAGCTTTATTTGCTTTGCGTGTTTATTTATTTGTTTGTTTGATTCTATTTGCTTCCGTATGTATGTTTAATTTTTATTATTATTGATTCATGTTCAAAACTAAAATTGTGAAAATGCTTTATTTTGTTTTTAACTTCGTCTTAACTACATATAAAGGTATTTTGCAAAAGTTAAGTGTAAGGGAAAGTCAAATCGGTTTATTAGAACAAATGAACATGAATCATAATAATAATAAATTAGCATACATATTAGTATTTGTTTGAGTCAAATGCTTGTATCGAGTCATAATGATGTTTTGCAGGATTTCCAGGAAGTAAGGTAAAGGTTTTTCCAGAAATTTTCCGGAAACTTAAAATGAGAATTTTTGTCAGGTCATTTCTGACGGCGTCAGGGTTTATAACCTGACGGCGTCAGATTTAATTTTCAGAAATTTTTGAAAGTTTTGTTTTTAAAAAAGTTTTTATTAAATCTCCAACTTATAATCTCCAGGAATCTGCAAAATTATCATTCCACAAGCATTATATCCTTATATATAGATTTATCCCGCCGATGTTATGCAGGTTTTCGTGTTTGTTTTCTCAGGTTTAACAGGTTATTTTGGACAAGGAAATGTTTTGAATCAAGCTTATGGCGATGCATTAGTCATGGAGCTTCAACATTACTTTGGAAGAAGATCTAACCGTGTTACTTCATTATCCACCGAGCGAATCAGGGGAGTATTTGATTTCATTCTTTTACTTTATGCTTTTACATCTTGTTATTTGAACATTGGGGACAATGTTCATCTTAAGTGTAAGGGGAGGGTAAAAGTACGATTAGAGAATGCTATTACGCTTGATTTTTGTTTATTTAATAGTAGATGTGTAATAAAACTGAGATAAATACTTGTTAAGATAATTTTAGTGCCAAATTTAAAATTTTTTACAACATATAGGAGTGAAACTTTAGTTCTAATAAGCGTCTCACGGATAGGAGTTATATGACTAGCACAAAAAACCGTACCACTAAAAAATTTTCCACCCCAAATATGTGAGGTTCGCCCCTAGAATTGGTAGGAAAAGCATTTATGCTATGATGTGTGTACCGGTAGCACTTAGATTCTAGAACTTGCGTTAGGACCATTCCGAGGCCACAAGTGAGACTACATTCGTGTAGTTAGATTTACTACATGATAAGAGGCATTAGGATTAACCCATTGTTTTACACCTGTGTTTTTGTTATAATTACTTTGGCTACATTGGTCAAGTAATTCTCCCACACCCTTTGCGTTGTACTCATTTTTAGTACACGATACCCCTAGTACACCCCTCAGAGCCTATCTTTTCGTTTCGACCTTTAAGCATTTTACTTAAAGGAAGAATTTGTTACACCCCACTAAAATGTACACCCAAATCGCCTTAGCCTACCTTGTATGCACTCATCTTTAGTGCATTATTGTTACAACATTTGTTTAAACCCAAGTTAATTATCTAGTTGATTACATGGTTGCTAAGTCGAGTCATATCCTTGTACATATTGTTTTGGGACGATTGGGACTCATGGGTAAAGTACTAGTATAATGGAGTAATGGGGAAGAACATCATTTATTACCCCCATATGTGCTAAATGTTTTAAAAGTACTCCAAGTTTTTCAATTATCTTAATTCGAGTCATTAGATTAGTATTTGTAAAGTTATGTAAAAGTTCAAGTGTAAGGGGAATGCAATGCCCCTATGATGTATTATTTTGGATGGTAGGGCAAGAATGTATGTCAAAAAAAAAAAAAAAAAAAAAAAAAAAAAAAAAAAAAAAAAAAAATCAAGAAAAATACAAAAAAATGAGAAAAAGAAAAAATAGAAAAAACATACGGACTACCATCCCGTTTCATTTTATGTTTATTTTTATGTTTTTGTTATTTTGATTATTTTGTTTTTAGCTTAAGATTGAGTCGAGTCTTGGCTTAGCAACATTGTATAGTACATGTAATTGATCAAGATCTTTAACTCGCCACCAGTAAAATATCCTTTATCCAACAAAACCGTGTTTTCCTTTTCCCTACACCTAACGTTATAACCCATTTAAAAGCCCTCTTTGATAGTTTATCTTAGGTGCTTACGCCTAGTGGAGGAGGTTTTCGATCCTTTCCCAAGCCTATGGTAATCTATTTGCTATGACAGGTAGTGAGAGATATTATCCGTTTTCATTTATGAGATTTATTTTGATGACACTTGAGAGATGTGAGTATCTAAACACTACTTGTGAGGTGCTAGTTTATAATCTCCGTGCTTATTATGATTGAAGTGGAACGATTATTTGTTGTAATTACTTTTATGTTTGCATTAAATGACCCCTAACTTGTATTTTGATTAGAATAAAAGCGCATTTGCTTGAGGACAAGCAAATCTCAAGTGTAAGGGTATTTGATGAGGCGAAAAGTGTACCGTTTTTAAGGGGTCATTTAAGCCCTAAATCGTATTTATTTGATCAAATATTGCCCTAAATCGTTCCTTTTGTCATTTTAGGTACTTTTGAGGAGAAATCTGGAAAAGGAGGCATTTTGGACGTTTTTGGAGCATTAAAGTGAAGAAAACGGCAAAGTCTCAAGAATCGGCTGAAAGTTACTCTTGACGGCGTCACAATTAACATGGGACGGCGTCATGCCTTGGCAAGAAAAGTTGGATGTGAAATTTACTCATGACGGGCCAGTGAGTTAGCATGAGAATTCTGACGGCGTCACGCTTTAACTAAATCAAGGGCGTCACGGCTTAAATCATAAGGGGACGACGTCACGTTCAGGGTTAGACGGCGTCAAGCCTTGATAAGCCAGAATGGATTTTTGAAGAGCTAAAGAGGGACGGCGTCAAGAAGGTCACCCGGGAACCCTAAAAGCGGCGAGGTGACGGCGTCACAATGCATAAGGTGACGCCGTCAGATCCAAAAATCTATATATAGTTTTCTAATCTTTTGTCATTAGAGAGAGCTTAGTGTGTGGAATTTTGGGATAAAACCCTAAGACGATTTTAGCTACTTTTTCAGGGCTTTTTGCCTTGAGATCTTTCATGTTTCATTGAAAGATAAGTTATCAATTAATCATTCAATATGTCTATGTGTTGTTTGATTCTATCTTATGCTTGTCTTTTGTTTAACATGTTAGGCTAATTTTATCTTGTGTTTGCTTAGATCTAATGAAACTTAGCTATTGATTATTGGTTGTTAGTGTGTTGTTAGTTGTATTGGATGATTGTTTATCTATGTTAGGCTTAAGAAAACTGGCTAACTTCCTATTCGGTAACTTGCTTGAACGTCTTAAGAAACATGAACCAAACGCGTACTAAAGGTTTTTATGGTTGTATTTAATGCACAAGCGAATTCTAGTGATCCCATGTTAGGAGCTTCCTAGCCGGCTCGACATAGGAGTGAAGTAGGAGCTTGTAGAGTTGGGGAAGTAAGTACGCCACCCCACGAATGGTATTAAGGAATACACCCGTCATCCACGCAACTAATACACACTAATTAACCGGTAAAAGATAGTTAGGGAGTAAGGAAATCTAAGTAAACACATTTCTCTACACATAAGTTTCTCACCACATTTTCATTTTTGTTATTTTATTTTATTTGCATCCGTAGTAATTTTGGGTTAGTTGACTAGCAACTAATTCCGCCCACTCCTTCAAAACCGAGATTTTACTTGCTTTCATAAAAATATAAAAACATAAAAAAGAATCTTCCTCAACCCTTAGACCTAATTAGAGTAGCCTTTCATACCTAACGAACACTATTCCCTGTGGAGAACGATCAATTCCCCCCGTACTTACCACTACACTATACTACATCGGTCAGGTACACTGCCTGGTGGGGTTGTAAGCCTCTTGGGATCCCTCGAGAGGTAAAACCTGTTGTAAGGTTACAAAACCACGCACATCACACACGCGTACCGACAACACAGTATATATGGTAGCAGTCAAATAAATATATTTTTGAGTCAGTAATAATATTTGATTACATTTCTGACAAAAACGTGGATAAAAACTTTATTTTACGTATATGTGTCCAAAAAGGTCAAACCGGGACTTTACGGTAACGTTTAAACTCAAACTGACATACGATACACCATCGAGGAGTAAAAATATTTTCCCTCCCCCTCTAATTTGTCCATAACCGGCCACACATAAAACTTCCCCACTATGGGATAAAAACTTAGCACTAACTAGTATTATTACTTATAAATATAATGTATTACCCTAAATGATACACACTCCAAATACACTTATCCATTTTGTTCTCACCTACATTCCTAGATCATTTTTCTTTCAAAAACTCACGGCACACACATAAATCTCAAGATCCATAAATTTTTGTTGAAGTTCAAGCTAATCGGGGTGTATATTCAAGAGTTTCGGGTTAATTAGAACGTGTTTTGGGTAAATTTGGTGCAATTTGGGCCACTCTTTGTTCATCCTACCTCACGTTAAAACTCAAGCATTGTAAGGAAATATCAAAACTTTTCTAATCTTGTTGATTTCATGTTCATTTGATGTCTAATGATGTTACAAATTGTTAAATGTGTATATTTTGTTAAAATGAAAAAGCTAGGGCTTGTTATTTATTTATATAGTGCTCGACATTCTTGAAATTTTTGTACAAATTAGAGTATTTCTTGCTTGTGTGGTAAATCTTGTTGTATATGGTACTAGTTTGATGATACAAATGTGATTAGTGTTAATTACGCGAGATTAAGACAATATATACACTTTTATGAGTATATACATGAATCGGCCATAATAAAAATACAAAACTATTGGGGTTTTGAAAAACATAAAATTTTGGCTCAAGTGGTGAAATGGTGGAATTTATGCTTAAAAATTTATGATTGATAGCTTATTGAATAAGCCATAACTAATTGTGTTTAGTTTATAAAAATATGGTTTTGGGTCGTATGGTGTTATATGGGTCAAACCTATTAAATTTTGGTCATGTTTGACTTTTTAGCTTAACGGCTTATTTATAAGTGCTTAATTGATTTAATTAAAATTTGTTACGTAACTAATTTAACTAAAAAGGGCCTTGGACTTAAATCAATATTTTTGGGCTTTTGATGTGTTCGAATCAGTTGGGCCGAGCCCAACAAGAATTCGGTTACCTTTGACTTTTTGACCAAACGCGATAACGAATGTGCTAAATTGATTTTTAGAAACGTGACGATATATATATATTGTAACTAAAAAGGCTAAATAGTTTTGGACTAAAATTTGGACCATTGGGCTCATTTAATGATTTTCTGCCCAATGAGTATGTCGGGTGACAAAAATGAGTTTTGAAATATTTGTCGACCCACTATAAATATTTTACTTAACGATATGATATATATATATAATTAAAACTAGTTTGGACTTGTTTTGAGACGCGTTAGTCTCATAAAGGGTAATAAATGAAATTTTGACCAAATCCTTATAAACTTTGACTTTTGTTGACTTTTGATGGTATATTGACTAAATGTTGAATTTGTATCGAAATCTATTATTAATAATTAAACGTGACGATAACGATAGTTATAACGATAAATATACTTACAACGACTAAAATATATATTACGAATAAATTTTGCAAATATAGTTAACAACGTGAGTTATTTGAGGAAATTGCAACACATGAGAAAATGAAAACGTTTGAATAAACGAATGGTCATGCCCAAATTTTCCAAAAATTCCAACACTTAGAGTATTTTGATAAAAATACTTACACTTGTTTAATTTTCTAAATACTTAACAATTATTCCAAATTTCTAATAATTAAAATTATATTATAAATAATAAACAATATTTATAATATAATATTCCTCCACTAACGCTATTATTTTATTAATTTCTCAAAATCTATTTAATTAATTATAACCTTAATTAATTAAATACATAATTATTAAACCTAACCTAATATATGTGTATGATAATATGTGTATATTACTTACGAAATTTAACAACGAATACTAGCACGGATGTTCCGTCACACGTATTCCCACCGTACACTTTCACCATGAGCCACCATCAAGAGTTACATACGATAAGTCATTTTGAAATATACTTTACCACACAGCAAGCAAGAAATACACGAGCACTGGTCACACGTAAAATTTTCAAATAAAGTAAAGACATATGAGACACGAACTTTTCACTAAGACTTACCATACTGATTTAAGTTGCGTGTCGGAGCGGTTGCACTGTTTTGTTGACTGATTAGCAGGTTGCTATTATTTTAAGGTGCGTTTATAGCCCCATATTTTTATACGATTTGTTTTATAATCTTGGAATGAGAAACATGCAAAACTGTTTTCATGGACCAAAAATGGATTTTGTTTTTAAACACACTTGTATGCAGAAACCTAAGTTTAGCTGAATCCCATTGCGCCCACTATCATCAACCGTCAATTCCCTCTGGGAAACCGTGTGATATAAATAGATCTATTGGGGATGACACCCCCGTTCGGTTGGCTCGGTATAGTCAAAGCGAACGTATACCATATGAAATTAGGCCGAGTGTCTGGGGATTAACACTCACGGGCACCCATTATTTGCTAATGCCATTTCGGCATTCTACTATGTCTAGTTCGGTTAGATAAGGCTTAGTGTTTGCATAGCGGGATAGTGTGTTATTGCTGAATTGATTGCTGTGGTCCATATGTGCTTATTTACTTTAAACCTATGAACTCACCAGCGTTAGCTGACTTTTAGCATGTTTTTCTCAGGAAACTAAGGTGTGTTTACTGAAGGCAGGGCATGGCGATGGTCATAATAATTGTTGGAAATGTTTTTACTATTGCGTTAACTCTGAAATTTGGACCACTTTGTTAAATGGGCTACATTTTATTTGAAATGACTTTTATGTAAGACAATATGACTTTGAATATGTAATGTATTTTAAAACGGATTTTCAATCCGTTCTTTATATCTTGTGTTGTAATTATCGATTTAGTAGCACCCAAAGTGTATGCTTCCGCCATATTATAATTTTGGGGGGTTACATTTACCATTTCTTAATATCATACTATTTTAAATTCTTATGTTTTAAATTCAGGTGTTGAAGAAGATTTTCAAGATGAATACATGTTACTATATATGTTGGAGATGGATAAATGTTTGTCTAAAGTCAAAGAAGACATAAAGTCTACAAATTCTTTAATATCTGAGACAATTGTGTACTTGACACGTGGGCCTACTTCGTTTGACACAACACATATTTGTCTCTAAAGCAATAATCTCAGAAGCTTAGAAAATCAAATGCAAGATGTTAATGATAAAATTGTTTGGAAAACTGCAATAAGATTTGATCTGTTGGATGAAGATAAAAAGCAGGTGATTCGTTACAATTTATACTCCAAAGGATACACAAAGGAAATATGTGTAACCCCGGTTCGTTGTCCCGACGAAGGATGAATGGAATTGTGATTTCTGGATCGTGAAACGTGTAGTGAATGGGAATAAGAGTGAGATATGGGTTTTTAAACTAAATTAAGCAAACATAAACTAAAAACAATTAATAAGGCAAGGGGAATGTAAATCTAAGGCTTACGTAACTAGAAACGCAAAGGGAACTTAAAAACGCGTAAAACCCGAGCTAATCCCGAGCTTTAAAAGTGAAAATAGTGAAATATTAATCCTAGCAATTCCAAATTAATTTTCCTAAGTACTAATAAGTAAAAGAAATTTTTAGAAAAAGGAATTATATTTTTTTGGTTTTTATTTAATTTTTTATGAATTAAAAACTATTTTAAACTAATTAAACGATTAAAAATATTAAAACTATTTAGAAAAATCTTGAATTTTGCTGGAAAATACTTTAACGTACACTAAAGCTAGGAAAAATGAAAAGGAAGTCCCAGCTTATTGGGATAAGCTGTAAATAAGCAAAGTAGGCAATAAGTTATAAAACTAAACAAGGGTTAAAACAATTAAAGAAAGAAAGAGGGACATAAAAGTCCCAAGGGCGCGGCTGGTAAAGTGTTGTGTGTTGATTGTTTGATCAAGAGGTCCCAGGTTCGAACCTGGATACCTCTTTTTTTGAAAACATTTTTTTTTGTTTGTATTTTTCTTTTACAAACCTATTAAGTGCATGTAAATAAGCAAAATTCTTAACTACAGCTATTTTTGAAAAGCTAGAATAAGCTCAGAAATAAGCTTGGAATCAGAACAGTTGGTTTCAATGAGCAAAAGTAACTAAAGCAAAGGCTGATAAGCTAAGAAAAGCTATCTATAAGCTGAAATAAGCTAAGTTAAGCTAAACTAACAAGTCTAAACATAAAATGGACAAATTCAATAAGCTATAAGCATGGAAATAAGCCAAGGGGCTCAGAACAGTAGAGAACAAGGGAATAAGCTAAGGTTTTATGAATTAAGGGCTGTTAAGCTAGAATAAGCTAAGTGGGATAAAGCAATAAGCTAATTTAAGCAAAACCTACTCTCACTGATCCACTAACCTCAGAATAAGCAAAAAGGAAAAGTAAATAAGCACTCAAAAAAGCAAATAGGTCCACTGATGGCTGCTGATTGCAGCAGGGCAGATAAGGGCTACTGAGGCTACTTTAAGGGCTAGAAAAAGCTATAAAAAGCTAATAGAAAAAAATCTAAAAAAATTGGAATAACTAAATAAGCTATCAAATATTAACTATACTGAAATTCAGCTAAATTGGACTTATATTAAACAAATTAAAAATGGAAAACAATAGCTGTATGGCAAAATAATGAACTGATGCAGGCTATAGTGTTAATCTGTGACAACAGTTGAGCAAAATGGACACAAATGACTTCAAATTCTCTTTAAACTAACCCAATACTTGCAAATCAATAAAAGGGACTATATAGAACTCAGAACTACCCAAAGTGAGGGCTGCATAAGCTTAAGCTTCTAGGAAGCTATATGATCAGCTGAGACTACAAGCTTCTATTTATCTAACCCAGTCTATCAAATCCTTAAACTAAGCTTAAAACTCCAACCAACTGGCTTATATCAACTGAATTATGCTAGATAAAACTTTATCAAATGTGCAAATGAACAGTACTCCTCATTTTCTACCTATTTTACCCATTGACCCAAACAACCCTTAAGGCTACTGACTATGGGATTTACACTAAAGCAGACCAAATTAAGCAAAGATGTCTAAAGAAAGATGAATTAAAAGCCATAATGAGATTAAATAAGCAATAACAACTGATAATGAAACACAGAAAATAATCAAATGGCTGATGACTAAGTAATTAAAAGAGAGAAAACTTACTTATCATAAACTGAATTCAGAATTCAAAGCTTAAAATTACAACTAAAATGAAGAGATTATACTAAAGATTAAATTACCCTACTCCTAATCTAACCCTAAAATCTAACTAACTACCTAACAGCCTCCATCCGTGAGTGAGTGGCTCCTATTTATAGCTGAGCTGAGGAGCTTCTAGGGTTTCATCAAACCAATCTTAGCCCTTGATCTTAGCTTGTCCTCCAATCTTTAATCCTCAGCCCTTGGATCAAACCATGATGTGTCACAGCCAATCATATGCTTCCATTTGTCCACATAATCATTCCTTTGCTCACTCCCATGTGTCAGACGTGGCAGGGATTCTAGAAGCTATTTTAATTGTACGGGTAAATATGGTGATTGGGGTAAATGGGGAAGAAGATCCACAGTGAAAATGGCGGGTTTGATTGGGGATTATTGTTTGACTGGTAATAAATTTGTGGGTTGACCGGGTATAAGGGAAAGGTTAGGATCCGGGTTTAAGGGTGGAAAATGGGTTTGGGTTATGATCCGGTTTGGTTTTTATAATAAAGGGTGATATGGGTTGGGTTGTGGGCTGGTAATACTTTTGGGTTGGGATTGAGACATTTTTGGTTTATCAGTTTTTAGTAATAGGATTAAAGGTGTAATGGGTTTAATATTTTGAGGGACTGATTTTGTCATATTGTAAAAGTTATTCAGGGACTGTTTATGACAACTTGAAATAATCCAAGGGCTGTTTCTTCAAATATATTTTTCTTTGACGATTTCTTTCCCGATTCCGTCTTTAAATATTTTTCTTCCAAATCTCGTGCTTGCGTTTTCCCTTTTTTTCTAGATATCCGTACTTGCATATTAATAAACACAAAAACACAAATATCTTTGGCATTTTGGTTAGTTTTTGGTCATTTTGGTCAAGAAAAGGTATGTGTTTAAGCACATACCAGCAGGTATTGTTGATTTTATTGCCCAAATAAATTTTAAATATATGATTATGCTTTATAAATCTTTGATCTTGATTACATTTTTGAACAGCTACATGAAACTTGCCTCGACAAGGTTAAAGAAATTGTTGATTCAGTTGCTACAACAATTGAAAACATTGTTCCTTTTTTTTATTTGAAGCCTATATATGGAGAACTGTATCCGAAAGTGTGGAATTACCTTTCCAAGATAAGTAATCAAATTAAAGATATCAGAGATCCATATTTTATGACATTTGAAGAAGTAGAGATTCTTGATAAGGCTGCAGCAGAGTATGCAGAAATAAATAAAAAGGCTAAAATGACATCTACACAAGAAGCAACAATCATAAACTGAAGATGAAGGAAAAAGTTAAAGTTCTATTAACATAGTTATATCATTGATTTGTGTGATTCGATATTTTAAAAGTTAATAGTTATTGAGATGTTAATATTATTTTTCTAATAGTTATTCTAAAAATCTTATGGTATTAATTAGTTTATTATTCTAATTTATTTTTTTTCTTATACTATTATTTAGTATATTGTTGAATTGTTAAGTGTTAATCTTAAACATCTTATGATATTGTTACTGTAATATGATATTAACAGTAACAATATCAGATATTGTTTTGTTACTATGAAATTGTTTCTGTTAATACTGTTACTATGATATTAAGATTAACTATATCATATATTGTTCAGTTATTGTGATATTCTTACTGTTACTAAACTCAGATCTTATTCTATATTTGATTCTTAAAAATCTTATGAAATATAATGTTACTATGATATTAACAATCTTAAAAATGATATTAAGATTAACAATATGAAATATAATGTTACTAAACTCAGATCTTATTCTAAATATGATATTAAGATTAACAATATCATATATTGTTCAGTTATTGTGAATTGTTAAGTGTTAATCTTAAAAATCTTATGAATTGTTACTGTTACTATGATATTAACAGTAACAGTAACATACTGTTACTATGATATTAACATTAACAATATCAAAAATAGAAATTTATAAGGAATGTTTTCTTATTCTGCATTTCAATTATTTATTCTGATATTGATGAATTGTTAACTGTTAATGTTAAAAAAAAGTTATGATATTGTTACTATTACAATGATATTAACAGTGACAATATCATAAATTGTTCCGTTACTATGATATTTTTGCTGTTACTAAACTCAAATCTTAATCTGATATTAACAGTAACAATATTCTTATTGTTACTAAAGTCAGATCTTAATATGATATTGATACTTATTACTGAATTATTAAATTGCGATAATGTTACTGTTACTATGATATTAACAGTAATAGTAACTTAATTCCGTCAATTAAATCCGGAATGTGATTGCAATTTGCTTGCATCTTCTTCGTTGATTCAGCTAACGACGTCACTGTTGCTGTTAATTTGAGAAACGTTTGTTAAGTGTTAAAGTTAAAAATATTACGAATTGTTACTGTTACTATGATATTAACAGTAACAATATCAGATAATGTTACTGTTACTATGATATTAACATTAACAATATCATAAACATAAATTTATAAGGAAGGTTTTCTTATATTGTATTTCACATACTTATTCTGATACTAATGAATTATTAAGTGTTAATCTTAAACATCCTATGATATTGTTACTGTTACTATGATATTAGTAGTAACAATATCATATATTGATCTGATACTATGATATTATTACTGTTACTAAACTCATATTTTATTCTGATATTAATACTTATTTCTGAGTTGTTAAGTGTTACTATGATATTAACAGTAACAATAATATCGTAATAACAGTAATATCATATATGATATTATTACTGTTACTATGATAGTAACAGTAATATCATAGTAAACTCAGATATTAATAAACTCATATGTTATTATATTGTTATTGTTAATATCAAAGTACAGTAACAATATCATATATTGTTCTGTTACTATGATATCAAAGTTCTTAATTAAGAATGTCAGATGTAAAATTTTATAGTGATATTAAGGAGATGGAAAAATGCTTGTGTCTTAATCAAGAATCTCAGAAGTTGGGAAAATAGAATGACAAAAGGAACAAGGAAAAAATGTAACAACTTACTTAAATTATTTTATAGAATACAAAATATAAATTAATCGACAAAAATATTTAAAAGATACATATAATTTATCTTTCATCATCATTCTTGTTCTTGTTCTTGTTCTTGTTCTTGTTCTTGTTCTTGTTCTTGTTCTTCTTCTTCTGCTTCTGCTCTTCAAAGTATTGAACATCATCTAATAATTCCTCTCTTAGATTTCGAATAGTTTGATTTAATGGAAATATTTTGACTACTTTATCACACATTTGAAGAAGCTTCAAACGAGATTTAAAAGTTTTTATTTTCAGATAAACAAATTCTTAAGTTCTGCATAAAAATAATTTATAAAAAGAATATATTAATAGCTATTAAAAAAAATAACTAAAATAAATAATTTATTTAATACCTCAATTTCATTTATTTCAGTCAGTTCTTCATAATAATCATCTGCTTCAATAAACGTAGATCCAAGATTATCATTATTATAAACATCAATGTCGTCAAAAACTTCATTATGTTCATCATTATCAACTTCATCAAGTTGATCATTATCAGCTTCATTATCACTGATGATAACAATATCTTTCTCATTAATTCCTGAATATTCCTTTAAATACATATACTCATCCTTACCTTGACTTAAGAAAACAATACTTGTGATTTTATTTGCCATTATTTTAGAAATAAAATAAGATTTTAAGAAATTAGTAAGAGGAAGAAGTTAGTGTGATATTTATTTATATAATTTGTAAAAAGATACTCATGAGTTAATAAAAGATGATTAATGAATTATCGTTTTTCTAAGTAGTCGTAAAGCCCAATAAAAAAGCAAAAGACAATCATAAATTTGATACAGTTAATTTGGTATCAATTTTATGGATGGCTAATAAATAATTTTAAAAATTTTGTATAAATATAATAGTAATTATTTACATAGATGTCGATAAAATAAAATAAAATAGATGATTGTAAGAAAAAATTTGGAATATTCCTTAAAATTCTGATATTAGGTTGTCTAAATGGAAAATCTTCTAATTTAGTATTCTAAAGTGTTAACTTAATAGTTATTCTGATATTAAAAATGTTATTATGATGTTTAATTTTCATAATGTATTTTTAATATTTGACAATGATAACAAAATTTTAAATACTTTTATTGAAACATTCAATGTTCAATTTCTATGTCTAGTATCTTTATTCAAAATATTCGCTTCATACATTCAAAAATACATAAACAATCACAATACATATAAACGAATAATTTTAAACAATCACAAAAACATCTAATTCCTGCCAATGATTTTTTTAAGTCTTTCTGAGATTCTTCATCTATATAAACTGATCACTTCTAACTCCATCATCTATAAAATACGGAAGTAGCATCTCCTTTAAGATTCCTGCAAATCAATACAGTTTGTAGTTTTATACAGGGCATCATATACGTTATTACATGTGATACAACATTCGGTAAAATATTTAGGTTTCTTATGAGAATCAAAGTGGTTTATTACCATTGATGATACTGGAAATATATAGGTTAAACTATATTTTGAAGATGGAATTGTTTAAGGTTTAGGGTTTAGCGTTTTATTGATCTCAAAGGCAGTGAATTTGATGATTTCTGAGAGGAATTGTTTTGGTGCAATTTGTTTCACTTGCAGCATTCGGTAGAATATCTAGATTTCGTATAAAATCAAAAATAATAATAAATTTTTTTATTATCATGAATAATCAACCAGAAAGGCATTTTAAAAAATAACCATACAAATTTAAAATTTAAATGAAGAAGTTTTTTCATTAAAATGGTGTGTTTAATTGTAACGGGAATGCTGATATTTATAGAGCAAAAGGATAAGGTTGTCGTACATATTAAATTTATTTAAATGCAAAAAGTTATCTATTTTTAAAGAAAATGTCAATTTAATATGATTAAGTATAAATTTTCTTATGATTACTTAAAATTAATAGTGAAACAACGTTTTAAAGAAAGACATTTGATTAAGACATGTATAATTTACATTAATAATTTTTTTAAAACCAATAGATGTTAATTTATTTCGAATCAACATATTGCTTCACAAAATGTATTATAAAAAGTTAAAAAAAAAGAACAATATATATATATATATATATATAAAGATATATGACAAAAATATTTTATATATATATATATATATATATATATATATATAAAGAATATTTGACAAAAATATTTTTATTTATTTTCAATTATCATCTTCAATTTTCTTCTACCAAAATTATCATCTTTAAATAGCATAGTGATATTGGATTACATCAATAAATCATAAAAAAATACATTCCATAAACGACAAAACTTAATTAGATACAACGTCACGAAAAAAACAAAAATAACAACAAATACATTATGCAACTGCGTATTTTTCTAATGCATAATTGCATGGGCGCTCGTTCCATTTTTTAAGAAAGGAATTAGCTCTTAAATATACATCATGATTTGGAGCTAGCTTAATGATCATTCCTTTCGATTCCGGATGAGCCAAGAATGCATCATTGAACTTTGCATAGCCAGATGATTACATTCTTCATTATCATCAAATCTGAACTCTAAAGGAATACAATAATCATTCTCTTTCTCTTGAACATCATCTTTTTGTCTGATTGACATTCCAACTGCTTATAATGCCGCTTGTTTGACATTGGGAAGGCCATTAAAATAGAAGATGATACGTCACGAGATTATAATAGAGAAGATTAAAATCGGTTCCACTATTTCAATATAGAAATACGTGTGAACGAGGCTATTAGATTTGATAATATTCGGTAAAATATTTAGGTTTCATTTTTTTTGTTGAGACACATAAGAAATATGGTAGCCCTTGTTAAAAAAATAATTAAAATAAGCATCTTTGCCAAAAAAAAAAAAAAAAAAAAAAAAAAAAAAAAATATATATATATATATATATATAATCTATCTAAAATATGGTAGCCCTTGTTAAAAAAATCTTCGTTTGATAAACACTTCTAAAAAACTTCTTAAAAAATAGATGCAATTTCCCACTTTTTGTTTGACACTTTTTTCTTAGATATATTTTGAAATGTGAGTGATCAAATTTATATAACAATAAGGATAAGGTTGTTGTTATAATTTATTACAAAAGCATTAAATATAAACTGACAATGGGTAGATGTGTTTAAAAATTAAAAAGGACAAAAAATTAAAATTTATATTATATACGAGCATATTTTAAAATACTTAATAATAAAAATAAATATATTTAAAAAAAATAATATCATAATGTTTTTGTTTCGAGTATTTTTTTAAAGTCTTAACTTTATTTATAATCTTAATATCAGTGTTTTACTTCAAAATTGAAGAGTAAATAATACTTTAAAATAAAATATTAATAATATATTACTATTAATATTTTAAAATTAACATTTAGTTTTAATGTTTAGTAAAAAAACTCTCTAAAACATTGAGTTAAATTCATTAATA
This sequence comes from Artemisia tridentata subsp. tridentata, assembly GCA_021014915.2. Lineage (NCBI taxonomy): Eukaryota > Viridiplantae > Streptophyta > Magnoliopsida > Asterales > Asteraceae > Artemisia > Artemisia tridentata. Next base: position 223,951,044 of record CP139506.1, on the reverse strand, counting down.
TTCGTGTCTCGAGTATGTCACTTAATGTTATGCAGTAATATTTTGTGTCTCGAGGAGGTCATTTCATGTCATAAAACTTTATGTCATATCATTGATATTGCAAACCACCTTGAAAAACTCGAGAATATTATGTAAAAGTATAATAAACGTTTGATACAACTATAATTTTATTTTAGCTTTTATTAAATCTAACATTTAATAAATGTTTTGACAGTAAATTAGGTCACTCTTTACAAAAATGTTTTCACAATAAATCTAATATTACAAATGTGATATAGATTTACAGTAAATCTATATATATATATATATATATATATATATATATATATATATATATATATATATATATATATATATATATATATATATATATATATATATATATGTTTATATTACTTTTAATTATTGAATATTGAGTTAAAAACTGACTTTGATATTAAAGCTAGTTGGATATTTTTAAATGGAGCTTATGAATTGGCGAATTAAATATGAAAATTTAAAATCAAAATTTATATAAAAAAAACAAATTATTGTGATATTAAAAAAACATCACTTTATAAAATATTATATATTACTTAATAAAATATAGATGAAAGTTTGTACTGGTTTTAAATAGTATTCTGAAATGGATAGGTCATAGGTCATTTTCAAAAAATAGAAATGTACTAAACATTTAATACGATTAAATTAATACAAACAAACAGATCTTCAATGTCAATCTTTGATATTAAATGTATCTTATATTAAGAAAATCATTTTTTCTTTAAAATTTTTAAAGTTATTATAGTTTTTCTTTTAAAGTTTACAAAGTTATTAAATTTATTAAATTTTTTATAATTAAATTTATCTTATTTAATATGATAAACTTTCTGTGATAATTAATTTTTTAATTAACTATACGTACGTAATATGATATTTAAATTGATGTACTTTTTGGTATTATTTATGTAATAATTGTGTTCAAAAATAGGAAAAATTACTTTTAATTATTGAATATTGAGTTCAAAACTGTCTGTGATATTAAAAGTAGTTGGATATTTTTAAATGGAACTTATGAATTGATGAATTAAATATCAAACTTTAAAATAAAAATTTATAAAAAAAATACTTTAAAATAAAACAAGTTATTGTGATATTAAAAAAAAAACATATCACTTTCTAAATATTATATTTTACTTACTAAAATATAGATGAAAATTTGTACTGGTTTTAAATAGTATTCTGACATGTGTTAAACATTTAATACGAGTAAATTAATTCAAACAACCCTATATTCAATGTCAATCTTTAATATTAAATTTATGTTATATAAAGAAAATCATTTATCTTATATACGAGTACGTTATTATATTTTTTTTAAAATTAAATTTATTAAATATTTTTAAAGTTTTTTTTAAAGTTTTTAAAGTTATTAAGTTTATTAAAATTTTTAAAATTAAATTGATCTTATTTAATATGATAAACTTTCTGTGATATTTAATATTTTAATTAACTATATGTATGTAATGTGATATTTATATTGATTAATCTTCGTGTCTCGTGTAAATCAATTTATGACATATAGAGATATTTTGTGTCTCTAGGAGTTTTCTTTCTGACATTACTCATATTTTATGTAATAAAATAGAGATGTCAAATCACATTGAAAACTAACTAGTTCTATATCTTTATATTAAATTTAAATAAATAATGATAAAATTCATAACTATAATTAAAAATTCAAAAAAAAAAAAAAAAAAAAAAACATCAGAATATAAAAAGTAACATCATAATAGAAAAAAAATCAAAAAATTAAATTGTACCTTAGGTAATATTAAAAATAGATTGTAGAGCTCAATTTCTGTAAAATATATGATCAGATTTAAAAATCAAGAAAAATAAATTTGAAAAAGTTTAATTATTTAAAATAACGCTATTTAAAAAAATAATAAACAAATAAAAATATACAAGTAATAATTTACTGTAAATAAGAAAGAAATGAAGAAAATGAAAGTGAATAAAATTTTAAATGGGATAAGGTTATCGTTGTTTTGGAATTTATTTCATGTTTTAAATAGTATCTGACATGTATAGGTCATATGTCAGTTTGAAAATAAAGAAATGTCAACAGCTACTTAAGATGTATATATCATAGGCCTCTGTAATTTTATTTTAGCTCATTATAATCATAATATTCTTGAACGTTGAGCTAAATTATATTTGACAGTAATTCTTAAAATTTAATAAATAACAAATACGAGTAAAAAAAATGGAAGTGATGATAAAATATTATCGAATAGATCAAAAGTTCATTTAAAAAGAAACGTTCATTGATATTAAAATATTATAATTGAACATCACAATTAATTGATATTAAATTCTAACCTTAAAGTTTAAAGTTCATTGATATTAAATTCTAACCTTAAGAACGTGGAAATTAAATTTCAAACTTTAAAAATAAAAACGTTTACCTAGTAAAATATCAGAATCATTTTTAAAAATACTTGTTACTGTGATATTAAGACAATATTAAATTTTCTTTGATATTTATCTTTTTAAATTGTCCTTATGAACGTGACAAGTTAAATTGTACCCTAGGTAATATTAAAAATAAATTGTAGTACTCAAATTCGGTAAAATATGATAAGTTTTACAAATCAAGAAAAAATAAATTTGAAAAGTTTAATTATTCAAAAAGACGTTTTTAAAAAAAATGATAAACAAATTAAAAAATTCAAGTAATAATTTATTGTAATAAGAAAGAAATAAAGAAAATGAGGGTGAAGAAAATTTGAAATAGGATAAGGATATGGTATCTGACAAATATAGGTACTAGCTCAGTTTGAAAATAAGAAATGTCAACAGCTACTCAGTATGTATCGAATATTATCGAATATTTCAAAAGTGCATTATAAAAGTAACGTTTAAATGAACATTCCAATTAATTGATATTAAAATTCTAAACTTAAAATTCTAACCTTATGAATGCGGCAATTAAATTTCAAACTTTTAAAAATAAACCATTTACCCAATAAAATATCAAAATCATTTTTAAAAATCTAGTTACTGTGATATTAAGACAATATTAAATTTTCTTTTGATATTTATCTTTTTAAATAGCCCTTATGAACAAAGCAAGTTAAATGTCAATCCTTAAAAATTAACTTTATCTAATATTAAAACAATATTAAATTTTAGTTAATATTAAGATTTTTTTTTCAACTTACTTATTAATAAATTTTAGTTATGAAGAGCCTTCTTCCAAGGCTATGGTAGTTGTAGATGGAGCTGGATTTGATTGGAGCTTCATGGAGGAAGAAGAGGAACCAGCTAACTTGGGTTTGATGGCTTTCTCAGACACTGAGGTATATACACCTGAAAAATGTTCAAACTCTTGTCGTGTTTTAAAAGATTATGAAAATGTTAAGAAACAGTATGATGATCTTAGAGTTGAATTTAATCAAGTAAGTTTTAGTCTGTCAAATCATAAAAGAGGATTAGCTATTTTGGAAGAACAAATTGTGTTTTATAAACATAATGAGTCAAACTTTTCTGATGAGATAGGTATTTTAAAGAGGGAATTGCAAATAAAAGATAATAAAATGAGTGGACTTCTCCATTGAAGCTACTCACAACTAACATTATTTTTTGTAGCATCTCATACTCTTCAAATGTATACGTTGGGACTCTTATAATGGGGAGTATACACCGAGGGGGAGCATATCATATTCTAAACCATTTGTTTTGTAGGATCATGCATCATTACCTTGTTATTCCATTTAGGGGGAGTATCAAACAAGGGGGAGCTCTTAAAGTTCTCAAAATCGCATTCCGCTACGCAACTCTTCTTTTTGTTTCGACAAAAAGGGGGAGAAAGGATTAAGTTTGCATAACTGTGAATCATCACAGTACATATACCTTTTTGCATAAAAATAGTTTTTAAACTCAAATAAAACAAACTTAATCTATATTTTAAAGAACTCATGCTATACTTATTCTTTTGCTCAAAAATATACTTTATGTTTTGTCATCAACAAAAAGGGGGAGATTGTTAATACAAATATCGTCCCAAAAACGTTATTTATATTTTACGATCTTTGCTTAGTTTTGTTAATGACAATTACAAAGTATATCTTTAAGCAAATTATAAATACTAGCTAAAGTCTCTTTAGAACACATTTTACATTTCACAAGTTTACTTGGAAATACATTTTATACATATACATGTTTATTTCCTTAAAAGGAAACTTTATTTCTTAAATGATACAATGACATCATGGCATGCATCATACATGTAATCTTGGTAAGATCTTGTAATATCTTAGATAGATCTTCAAGTAAGATAGTTGACATTGGATGATCTTGATATGACAACACAAAGATATGGAGAGATTGGAGAGATTTGGAAAATCTCTTAGCTGTCTTACCTCTGGCATGTCCACGGATCCTTTCGACATAAATGACGGATCCCTTTTAAGGGATCCGCCGAGTGTTTCTCAGCTTGCCTATAAATAGAAAGCTGATCACTTGGCCTCATCATCATTTAGAAAGTAGAAAACATATATACTCATTCATATTCTAACATCATTTATTCATATCATTTTATCTATCTTTTGTAGCAAAGAAGATCAAGCAAAAGAACTTCAACAAAACATACTGTTGCAAGTTGTAGTAGTTAGTGTCTGTGTGATCTCTGTGTAATTCACACATCATTATTTGTATCATTTATCTCAGTGAGTGTGGTTAGTGTTTTAGTCCTCAAAACACAAAGAGTGTAGGGAGTGGTTGTACCCTTGTGAAAGAACTCGACATTTAGCTTAGTGTCGGTAAGTGTATAGGCGACGTTGGGTTAGTTCTGCCCTGAAGTAGAACTCGGTGTTTAGCTTAGTACCGGAAAAGGAAGTAAGCAACGTGTAAAGGTTTTCTCCACCTAGAAGAGAGTTTGTTTCTTAGTGAAGAATAACTCTCGAGTTAAAGGCTCGGGGAAGTGGAGTAGGGCAAGGAAAAGAGTCCTTGTAGCCGAACTACTATAATCATCCGTGTTATGTGGTTTGATCATTCCTCTCTTTTCCTTTCAGATATATTGTTTGATTATCTCTATGTGCATAAGTTTAATTGAATTCACATAACGAACAAAACGGTTTAAATTAATTTTAAACGATAAAACTATTCAACCCCCCCCCCCTTCTAGTTTTCCACAATTGGCATCAATAGCCACGTTACTAAAGATTTTTAAAATATACTGTATTTTAAAACTTAAAATGACCCATGGATTTTGAAAACTTTAAAGAAGAAAAATCTATGCAAGAACCGCCACTATTTAAACAAGACAATTTTACATTTTGGGAAAACCATTTTGGGATCTATGTGAAATCAAAGAATCGTAGGGATTACTCTAAATGCAGGAATTCTAGTCATTTAGTAGAAGAATGTTCAAAGCCTTCAAAGAACAAATCCACTAGTAGAACTTGGAATGAAAGTGAAAAAGATGACGACAAGCCAATAAACAACAAGGTTGCTCCTATGGCTAATGAGGTACAATCTGATTCATACTCTTTCATTAATGATAACATGTCAGATATAGAATATAATAAATTATATAAAATCATTCCTAAAATCATAAGCAATAATAAGATCTTAAAAACCAGAAAGGAACTCTTAGAAAATGAAATTCATCGGTTAAAAGAAAAGATCATAGGATTAGAAAGAGACAATGGTATTAGAACATGCTTATCATGTCAGAAACTAAAACACGAAATAGAAACAGTAATATTCACACAGAAAGATTTTATCAAACACAACAAACTTAAGAGATTTGATAAACATCTAAACAATGTAGATGACATAATGAGGTTACTAAAAATACCTCATGGTAGTTTCAAACCAGATTTTATGAAAAATGGTTGCTTAAGTGATTTTCAGAATCAAACTACACCAACTGAATCAATGACCCACGGATCCCACGAATCCAAACATTTGGATCCGCGTGAGATAACCAAAGGATCCGTAGGTAAAAGTCAAAACTTAAAAAGTACTAAACCTGTTAAGTTATCTAGAGAACCTAACAATAATACAATTAGAAGAAAAGATAAGAATGAAGTTAAAACGACAGTAGACACTCCAGTAAGTAAAGAAACAGTGTTTAGTGAACAAATTCCATTTGATTACCTCCAAGATATTAGTGAACCATGGTAATATTGTGATTAAACCAAATGAACCCATGAGATGTTTGGGATCTTATACTTGAGCTTTCATTTGGTACGCTTGAAAGAAAGGATTATGGATTTATGGAACTCCAAGATACATTGTTGAAAACAAATGTATCTTCTTAATCCACAAAGTGTTCAACGGAGATTACATAGCATTCTTAGAAACTATCATCGTAAAAAGGTACGTTTCCTCTTGACTTCTCATGATGATTGCTCTCATAGATAATTCAGATTCATACTCACTAAGTATAAGTTATTGGGTACCGTGATAAGTATCACATCCTTTGTGGTGATAGAAATAAAGCATTTAAGCTGGCATAATAAGTAGGAAAAGAATCTTAAACCTCTATGACATAAAACACCTAAAGACAAGTAGTGTCTTATCTTCTTGGAATATATCTCAACTATATAACATCAACTCTTAGGTAAAAGTTCAATAAATCTATTAGGATTCTAACCAAGTTGAGATATAACCAACACCTTTGTGAGTGATTAGATATGTTGTCACTTCCATGAATATTATAAATTAAGTTCCGACTTAACTCTAGGATTCCTCAAAATACTTAGAAAGAAGTTAATCTATTTTAGAATAATCTCATCACTTCAACCCTAATCATAAAAAGGTACATTTCTCAGGAATTTATGAAAATGTAAGGCTTACATCATTCTCAAAAGTCAAAAGAGTTGTTGAACTCAACATTTAACAAAGGTCCTCCTCTTCCTAAAGACATCATCTTTGGTAAATAATGACCTTTGAAAATCACTCACCAAGGATAAAGTTAGTAAATTCATAAGATGACCCTAAACACAGAAATGCATTAGATAGAATACTCTTTCCCATAGCTAGTATTCAAAATATGATATAGTCTACACTTTCAAAATGATTCCTACTTAAAACCACCAAACAACTTAAGAGACATTTACGATATCCCAAAGAATCAGGTGTAAAAACCATATTTAACTCTGTAATTAGAGATATAGAAGTGTGTACTAATGTGAGACATTGTATCACATCATAATTTACTAAGAAACAAACAGTCCTTGCTACTTTAAAGCAAAGTGTGGAGAAAACTCTCGTGGTCTATGATATTGACCCCTATAAACCTTTTCCTGTGTTGCAATTGCAAACCATTCATCCCAGCAAAAGTTTTGCTTTCCATCATCATCTCTGTATTATACAATGCTTAGATGAGTAAATATCCCGAGGTGAGAAAGTTTCTCAAATGATAAATAAACCTCTCACAAATACCTCAAGTAAGAACCTTACTTCTATCTATGGTTTACTGAAACCTAGAAAGTAGTTAAAACATTTGTTAGAATCCTGTTCAAACCAAAAACGGAGATAAGCAAACACATTTTCTGATCTTGCGGATCCCTTCGATAACAAGGGCGGAACCCTTTTTCGGGATCCGCTGGATCCACAGACTACTGAAAAAAATTCCCAAATAAACAAACACTCCTTATTTCTCAGTACACTAATTAACCTACTAATTGTCGACCCCCATAACTCTAAACTCAAAAATTAGACTTCTCTCCACAATCAACTCGTGCTTAATTGATCAAACTGTAAGTATTCTAATTCATTCTAATTCCTTATCAATATCTAGGATTCCTAATTAGTTACACCAAAATTAGAATCATATATTGGTCAAATCATGAAGCATTTCAAAAATACATTGAATCAGTTTTTGATTAAAAATACTCCATTGAAATACTTCTCAAAACACCTCTCAATCATTGTTCATACAAAATCAAAAACGTTATGTTTTAAAACATCATAAAATTTAAATGTACTTGTTGGATATTTTTACAAAAGCATTTGAGTTATCTCGCAAAAACTTGCTTCAAAGAAGTCGAGATAATCGCACCTTCGCATTACACTCATTTAGGATATTTCTAACTAAAATTATAACATTCATTTCTAGGTGAATCATGCCTCCCGCAACTAATTATGATCACAAAAAGACTACCAAGTATCTACCCAAACATCATCAAACCAAAGGTCTAACTGATGCTCATGTCAAGATTTTTAAAACACTAGAAAACCGTTATGTTCATGAAGGTAGAACTATAGACTCATCATTCTTAGAAGAAACTAACATTCGTGAACAACTGGCCTTCATCCACTTTGATTCACTCCTAGACATAGATGAGCCTATCATTCCTAGGTTCATTCTTGAGTTTTATGCTTCAGTAAAACTTAGTACTGATGACTTAGGATTGCTAAACATTCACTTCAAAATAAACCAAAATTAATTCATTTTTCCTTTAGCTCACTTCGCAGAAGTCTTAGGTGTTCCTAGTCAAGGAACTTGTTTCTACTCAGACAAATGGCCCTTATCCATTCTTGAGTCTAACCTTGGTCATGAATTCCCATACGACACTCCACTCACTCCCAAAGAAATTATCCGTGATCACCTCTTCAAACCTAGAACCAACCCGTCTAAGAACTCCGTGGCAAACAAGTAAATCTAGATCCATTTGCTATGGAACTTAATGAACTCAAAAATGAATTTAAGAAACTAGAAGAAATTCTTAGGGCAAATGTTATTAGCACTGTTGGAAACAAAGATCATGTGAATGCAAGCTTATGTTACATGCTCTACTGTGTGTCAACCCATCAACAATTCAATTTGGCTTACTACATCGCCAAAAGAATGGTTGACATACCTATCTTAGGAAAAACCGCAATGCCATATGGAATGCTCCTCACCCGTCTATTCAAAGCTTCAGTCCCCATCCCTCCAAACTCAGTTGGTTTTCTTCCAGACTACACCGAAATCCAACATACTTTCGTTCCACTTAGTGAAAAGAGAGTAACAGTTGGGAAAGGAAAACGTGCCTATATTTCATCTTCATCTTCATCATCATCGGCTAGCGATGAAGATGGTTTACCTAACTCCAAGATCCCTCCACTCGATTACTTACGTCAACTTCCTTCCATTGATAATGAGTCTAAGGAACATCGAAAAAGAAAGGGAATTTTGAAGAATGTAGGACGATGGATGATGAAACTTCGCAAGGATCAGAAGAAAATACTCAAAATGTTAAGAGATAAGTAAGATAGTGGAGCTTTTGGGACTAATCTTTATTAGACAATGTTTTGTTAGACATATGTATTTCTTATTATGGTAGTACTTGATGTCAACTAACTTATATTTGCAGGTCGATAACATTTAATGTTATCAATTTTCCAAGAATAAGCTACTATTTGGCTTAACTCAATTTTAAGTAAGTTATGATGAACGGATTTATCCATATGCAAATGTATGTTAGAATATTCATATTTAGCATTTTTATAGTACATATTAGCTAATTAATATATTCTAGGAGTATTTTCAAGTCTTCTTCGAGAAACGCGAAATTTGCATTGCTCTCTGTTTGTTTTAGGATATTTGTTCGACGGATCTGGCGGATCCCTAAAATTGGATCCGCCTAGTGTTTATGTTGGATCCGCCAATCTTAAACCTGCGGATCAGACGAATTCAAAAGTTTTGGATCCGCATGCCTTGGCAATTGGATCCGCAGGAATACATAATAATCTGTTTCACAAAATCCAAACTCATTCCAATACTTAGAGTGTTGTTTAAACATCTTAGGAAAATCCACCTCCCACCAAAATTTGAATATCTTGTCCTACTCATAACTCACAGACTCTCTCTCTCTCGAAAACAGTGAATCAATCACATTTCTCACTTTTGAGTCATCATTCTGCACACCTTCATGTCAACTCCATTCCTATGGATTGACTTTGTCATTAGGACAAATTACTTTTTCTTGTTCCAAGTCCTTGAAATTTACAAACCATTAATCCAAACACCAATTTCCATAAAAATAGGAATTACATATTAGAACCTTAAGATGATCATAACAAACACCAACATCATCTTCTTTGCACACCACTCCTATAAACTTCACAAATCTCATATGTCTAGATCATACAGACAAACCGCTAGAATTAGTGTTAGACCTTACTGGCTCATCAATCCAGTTTTAAACTTAGGCTCACCAATCATATTCACTACTACCACTACAACTTCTATCATGCCTTCATCTCCGAACTCACCATCACCAATCATAATTCCACTAGGTACAACATCATTACCCACGTATAGTACACCGTCACCTATAACTACACCAATAGCTTCTTCACCATCACCTTCACAATCTGAAGGAAGAAAATCATCATCACCACCAAATTCACCCAATCTTCAACCACATGATTTACTCACCACACTTCAAAGCATTGATGATTCAATGTGGCTTAATCAAACAAACACTCAAGAAAATGAAAAACATGACACTAACCCTTGTGACACCAAGGATTTAGAAACTATGTGGCTAGATTCTATCATATCTTCATCAACACCAACAAATTCCACTTCATAAAAGCTGTTAGCTTTTCTTAAGTATCATCTAAGTGTACTTCATAAAATTATTCTATGATTTCTTCAATCTATATGAATTTTCTAATGTAACTTCAAGTTTGAGATGCTTGTCACAAACAAATTTTCAATGAATAAAAGTTATATTTCAATGTTTGTTGGTGATCAAATATTTGTAGTACGGATCTAGCGGATCCCTCATTTTGGATCCGCCATGTGTTATCGTTGGTTCCGCCAACCTTCATCTTGCGGATTCTGCGGATCCTATAAATTGGATCCGCACGTGTTATCATTTGGATCCGCAGGTATAACAGTCAAATTCTTAAAACTTTTCGACTCATCCCGATTCTTTGACTTTAGTTTCTAGTGTCCTTTAGAATAGGTTCACTGATCACTATAAATCTTAAGAATGAATTAGAAACCCTTAGAAACATAAGAACAAAATTTCTCACCAAAATTTGATCTTAGGAAGTAAGTGACCTTTCTGTTACAAGTAAGGAACCTTTTGTTTTGGGATCCTTCAAATCCGTGAGTACATCACATCACAAGATTTTCCACTATCCCTTTGCATTTACTGCATATCTTCCTCCTCTTACTCAACATAAGTTCTATGGATTGACTTATGTGATGTGACTTGCATAAATCTTTGTTCCAAATCATTCAGAACCAACATTCTCTATTGGATACACATCAAATCCAAACTCATATACCTTCTGCCTATAAATTAGTATTTTAGAATCATCACTTCACACAACAACCATTTCTTCTCCTGTACATATTAGCTATCATACTTCACCATGACCAAGTCAAACAACTCTTCCATCTCTAGACCTCCAAGAAGAACAGCCCACATTAGTGTTAAACCATGTTGCTTTGTCAACTTAACAAACTCATCATCTGAGGAAAATTCTCCTCTCAACATATCATCACCCATTGCTAGTGAAAATTTCCTCACACTATCAACACCAACACCATCAAATATGGTCATACAAACTCCTCCTCTAACAATCACACCAATAGCAACCACACCATCACCCACTCCATCACAGACTGTCAAATCTCCATCACCCCCAAAATCACCCAGACTGCAACCTATGGAGCTATTTAGGACTCCACCTACATCACCACATCCATACCTTGATGACTTGGAGGATCTCCTACCAAGATCAACCAATCCTCCACACATAACCTTTGAAAATCAACAACCTATACTTTTTCATCCGAAGTTTACGAATATACATGGCACTTTATATCATGATGCACAATCATCTCAACCACAAATACCACCTTTGTCACCCACATCAACTCTCATTGCCATGGACGAGGCAATGTGGATCAATTTGCCTCAAACACACGAGGAGATTAGTGAAGAACCTAACCATCTCTACACTCTCTTGGGTATAGTAGATCACCGCCTCAATGAAGCTATAAACCTCCAAAACATTCTCATGAACTCCCTCCAAACACCACCACCACCTCAACAAAATGAGCCTACTTTTCCGCCTCAATGAAGCTATAAACCTCCAAAAAATTCTAACCTTATGAATGCGGCAATTAAATTTCAAACTTTTAAAAATAAACCATTTACCCAATAAAATATCAAAATCATTTTTAAAAATCTAGTTACTGTGATATTAAGACAATATTAAATTTTCTTTTGATATTTATCTTTTTAAATAGCCCTTATGAACGAAGCAAGTTAAATGTCAATCCTTAAAAATTAACTTTATCTAATATTAAAACAATATTAAATTTTAGTTAATATTAAGATTTTTTTTTTCAACTTACTTATTAATAAATTTTAGTTATGAAGAGCCTTCTTCCAAGGCTATGGTAGCTGTAGATGGAGCTGGATTTGATTGGAGCTTCATGGAGGAAGAAGAGGAACCAGCTAACTTGGGTTTGATGGCTTTCTCAGACACTGAGGTATATACACTTGAAAAATGTTCAAACTCTTGTCGTGTTTTAAAAGATTATGAAAATGTTAAGAAACAGTATGATGATCTTAGAGTTGAATTTAATCAAGTAAGTTTTAGTCTGTCAAATCATAAAAGAGGATTAGCTATTTTGGAAGAACAAATTGTGTTTTATAAACAGAATGAGTCAAACTTTTCTGATGAGATAGGTATTTTAAAGAGGGAATTGCAAATAAAAGATAATAAAATGAGTGGACTTCTCCATTGTAGCTACTCACAACTAACATTATTTTTTGTAGCATCTCATACTCTTCAAATGTATACGTTGGGACTCTTATAATGGGGAGTATACACCGAGGGGGAGCATATCATATTCTAAACCATTTGTTTTGTAGGATCATGCATCATTACCTTGTTACTCCATTTAGGGGGAGTATCAAACAAGGGGGAGCTCTTAAAGTTCTCAAAATCGCATTCCGCTACGCAACTCTTCTTTTTGTTTCGACAAAAAGGGGGAGAAAGGATTAAGTTTGCATAACTGTGAATCATCACAGTACATATACCTTTTTGCATAAAAATAGTTTTTAAACTCAAATAAAACAAACTTAATCTATATTTTAAAGAACTCATGCTATACTTATTCTTTTGCTCAAAAATATACTTTATGTTTTGTCATCAACAAAAAGGGGGAGATTGTTAATACAAATATCGTCCCAAAAATGTTATTTATATTTTACGATCTTTGCTTAGTTTTGTTAATGACAATTACAAAGTATATCTTTAAGCAAATTATAAATACTAGCTAAAGTCTCTTTAGAACACATTTTACATTTCACAAGTTTACTTGGAAATACATTTTATACATATACATGTTTATTTCCTTAAAAGGAAACTTTATTTCTTAAATGATACAATGACATCATGGCATGCATCATACATGTAATCTTGGTAAGATCTTGTAATATCTTAGATAGATCTTCAAGTAAGATAGTTGACATTGGATGATCTTGATATGACAACACAAAGATATGGAGAGATTGGAGAGATTTGGAAAATCTCTTAGCTGTCTTACCTCTGGCATGTCCACGGATCCTTTCGACATAAATGACGGATCCTTTTTAAGGGATCCGCCGAGTGTTTCTCAGCTTGCCTATAAATAGCAAGCTGATCACTTGGCCTCATCATCACTTAGAAAGTAGAAAACATATATACTCATTCATATTACTAACATCATTTATTCATATCATTTGATCTATCTTTTGTAGCAAAGAAGATCAAGTAAAATAACTTCAACAAAACATATTGTTGCAAGTTGTAGTAGTTAGTGTCTGTGTGATCTCTGTGTAATTCACACATCATTATTTGTATCATTTATCTCAGTGAGTGTGGTTAGTGTTTTAGTCCTCAAAACACAAAGAGTGTAGGGAGTGGTTGTACCCTTGTGAAAGAACTCGACATTTAGCTTAGTGTCGGTAAGTGTATAGGCGACGTTGGGTTAGTTCTGCCCTGAAGTAGAACTCGGTGTTTAGCTTAGTACCGGAAAAGGAAGTAAGCAACGTGTAAAGGTTTTCTCCACCTAGAAGAGAGTTTGTTTCTTAGTGAAGAATAACTCTCGAGTTAAAGGCTCGGGGAAGTGGAGTAGGGCAAGGAAAAGAGTCCTTGTAGCCGAACCACTATAATCATCCGTGTTATGTGGTTTGATCATTCCTCTCTTTTCCTTTCAGATATATTGTTTGATTATCTCTATGTGCATAAGTTTAATTGAATTCACATAACGAACAAAATGGTTTAAATTAATTTTAAACGGTAAAACTATTCAACCCCCCCTTCTAGTTTTCCACACTCTTGAATATACTTCAAACGGAGTTAAGAAGATTGTAGAGAGTCAAATACTTAACAAAGCTAAATCTGGTTTAGGTTATAAGTCAGTTGCACCCCCTTTTAGAGGAATGTTTGCTCCACCAGGAATTAATTTAGCTCATACTGGTTTAGATGAGTTTAAGGATATGGATTTTCCTGGATATGGTGTTAAGGTTAGTGAGAATCCTGTTAAATTTGTTAAGGCAGAAGATTCTTTTGTGAGTGCTAGTGATAAATCTCTTTCTGAGGAAAAGATGTCCTCTGATAGGAACTCAGATGCACCAACTATTGAGGAGTGGACATCTGATGATGAGAATGTAGAGGTTAAGGATAAACCTACTGTTGTTAAGGTAGAAGTTAAACATGCTCCTAAAGTGGTTAAGACTGACAACATAAAACCAGTTAGGAAAAATGTTAGATATGCTGAGATGTATAGGACTAAGAACAGATCATCAAGTTCTGAGAGTAGTCATAGGAACTGGAATCACTCAAAGTCTAAGAAAATGGATGATAAGTTTCCTATGATTAGAAAAGTATGTTTTGTTTGTGAAAGTTTTGATCATATGACTGCTTATTGTGATTCTAATCCATGGAAAAAGAGGGTTACTGGGAATGCAAGAGTGAACAGGAATAACAATGCTAGGTTAACTCAAAATAGTCCAACTAGATTGACAAACCCTAATGCAAATCATAAGATGTCACCTAAAGCTGTTATGTTAAAGACTGGCATCAAAACAGTTTCAACTGCTAGTCAAAATAAGTGGTTTAATAACAAGCAAACTGTTGCTAGTGCAAAACAATTTTCAAATCATGCACAAACAGTTAAAAGGCATTTTTATCAGAAAACAGCAATGACTAATCAGAAGTGGGTGCCTAAGATTAAATAAGCAGTTCCAACTGCTAGACCAGCAAATCCACTGCTAGGCACTTAAATGTTAAGGGAAAAAGGGGCAATGCTGTCAAGGCCTTAGTACATTGGGTTAAAAATTCTACCAAACCCAATGGTGCATCAAAGACCTCAAACAAGTTTTCTCATCTTGATGCACAAGGCAGATGATGTAGTCGATTTATAGTCCAAGGAATTGCACAAGAAATATGCAAAACCCGAGTCGTTTGTCCCGACGAAGATTGAATGGAATATGTGATTCGGGATCGTGATTCGTGAAGTGAATGTGAAAAAGAGTGATTGATTTGGGTTTTTATGCTACAAATAATGAATTTATAAAAGAAAACAACTAATTAAACTAAAGGAACAATTATACTAAGCATACTAATCTAAAAAAAACGAAAATGGGAATTAAAAACGTACGCGACGAAATTTAAAAACGTAATTCAAAAGTGAATTTTAAAATTCTAAATCCTAAATTTGTGAAAATAATTTTCCTAAACTCTAAATATTAAAAGATAATTTTTGGAAAAAGAAAAATATTTTTTTGACTTTTTATTTAATTTTTATGAATTTAAAACTAATTTAAACTAAATAAATGATTTAAAAATATTAAAACAACTTGGAAAAATCTGAAAATTTTTGAGTGATTCTAAAATTGAATAAGTAATCTAAGAAAAATAAGTTCAGACCCTGAATAAGCTCAAATAAGCAAAACAGCCCAATAAGCAGTATGAAAATAAGCCAAGAATAAGCAATAGATGTCCAAAAATTCTCAAAAGCTCAGGTACCATGCATTGGGCTATATTAAGCTTAAATCAACTCAGAAAGGACAAATTAGCTAAAAGAATAAGCCCTAGAACTGCTGCACAGCTTATATCCAAAACAGGTTCAAATCAGCTTGTGTCCTATTTTGCAGATAGAAAATAAGCTACTACAGACCTTAATTGGGGAATCCAGAAGAAAATATAGACAGCTTATATGGAAAACTACTCTAAAACCCAAAATGCCCAAATTATAAGCTATTTTGCTTATCTGAATTAAGCTGAGATCAGAGGGTGACTGGGACCAAAAATTTGCAGGCCTAGATCAGTGATGATTGCTGAATTTGCAGACCACAAACAAGCTATCTAATAAGCACAAAGTGTGGATCCCAGATGTTATACTCAAAACTTGCTATATGAACTTACTATAAACCACAAATGAGGTCCTTAACTTATTTCAATAAGCCACAATAAGTTCTAGATCAGCAGCTAAGAAAACCCAAGTCTGCACGAAACAGACTATGATAGCAGTTGGGGTTTTTGGCGTTTTCTATTTGCAAACTTTAACAAATTTGAACCAGCCTTTGCAACCTCACTTTAACACCTAAAAGTAACTCAGAATTGCCAAAGTGGGACTTCAGATAAGCTCAGCTTATGCTGAGCTTATTGAGGGCAAATATGAACTTACAAATCAAGCTATAGGCAAAAAGCTTCTAAATGACCTATACACCCCAAACTTCCTACTGATTTATGCTACTATCACCTTATCTAAGCTTAATCAATTCTCACCTACTTGCAATTGAACAGTAATAAGCTAGAATTAAATTATGCCAAACACTACTTATCACAACTGATTTAGCAATTTACCCTAGATCTGGTTATTTTAAGCTATAAACTACCCTACTTTATTACTAACTAAGCTAATGATCACCACAGAAGCATAAATCAACAATGAATAAACACTTTTATAAGCTAAATGATAATAAGGTAACAAATAAGCTAAAAATGGAATTAAACTTACAAAATTCCCTCAGCGGCTTATCTTCAACAAAGCCTATCTTTAGATAGGCCAAATACTTCCACTACAATGCTAGAACAGCTTATCCTTCCAGAAGTGCTTATTTGACCATCCAGTTGACTTTTGTTGACTTTTTGTGATTTGTGAAGCAAAAGTAGAATTGAACTTAACAAAAGCTTACACTAAGCTAATGAGCTTGTATGAGCTTATAATAAAGAGAAAACAGCTTATTGAAGCTGTTGTTTAAAATATTTTTGTATTTTTGAAATATATTTCAATGTTTTTTTTTGATTTTTGATAAAATTAACAATAAGATGAAATTTAAATTGTAATAAGCTGGAGGTAATAGAAACAAGATAATTGAGACAGTAATAAGCTATGGTGAAATTTAAACACTAAAAGACAGGAATTAAAGAAATTCAAACCAAACTTTTTATTAACCAAACTTAAAATTACAAACTGAACTTTGAAAAATACAAGTAAAAACTAAATTAACAGCATAACAGTATACTAAAAATTACATGAAAAATGAGGAGAAATCCACTCCTATTTATAGGCTTGGGGAGAACCTTCTAGCATCAGCCAAGCTAGCAATCCGTGTGCTCATGAGCTCATCTCTACTCTTAGATCAATTCCTTGCCCTCCAATCTTTAAATCCAAGCCGTAGGATCAAATCCATGAGGTGTTCGGTCCAATAGGAGAGTGCCACGTATCCATTCGTGCGTGTTCTGTGCTTCTCTGACATCTGACATCATATGATTAGACACTTATACCCTTAATTGCGGTAAAATCGATGTACGGGGTAATTAGGGTTCTAGGGCTACAGTGAAAATCTGAGTATAGATGAAAAGGGGCGCGGGTAAAGGGGTGAATTTTTATTATAGTTTGACCGAGGGATATTATAAGGTTTTGACCGGGTATTGTTTGGGTCGGGTTGTGGGTTATGTTTTGTGGGCTGGGCTGGGCTGGTTGGGATGGGTTGTATGGTGGGTTGGTTTTGTTTTTATTAAACCCGGGTTTAGGTTTAGAATTTAAGATTTAAAGTTTTTAGTATTATAAGGACCATTTTTGTAAATGCTAAATTCATAGGGACTGAATTTGCCAATCTTCCAAAATTGATCTAAGGGTGATTTTTGACTTTTGGCCAAAGATAGCATTCCCGGCTTCGGCTTTGAGTCCTTTCCATATCTCGTGCTCGTTTTCTCGGGTTTTCCGTGTCTTTTGTCCAAATTTGCAATATCCATCCAATCAAAAACACAAAAACACAATATCTTTTGGCAATTTGGTTAGTTTTTGGTCTTTTTGGGGCCGGTTTTGGTCAAGAAAAGGTATATGAATAAGCACATACCAGCAGATCCAAACCAGTGATGGTTTGGATCCCCAAAAGAAACTAACACCTTTATTTTGTGTGCAGGAACATCCCTCAAATGGCAAAGAAGATAGAGGATATTCAGACAGTGGATGTTCAAGGCACATGACATGCAACATGTCATATCTTTCAGACTTTATTGCTCTGGATGGAGGACCAGTTGTCTTTGGTGGTGGTGTTGGAGGAAGAATTACTGGTAAAGGGGTAATTAAAACTGGTAACCTTGATTTTGAAAATGTGTATTATGTACCAGAACTTAAGTACAATCGTTTCAGTGTATCACAAATTTGTGATAAACAGAACAAAGTTTTATTTACTGATACTGATTGTCTTATACTTTCTCCTGATTTCAAGCTACCTGATGAAAGTCAAGTATTGCTTAAAATCCCTAGAAAGGATAATACATACAGTGTTTAGATGAATAAACTAGTTCCTAAGGTTGGACTTACTTGTCTTGTTGCAAAAGCCACATTGGAAGAATCAATGTTGTGGCACAGGAGGCTTGGTCATGTTAATTTTAAAACCATTAACAATATTGCTAAAAATGGGTTGGTAAGAGGTTTACCAAACAAAATTTTTCTCAATGACCAAACTTGTGTTTCTTGCCTTAAGGGTAAGCAACACAGAGCCTCATGTAAGCCAAAGACCCAGAACTCTATTTCTCAAGCTTTATATATGTTGCATATGGACTTGTTTGGTCCTACCTCTGTGAATAGCTTGAACTTTAAGAGATACTGCCTTGTTGTCACTGATGATTATAGTAGGTTTTTCTTGGATATTCTTTATGAAAACTAAGGATGAGACAAGTGAAATACTTAAGACCTTCATTGTTGAAGTAGAAAACCTAGTTGATAAGAAAGTTAAAATAATCAGATGTGACAATGGGACTGAATTTAAGAATAGGGTGATGGATAACTTTTGCAGAGAAAAAGGTATTAAGAGGGAGTTTAGTGTAGCTAGAACCCCACAGCAAAATGGTGTAGTTGAGAGAAAGAATAGGACTCTTATAGAGGCTGCTAGGACAATGTTAGCTGACTCTAAGCTACCAGTTTCATTTTGGGCTGAAGCAGTTAGCACTGCTTGCTATGTATTGAATAGGGTTTTAGTTGTGCAACCTCACAATAAGACTGCTTATGAGCTTCTTAGAGGTAGAACCCCTGCTTTAAGCTTCATGAGACCTTTTGGTTGTCATGTTACTATCCTTAATACCAAAGACCAACTAGGAAAGTTTGATGAGAAATCTGAGGAAGGTTTCTTTGTTGGTTATTCTCTGCACAGTAAGGCTTTTAGGGTGTACAATACAAGCACCAAGCATGTAGAAGAAAATCTGCACATAGAATTTTTGGAGAATAAACCAAATGTTGCAGGTGTAGGTCCATATTGGATCTTTGATATTGACAGTCTTTCAGATTCCATGAATTATGTGCCTGTTTCAGGTACAAATACTAACAATGATGCAGGTTCAGAGGAGGAAGATGATGATTGCATTTTCATACCTGTCATGGAAGAAAGTCCTGTGAATGAGTCTTCTACAAAGAAAGATGATATTCCTTCATCAAGTGGTGTCTCGAGAAAGATGCTACTGAAACAAGTGGTCAGAATGGTAAAGAAGCTGAAAATCGAACGAGCAGTACCAATGGAGTTAGTACTGCTCAGCCACAAGTTACAACTGCTGAGCAAAATAGTGATGCTGCTGGACCAAGTCAACCTCATCTTGATTCACCAGTTGATACTGCTTCTCAAGCTGATGAGTTTGATTTCTTTGGAGATGGCCTGCAAAACATGCCTACCAGCTATGCAGCTCCTTCTACTCCCCATACTATTGTACATAGGAATCATCCACTTACCAATATCATAGGAGATGTACAATCTGGAGTCAAGACCAGAAGGCAAATTAAAGACCCAGATCATCATGGATTTCTCAGTGTGGTTTATGAGGAGAAACATCATGAAGATGAGCATGAGTGTATGTTTATCTGTTTTCTATCTCAGATTGAACCCAAGAAGTGTTAAAGGCTTTAGAATCATCAAGTTGGGTTGAAGCTATGCAAGAAGAGCTACTTTAATTCAAAATTCAGAATGTATGGGTTCTGGTTGATCTCCCAAAAGGAATGAGAGTGATTGGTACAAAGTGGGTATTCAGGAACAAGAAGGATGAGAGGGGCACTGTGATAAAGAACAAAGCAAGATTGGTTGCTCAAGGCTATACTCAGGAGGAGGGTATAGATTATGAGGAAGTTTTTGCTCCAGTTGCCAGGATTGAAGCAATAAGATTATTTCTTGCTTATGCTTCATTTATGGGATTTATGGTCTATCAAATGGATGTGAAAAGTGCATTTCTGTATGGTACTATTGATGAAGAGGTTTATGTTTCACAACCTCCAGGTTTTATAGACCAAGAGCATCCTGACAAGGTTTATAAGGTGGTGAAAGCTCTATATGGATTGCATCAAGCTCCAAGAGCTTGGTATGAAACTCTTGCTAAATATCTTATGAAGAATGGGTTTCATAGAGGGAAAATTGATCAAACTCTCTTTATTAAAAAGGACAAGGGTGATATTCTACTGGTACAAGTCTATGTAGATGACATCATTTTTGGTTCTACAAAGAAACAGATGTGTAAGGAGTTTGAAAAGCTGATGAAAGACCAATTTCAGATGAGTTCTATGGGAGAGCTTACCTTCTTTCTAGGTCTTCAAGTACAACAAAAGTCAGATGGTATATTTATCTCTCAGGATAAATATGTTGGTGAAATATTAAGGAAATTTCAATTCACAGATGCCAAGGTTGCTAGCACACCAATTGACAAGGAGACACATTTGTTATTAAAGGATCACAGTGGTGAAGATGTGGATGTGCACATGTATAGATCTATGATTGGGTCTCTGATGTACCTTACATCATCTAGGCCTGACATTATGTTTGCTGTTTGTGCCTGTGCAAGATTCCAAGTAAATCCTAAGGTGTCTCATCTCACAGTAGTAAAAAGAATCTTCAGATACCTTAAAGGTCAGCCTAACTTGGGGCTATGGTATCCTAAAGAGTCTGCATTTGATCTTGTTGCATTCTCTGATTCTGATTATGCTGGTGCTAGCATGGATAGAAAGTCTACAACAGGTGGTTGTCAGTTCTTAGGTCAAAGATTAATCTCTTGGCAGTGTAAGAAGCAGACTATGGTGGCCACATCTACTACTGAAGCAGAATATGTGGCAGCTGCAAGTTGTTGTGCTCAAGTTCTATGGATTCAAAACCAGATGCTTGATTATGGGTACATTTTCTTAAACACAATTATACATATAGACAATAACTGTACAATGTGTATCATTAAGAATCCAGTTCAACATTCAAAAACTAAACATATTGAAATTAGACATCATTTTATAAGAGACTGTGCTGAAAAGAAGTTAATACAAGTTGTTAAAATACACACTGATGACAACTTTGCTGATCTCTTAACAAAAGGTTTTGATGTAAGCAGATTTCAGTACTTGGTAACAGGTATTGGAATGCTTAATCCTTCAAAAGATTAATGTCTAAATGTTTTTGGTCCTTGTACTATTCGTTGTGCTATTTGTATAGTTGAGACTGCTTGATAATTTTTAGTACTGCTGGTGAATTTGTTAGTCAATTGTGATACCTGTTAGAAGAGAATATTGTGTATTGTGTTTTCTTTGGTTTTGGACTAACATTTTAGGTTAAGAAAAGCTTTTTTGCTTTAGATTGTGCTTTGAAAAGTATGGTGGTTTGGATTGTCAAGTGTGAATGCTTGTCACACAACAAATGGTAATTGATTCACCATGTCTAATCAACATAAGAATCAACTAGTCCAGATCAAACGATTTCTGTTAAAGACTACTCAAATCCGTTTATGGTTGACAGTTTACCAAAAACTGGTTGGTTATCAACTCACCAAATCTAAGTGTGAAGAGTTGGCTAGTCCATAGCAAACGGCTATTGGTAAAGACAAGTCAAATCCGTTCATAGCTGATAGTTTGCTAAAAACTATAGGTGGACAAAAATGTTTTCGAATCCACATTAAAATTAAAAATTGATTTTATCTCTGAAAACTTTTTGCTAACAGTTAGTACTGCTGGAGTTAACAGTCTGAACTGCTGGCTTCACCAGTTTGTACTGATTGTTCAAAACTTAGTTCCTACTACGTTTATGCTCTGTGATACACCTCTCTCAGAAGGTAATACATCTGGAAGTGTTGAGAGCAGTTTGAAACTACACAACTGAATTGATGGTAACTTGTACAAATGGTCATATTGGAGGCTGAGCTTGGATAACATATGTTCTAGTTCATCTGATGGTGAGGATTCTTCCAAACAGGGGAGGATTAAAGTTTGTTCTAGTTGCTGTTAAAGATGATTGATGATTATGAAATTCAGGGGAGGAATTAAGAGTCAGAGATGAATTATAAAGAAGTGCATAAAGTCTATTCATTACAGAGGTGGATTCATTACATAAGAGCTTCACATAAGAAAAACCAACAAAACCAACCAACTCCTAACATCATCAACTACCAACACAACACAACCTACACAACACAAACACAACACAACTACTCAAGTTTTCCTTTTCCTTTTCCTTGGATATCCGGCATGGTTTTGCTGCGGGCTCCTCTGCTACCCATGACGTCAGACACCTTTTTGCAAGGGAGTGCCAGCACTACTGTTCTTGGTTTTGGAACTTGCTTCTTCTCAGGCTTCTTCTCAGGAACATGCATTCTTTTCATTGATGATGCATCTTTTTCAAATTCTTTTGTTAATAAGACTGATAGTTTTTGAAGATCATCATCATCAGATGAGTCAGAAGAGGAGGATGAATCATCCACATAAGGTGGAAGTTCATCTGTTGAAGGTTCATCGGACGAGGTTATTTCAGCCTTTTTCTTTGAAAGATTAACTCTTGAAGTTGAAGAATAGTTTGGTGGAAAATAGTTTTTCCAACCTGAACTTCTAGAATCTGAAGAAGAGTCGGATGAGATTTCTATAATGTTTGGTGGAGAAGAATTCATTGTGATTGAAAAGTTAAAGATTTTGTGTGGATATGTGAGTTTTTATAGAGTTAATGAAGATTTAATGACATTCAGTGCGTGGTTGATATGAGGAATTAACTCTTGGGTTGGTATAAGGAATTAATTCTTTGATGGGATTAAATTAATTTTGGTAATTTTTGAAGAGTTGACCAAAAAGAGTATGATATGTGAAGATAATTCCTAAAGTGTTTCGATTTTAAAGATAAGTGTTTGAAAGAATCCACCCCATCAACATAATCAGAAGTTTAATTCAAGAAACTTATTGATTTGCATTGAAATCATAAGTTTAGGGGAAGATTGTTAGGAATTAAATATAAGTTGATATTGACAAAATATGAAAGATGGTGGAAACTTATGAAGACAAAGATGAGGGACTAATTATGTTAAATGTTAAAGTCTTTGTAACCCTAATCTCTAGTTTATAAAGAGATGGAACGTAGGTTTTATTATATAGGTCTTCCCAATGTAGTCATAAAAAGTGTGTGTGTCTAGGCATCAAGTCCTCTAATGGATGCCTAGGGTTTGTAATCGTTCGACAAAACTTGTGCAATAATAATTAGTCGTTTGATTATTCCGCTGCGTACACTGTTGTTATTCATTATTATTGTGTTAATCCTAGATAAGGTCTAACAAACCTCGAGCAAACGATCTCCACATATATATATATATATATATATATATATATATATATATATAGGGTAGGGATACAATGAGAAGGGGCTTAAAATGAGAAGGGTAGGAAGGATTGTGGGAGTGACATGTGTCATCCCCATGCCACATCATCATGCCGCATCACGGTTACTGCATCGTGATGCAGTAAAAATTTTGGCGGGAAAATTTTTTTTTTCCCGCCAAAAAAAAATTTTTTTTTTTGGGCAAAAATTTTTTTTTTTCCCGCCAAAATTTTTACTGCATCACGATGCAGTATAAATTTTTACTGCATTACGGTTACTGCATCACGATGCAGTATATTTTTTTACTTCATTACGGTTACTGCATCACGATGCAGTATAATTTTTTACTGCATCAAGGGTACTGCATCACGATGCAGTAAAAATTTTGGCGGGAAAAAAAAAATTTTTTTGCCCAAAAAAAAAATTTTTTTTTTGGCGGGAAAAAAAAAATTTTCCCGCCAAAATTTTTACTGCATCACGATGCAGTAAAATTTTGGCGAAATTGATGTGTGGCAAAGTGACTCACATGTCACTCCCCAATCCTTCCCAACCCTTCTCATTTTAAGACCCCTTTCATAATTTTCCATTTTATTATATATATATATATATTATATATATATATTATATATATATATATATATATATATATATATATATATATATATATATATATATATATATATATATATATATATTAACTTTCTTTAATATTACGTGTAATGGTTTGTGTGAAGTTTAATTGTGTATCTATTTCGACAAGCATATTTTTTTGTATAGGTGATGTAAAATATAAATTAACAAATTCAATATATAAACGCAGCGGATAACATCACCAACAACGGATCCATAGAGTTATATGATCAATCAAATAAAAGACAAACAAGATTATACCTTTGTAGCGTGATCCGAGAGTCACCAACAAATGCCTATCCCACGTTTGGAACGAGAAACCCAAGAGATCAATAAGGTTGATCTCTTCTATGGATGAAACACACTACACGTCACCGTATACCCTTGGATGCTAGTCCTTAACCCCGTAACCTTGCAAGTCACCTTTGAATGAACAAGATTCAAAAGAGAGATCAAGAAAACAAAAATCCTAGGTGGGTATATTGTTTTTGCCGTGACTTATGGGAGAGAAAAGAGGGAGAAAATTTGGTAAATTTTTATCCCAATTATGAGAAGATATCTCCCATATATTTGACCAAATTTCAAAAATAAAAACCCCCTTTGAAAGCCCTCCTAGACCGGCCACATATTGGGCTCAAATGGGCTTCCCATTTGATTTCCATGTCCAATGGATTAAGTCCTTTACTTAGCCATTAGAAGCCCAATAGTGATCCCGAGTTACGTAAGGTTATTTATATATCGTAAATACAATAAACAAGATACATAAAGTGGTACCTCAGTGTATATGTGTGTGACCCCATAGGCTCACATATGTCTAGCCATATAATTAGTCATTATGACACGAGCATACTCCAACAGCTCCCACTTGCGAAGTCATAATAATCAAGTAATTATACAAGCAATGGTTAGCGTCTAGCAACACACCAATGCCCCTAGAAATATGTGAGGTTAGTTTCTTAAACGTCTCATTTTAGATGGTTTATATGTCATCTATCCTTTTGTTACAGATACCATGTTGAACATTAGACATGGATCAAATGTCATTCTAATAGTTCAACTATTATGTTTCTCGATATAGATATTGAACAAGATTACCAAGTGGATCAAGATTCATCTTAATCTCATTTGGGTACGGCCATACAAACATCTTTCCAATTCATCGAGGGGCCCAATAGTATCTAACACCATAACATATGGAGGAACAAATCCTATTTTGACTGCACGTGTCATTCATGTGTTTCATATCACTCCTGAAAATGGTTTTTATAACTACCTTATTCAGGACAGCGTTTAACCATATCAAGGAATGAAATTCCACACATGCAAGACCTACTTGCATCTCAAGTCTAAGGATAAGAGACATAACCACTTGCGAGATTCACTATTGACGACGATCCATGTAGTGAATACTCGTAGGTTGGGTCAATCCAATGTTCATCACAATGAACAACATGTGAGTTTGGTAAATAAATCACCAACACGCTCACATTTTCCTTAGTTTGATGATACTCCCGTATCGTCAACCGACAATGGACAATTTTAGAATAAATAAATCATTCACGGATTAAACATGCAAATATAGAATACAGTTGATATGAATGAAAATGATCATAACCAGTACATTAATTCATTATAAATATAAACTGTTTAACATTTCAATTATTCAAATACTAAAAAACAGATCTACATGAGACTACTAGCTGGTCGAAGTCCAATGCTCCTAGCATGTTCGACATGTTTGGTACAAGGCATTGGTTTCGTAAAAGGATCAGCTAAGTTGTCATCTGTGTGAACTTTGAGAAGACGAATATCACCACTTTCGATAACTTCTCGAATGTAGTGAACCTTCTGACGAAAGTGTTTGGCACCCTTTTAAACATCTGGTTCATTGGCTATGATAATGGCACATGTATTATCACAGTACATATCCATAGGTCGTTCATTGCTGGGGACAACGCCAAGCCCAGAAATGAATTTACGTATCCAAATCGCCTCCATTGCAGCTTCAGAAGCAGCTATGTATTCAGCTTCTGTAGAGGACAATGCAATAGTGCTTTGTTTGGCACTCTTCCAGTCAACAGCACCTCTGTTCATGATGAAAACATATCCTGTCTGGGATTTGGTGTCATCATGATCCGTCTCCCAGCCTGCGTCAGTGTAACAAGTAACACTGAGCTCACGCTTGACATCACCACCATAAACAAGAAACATATCTTTAGTATTTCGTAGATACTTTAATATGTTCTTAACAGCAATCCAGTGACATTCTCTTGGATTCTGTTGAAATCTACTCGTTAGGTTCTGAGAGAACGCTACATCAGGTCTAGTGCACTTAACCGCATACATTATGGATCCCACAGCCGAAGTATAAGGGATTCCTTTCATCCTCTTCACCTCAGCAGGTGTAGAGGGTCATTGAGCTTTACTCAATTCTGTATTTGGTTGCATTGGAAGACTTCCACGTTTGGAATCTTGCATCCTAAATCGCTTCAGGATTTTGTCAATGTATGCACTTTGATACAAGCTGATTAATCGTTTTGATCTATCCCGATAGATCTTGACTCCAAGTGTGTACGTGGCTTCTCCTAGATCTTTCATGGCAAAGCAATTTCCAAGCCAGGATTTTACATCTTGTAGCATTGGAATGTTGTTTCCCATGAGTAATATGTCATCGACATATAAGACTAGGAATACGACTATACTTCCACTAGTTTTCATATATACACATGGCTCATCGAGATTTTGAGTAAAACCAATTTTCTTGATTTCCTCATCAAATATCTTATTACAACTTCTGAATGCTTGCTTTAATCCATAAATGGATCTTTGAAGCTTACATACTTTAGTTGGATGTTTAGGATTCATGAAGCCCTCGGGTTGCACCATATAAACGTCTTCGTTCATGTGGCCGTTCAAGAAAGTTGTCTTGACATCCATTTTCCAAATCTCATAGTCATAGTACGCTGCTATGGCTATAAGAATCCTAATTGCTTTAATGTCTGCAACAGGCGAGAAGGTTTCTTCATAGTCAATCCCGTAGGTTTGAGTGTAACCTTTTGCTACCAGACGAGCTTTATAAGTGTGTACATTTCCATCCATGTCGGTCTTCTTCATGAAGAGCCATTTGCTCCCAACGGTTTTAGCGTTAGGAGGTAGGTCGACTTCGACCTAGACATCATTGTCTTTCATGTATTGCATCTCCGCATTCATAGCTTCGATCCATTTATCGTGTTCAGGACTCGATAATGCATCTCGATAGTTAGCGGGTTCACCATGATCCCCTAACTCATGTTCCTCAGCATCGACATAGAAACCATATCGCTCAGGTGCTTGAGGTATCCTTGCGGATCTACGAATGGGAGCAACATCTTGATGAGGTTCAACATTTTCATGTTCAATCTCATTTTGATGCTCACTAGTGTTACCAGAAGGTTGTGCATCTTCCTCTTGAATTTCATCAAGGTCTACTTTTCTCCCACTTGCTTCCTGTGAAATGAGACTATTCTCAAGAAACTTGGCATACCGAGCAACAAATATTTTGTTCTCGGGTGGGTAGTAGAAGTAGTAACCCATTGTTTCCTTTGGGTATCCTACGAAGATACATTTAATAGCTCTGGGCTCAAGTTTGTTAGGTGTGTCTCATTTCACAAGAGCCTCACAACCCCAGACTTTCAAGTAAGATAGATTAGGGACCTTCCCATGCCATATTTCATATGGTGTCTTGTCGACCTTCTTGTTGGAACCATGTTGAGAATGCGTGCAGCAGACTCTAGAGCATAACCCCAAAAGGACATTGGCAATGTTGTTAGACTCATCATAGATCGAACCATGTCTAGCAAAGTTCGATTTCTCCTTTCAGATACACCATTATGTTGTGGTGTGTATGGAGGAGTGAATTGTGAGATGATCCCACACCTTTTTAGATGATCTAAAAACTCTTGACTCATATATTCACCTCCTCGATCAGATCGAAGAGCCTTTATGGTCTTGCCGAGTTGATTTTCTACTTCATTTTGAAAGACTTTGAACATTTCAAAGACTTCATGTTTATGTTTAATCAAGTAAACATAACCATATCTACTGAAATCATCAGTAAAAGTAATGAAGTAGTTAGCTCCTTCCCTAGACGTTGTTCTAAATGGGCCGCATACGTCAGTATGTATGAGTCCAAGTAGATCTTTAGCTCTTTCTCCAACATGGGAGAAAGGCTTTCGTGCCATTTTACCAGATATACAAGAAATGCATTTATCAAACGACTCATGGTAGGTTGACTCTAAAAGCCTATCGCGTTGCAGGTTCGTAATGCGTTTCTTGTTTATGTGGCAAAGATGGCAATGCCATAGAAAAGTGGAATCTAAGTTACGTTTAGATTTCTTATTGCTAACATTATATATAGAACTATCGTTTAAAATAAAATCACACATATCAATTTCAAAAATACCATCACGAGGAATAGCATTAAAATAAAAAACATTATCCTTAGAAACTGAAATGCCAAAATCCGTAAAAGTATGAATGTAACCATCATCCTTTAAACGTGAAAGTGAAACAACACCTCTAGTGATAGTAGGTGCAAAATGGCAATTATTCAAAACAATAACTTAACCATTAGGGAGGATGAGATCAAAGCTCCCTATCGCTTTGACAGCTGCACGGTTGCCATTACCCACGTACAGATTCAAAGCTCCTTGCTTCAACTTTCTGCTTCCCCTAAGCCCTTGCACATTATTACAAATGTGAGTACCATAACCTGTATCATATACCCAGGATTTGTTAGGAAAAGTATAGAGTTCTATAGTGAAGATACCTGATGTGCTAGCTCCGCTAGCTTTGTTCTTCTTTAACTCTTCAAAGTAGGTCGGAAAGTTCTGCCTCCAGTGCCCCTTCACTCCACAATGGTGACAGGGGGTGTCCTTAGCTGGGTGCTTCTTCTTAGCAGGTGGGGGGATCTTTGGTTTGGGGGCGTAAGCACGCTTACCCTTGCCCTTACCTTGTCCCTTGCCATGTGCCTTCAGCTTGTTATTTTTCTGGATTCTGCCTTGCTTGATAGCTAGGACTATTGGAGCCTTCTTGGGCATGCTCTTTTCTGCAAGTTTAAGCATGTTGTGCAGTTCGGGAATGGTCTTGCCCATGCTGTGCATGTTGTAGTTCTGCACAAATTGATCATAATCCTTCGACAGTGAGGTAAGAATCAAGCTCACTCCAAGGATCTGAGGCATGGGGTATCCCAGACGCTCCATTTGGTCCAGATAGCCTTTCATTTTCATGACATAGCTACTAACCGATTGGCCCTCCTCCTGCTTTCAAGCATGAAAAGCTTTGACAGTGTCAAACAGTTCTTGCTCAGCTTGCTGTTCGAACATGGTTTTCAGTTCTCTCAGCATGTCAAATGCTGCAAGGTCCTCTAAGTTCTTTTGGAGCTCAGGGGTCATGCTTGCAAGCATGAGACAAGCCACTTCTTGTTGCTCTTGAACCCTACGAGTGTAGGCGTTAAGAACAGCAAGAGTAGCATTAGCAGGAGGTGCTTCAGGTAAAGGTCCTTCCAGATGGTAAAACTTATGTTCAGCCTTGAGGACGATCCTCAGGTTGCGATACCAGTCCAAAAAGTTGTTACCATTCAATTTCTCTTTTTCAAGAATTGATCTGATTAGCGAGTTGTTCATGGTTTGATTAGGAGTTGTCATCTACAAAATAAACAAAGTTCAAATTTTAGTAAGTTTCAATAATTAATCCTTTTTAAAATTAACTACCCAAGTTTAAGCATATTAAAACAATTAATTTTACGAAAAGGCTAAGATCCTCATTGAGGTTCCACCATCACATCAGTTAATCTGCTAGCAACGGTGGATTCAATAGGTAGGTAACGTCGACCAATTGCATTACATGTGCAACTCTTAGAACTTTATGGGACTCATGGCACTAGTGAGCAAGCAACTAGTGTCAAGCTGGCATGTTTAGTCCTATCTTTGCCTCGGGTCAAGGTCTAACCGCTTAACTCGATTAAGTCATCCAATTTGAAAACGTGTGAGAATATATCTAGGTCCCACGCATAGAGAATAGTCACCTTGGGTTACAATTCAACCTAGGTCCCACGCATAGGCAAAAAGTAATTGCAAGTGTTTTCAAAAATTGGACGGCATGACTTAAATTTTGACGGGTAAAATATTTTGATGTGGATAAAAAACGTGTACGAAAGAAGCATGCATTCATTCTTCGTAGCACAAGTTAAAAACTTTTCTTAACTTAAGTCTAATCATTGTTTTAATTTATGTGTGTCAAGTTGTCCATTTTCAAGACTAATATAAGTCTTAAGTGGATTATAATTAAGTTTGGACAATACAATAAATAAATTAACAAGCTTAACTAGTTTAAGTGTTATTTAGAAAACAATGATTTTAAGTTTCAAATCTACATTTAAACTTAGTTAAACTAAATCATAAGACTTAGTTTAAATTGGTTTGTTTTTCGTTTCAAGTTTTTTAGAAAACATTTTTCGTTTTACATATAATCATAGCATATATATAACAACCAAACAAACACACAACCACAATATGCAAAGCCTCAACCAATGAAAATCCTATGCTTGGTCTCGTGAGCTATCAAGAGAGCCAAGAGTCAACTAGGGACATGATACACAACCATACGGAGGGCTCCCACTTGCCCCAAGACGATCATGGGCAAGTAAAAGCCCATTATGCACATGGAAAAATGATTCTGTCCTATCAGATTTTCTGTCTTTGGAGGCCCAAACGGCCTAGAAGATGACCTCCTCATGCTTCGGCCCAGTTGACAAAGTTGTAGGCCCATGTCTTGTGTACCTACAAAAAAAAAAATTCAGCCCAAAATACCTTACCAATCTCCTGGAAATCGTATTTTTCCAGCAGTGTGTCCAGCAACTACTTTTGTTCCAAAGTCCTTCATCCTTTTGCCATTTGATTACAAGCTTTTGAATACATAATACATGAAGTAAAGTACAACTAATCTACTTCCTATCTATTGTAAAAATTCCCAAACAATGGCAAAACCAAAATGAATTACATTACAAAAGTGCCGAAACAATGGCAAACCCCAAAAAACAAGAAATCAACCAACAAATCACAACATCACAAGGCATAAGTGGTCTAGGTTTTCATCGGCTTTGCATATACACACAATAATACAATAATATTATGATCAAAATAAGGTATTGTCTAACTTCATGGGCAAACATGCATGTATTTGCCATGGATAACAAAATAAATGACAAGAAATAAATTGTTAGCCAACGAAATCGAAGAAATTAATTAACAAGAATTAAAACCCCGATTGGTACGCTTGTCAAATGGCCATAGGTTCAAAACCCACTGATATTAGGACCTTCTTAACATCATTTTACCACAGAAAATTAAGCCTCATGGGCTGATTTGAAATCGTTTCACAAATCAATCAAATTAACGCATTTTTGGCCATTTTACGGGTACCAAACAAGTATACCAATTAAAGTATGCATAACAAATGGCCATGGGATCAAAAAGTCCAGATCATAAGACCCATATGGGTCGAATTATATTCAAAAAATTAGCCCTCGGGGCTGTTTTGAAAATATCCTTTTAAATCCATTAAAAACACGAGTTTTTAGCCATTTTTACGCATACTAGATGATCATATGACATCATATGATGGCTCGTGATACCACTATAGGGTGATGTAAAATATAAATTAACAAATTAAATATATAAACACAGCGGATAACATCACCAACAGCGGATCCATAGAGTTATATGATCAATCAAATAAAAGACAAACAAGATTATACCTTTGTAGCGTGATCCGAGAGTCACCAACAAATGCCTATCCCATGTTTGGAACAAGAAACCCAAGAGATCCATAAGGTTGATCTCTTCTATGGATGAAACACACTACACGTCACCGTATACCCTTGGATGCTAGTCCTTAACCCCGTAACCTTGCAAGTCACCTTTGAATGAACAAGATTCAAAAGAGAGATCAAGAAGAAAAAAAAAACCCTAGGTGGGTATATTGTTTTTGCCGTGACTTATGGGAGATAAAAGAGGGAGAAAATTTGGTAAATTGTTATCCCAATTATGAGAAGATATCTCCTATATATTTGACCAAATTTCAAAAATAAAAACCCCCCTTTGAAAGCCCTCCTAGGCCGGCCACATATTGGGCTCAAATGGGCTTCCCATTTGATTTCCAAGTCCAATGGATTAAGTCCTTTACTTAGCCATTAGAAGCCCAATAGTGATCCCGAGTTACGTAAGGTTATTTATATATCGTAAATACAATAAACACGATACATAAAGTGGTACCTCAGTGTATATGTGTGTGACCCCATAGGCTCACATATGTCTAGCCATATAATTAGTCATTATGACACGAGCATACTCCAACATTTTGTTATCTAGATTAGTTTATATATATTTTTTAAAATTAAATTTATCTTATTTAAATTTACACGTGATATTAAAAATTAAATGTAAACTTTAAAAATAACCTTTAATATCACAATTAATTGTAAAAAATCCTTAAAATATAAACAACTTAAAATTATAGAATAATTTAAATATAAAGAACTACAAACATAGTAACTTAAACAAAATGTAACTAGCTTTAATATCACAGTCTGTTTTGAACTCAATATTCAATAATTAAAACTGACTTTAACAAATATTCAAAAAATATCCAAGTAGCTTTAAAATCACAGTCAGTTTTAATATCTCAATCATAAGCTCCATTAAAAAATATCCATGGAGCTTTAATATCACAGTCAATTTTATATTTAAAACCAGTACAAATTTTCATCTATATTTTATTAAGTAATATAATATTTTTAGAAAGTGATGTTTTTTTTTTTTAATATCACAGTAACTTGTTTTATATCGCTGTATTCTTATATTAAGAAAATCATTAAAAAAGAAATGTACTAAACATTTAATATGAGTAAATTAATACAAACAAGCATATCTTCAATGTCAATGTTTAATATTAAATTTATCTTATATTAAGAAAATCATTTTTTCAATGTCAATCTTTAGTATTAATACAAACAACCATATCTTCAATGTCAATCGTTTCAAATGAGGCTTATGAATTTTAGTTGAATAATGAGTTCAAAACTAATTATGATACAGTAATTTAAATAACATCAACAATTTAAAATTATATAGTAATTTAAATATAAAGAACTACAAAAATAATAACTTAAACAAAATGTTTAAACTGCTAAAGTAAAAACAACATCAACTTAAACACTCTTCATATCCATTATAATCAAAATGTTTACATTAAAATTGCTATAATATCATTTACATTATGTTCAAAATGTTGACATTCTCCATTATCACCATCATTCCCTTTTTCATGGGTATCAATATCGTCACTGTCTAATTCTGAAATTTGATACGGTTTTTATCAAAAGATGCTTTGATAAGATTATTCGAGCTTGTCTTCGTGTTGCTTAATCAACACAAGATTAGAGGTGCTGAGGTGGCTCTCCACAAACATTAAACACGATTCCAAATATTCGGTAGAATATTTAGGTTTCGCATGAGAATGTGAAACTCCATCCTATATGTCAAGAAAAGGTTTTCAAATGTTTTTTACCTTTTTAAAAAAAAAAACCTTTCTCGTACATACAATCTTCGGTAAAATATCTAGGTATCTTTTAAAATCAAAACAAATAATAAAATCTCCAAGATTAATAATATGCATATCTGCAAAAAAGAAGAATAAAATACATATGATAAATCTGAAAAATAAAAAATATGACCAACTGACAATGATATAGAGAAAAAAATACTTACCTTTTGTTAGACAGAAATTTCTTAAAAAAAAAAGAAGAACCTCACTAAGATTAATAATTTTTTTTTAAAATTTTCTATTGTAAGTGATGAAATTTATAAGCCCATAAGGATAAGGTTGTTGTTAATATTTATTTCAAATATTAAATAAAAATGTCAAATGGATAGGTGAGTATTAAATAAAAATGGATAGGTGACTATTAAAGACAACATGTTGACTATCGTAATTTTATAAAAATTATTAAAATGACTATAATAAAGTAAAGCGTATGTGAGTAGTCACATGTCATGAAAAAACTATATAAAGTCTGATATTAAAAGTAAAGTTTCATTGATCGACTTATCATCTTAAAATCTGAAAAAAAATTGTTCGAAGATGAGTCATGCTTTCATTCCATTTTTGCTTGGAATGTTAGAGGTCTTAATAATGATCTCAACCAAAATCAAGCAATTAATATGATCAGGAATGGTGGATATAGTTTCTGTGCTCTCTTGGAGACTAAGTTGAAGAAGAATAAGCTGGCTCGAATCTGTTCTAAGGTTTTTGGTAGATGGGATTGGATTTCTAATGCTTCTTCATGTGAGGGCGGTACTGGAATCGTTGTAGGGTGGGATCCTAATGTTGTTAGTATTATGATTCACAGTCAAACTTCTCAGCTCATGAATCTGTTTGTTGAATCTATTAATGGCAATCAGAAATTTTTTTGCACTTTTGTGTATGGTCATTATAAGGAATGTGGTAGGAAAAGTTTATGGAAGGATCTGTCTTTTCATAGCCTTGTTGTTAAAGAATCCCCTTGGACTCTGCTTGGTGACTTTAATGTCATTCTTGAGCCTAGTGAAAGATCTTTTGGCTATTCTGGTATCACTATGGGTATGGAAGAATTTAGAAATTGTATAGCTAAAATTGAGGTCAGTGATTTGGTGATGTCTGGGCTGCAATTTACATGGAACAAGA
The DNA here is from genome assembly GCA_021014915.2 of Artemisia tridentata subsp. tridentata. Taxonomy (NCBI): domain Eukaryota; kingdom Viridiplantae; phylum Streptophyta; class Magnoliopsida; order Asterales; family Asteraceae; genus Artemisia; species Artemisia tridentata. The sequence goes on along the minus strand of CP139506.1, from coordinate 223,915,552 downwards.
GCCCTAAGTCTCCTAATGGCCTTTTGAAGAAATTAGACAGAGTTATGTGTAATATGGGTTTTTTTGTACAAGTTTCCTAATGCTAATGCCACGTTCTTACCATTTGTTTGCTCTAATCATGCCCCTTCTGTATTGAATATTCCCAATGCCTCTGGTCCTAAGCCGAAACCTTTTAAATTTGCAAATTTTCTTTCTTCTAAGGATGGTTTTTTGCCTAGTGTTAGAAGTGTGTGGAATAAGGAGGTTCCTGGTTATGCCATGTTCTCTTTGTTTCTAAGCTTAAGCTTTTGAAGAAACCGTTGAGGAAACTTAAGTTTGCCCAAGGGGATTTAGCTAAGAATGTTAAAGTGTTGAAAGATAAATTGTGTAGAGTGCAAGAAGATATGGTCAGGGATCCTTTTAATGCTGATTTAAGGAATGAGGAGGTTGAAGTGCTTAAAGCTTTTAATTCTGCTATCAAGGATGAAGAGTCATTTCTTAAACAAAGATCCAAGATTACTTGGCTTAGTGAAGGTGATTCTAATACCAAGTTTTTTCATAATTCTATGAAGGAAAGAAAGAATAAAGTTAGGGTTAAGTTTGTGGAAGATTTGGAAGGTAATTGGTTTTCTGGGCATGATGTTAAGGAGTAATTTGTTAAGCATTTTGAGGATGTTCTTGGTAGGAGGGAGGAGGTGGATCCAATTCATGAGCGTGCTTCTTTATTTCCCAATAAATTGTCTTTGGTGGATGCTGATAGGATGGTGAAACCTGTTTCACTTGAAGAGATTAAGGAGGTTCTTTTTAGTATGAATGATGACAAGGCTCCAGGCCCTAATGGCTATTTTGCCAAGTTCTTCAAAGCAGCTTGGTCTGTTTTGGGGTCTGAATTCTCTCAAGCCATTCTTGACATCTTCTCTAATGGTAAACTTTTAATGGAAGTTAATGCTACTGTCATTGCACTTGTCCCTAAATCTCAAACTCTGAAAAGAGTTTATGATTTTAGACCCATTTCCTGTTGTAATGTTGTGTACAAATGTATTAGCAAAATCATTGCTAATAGGATTAAAGGTTCTTTAAATTCTCTGGTCGATGATTGTCAAAGTGCATTTATTCCTTCTAGGAAAATAAGTGATAACATTATGCTATCTCAAGAACTTATGAGAAACTATCATAGAAGGAGTGGTCCGTCTAAAGTTGCTTTCAAAATTGATATTCAGAAACCGTATGACTTGGTGGATTGGGGATTTCTCAAGCAATGTCTTATCCATTTTGGATTTCCTTGGAAAATGATTAACTGGATTTTGAGCTGTATTACTTCTCCTTCTTTTACCATAAGTGTTAATGGGGATCATTGTGGTTTTTTCAAAGGAATGAGATGCCTTAGGCAGGGAGACCCCTTGTCTCCATACTTGTTCACTTTAATTGTGGAGGTTCTTTCTTTGTTGATCAAGCAGAAGATTCAAAAGAGTAGTGATTTTAAGTTTCATTGGAGGTGTGAAAAGGTTAGTCTTACTCATCTTTGTTTTGCCGATGACCTCATGATTTTTTCTCATGGTGATATAAAGTCTGTGAGTGTTATCAAGACAGCCTTGGAGGAGTTTAGTAGGATTTCTGGTCTTAAGCCTAGCATGGATAAAAGTTTGATCTTCTTTGGTAATGTTCCTGTGCATATCAGAACTTCTATTCTTCGGATTTTGTCGTTTCCTGTTGGATCCCTTCCTATTAAGTATTTAGGTGTTCCCTTAATCTCTTCAAGGCTTAGTAAGCTTCATTGCTCTCCCCTTATTGATAAAGTGAAGATGAGGTTGCTGAATTGGAAGAACAAATTTCTGTCATTTACTGGCAGATTGCAGCTTATTAAATCAGTTATTAGTTCTGTACAGGTGTATTGGGCGTCTGTGTTTATGCTTCCTAAGTTTGTCCATTGTGAGATTGAAAAGCTTATGAAGGGCTTCTTGTGGTCTCAAGGTGATTCTTAGAGGGGTAAAGCCAAAGTGAAATGGAAGGATGTTTGCAGTCTGAAAGAGCAAGGTGGATTAGGCATTAAGTCTTTACAGGTTTGGAATGTTACTTTAATTTCCAAGCATATATGGAATATTGTATCTAAAAAGGATTCCCTTTGGGTTAAATGGGTGAATTCTTATAGATTGGTAGATAGGAGGTCTATGGAGAGGAACTTTTGGGACATCCCTGTTTTGAATGATATATGCTGGGGATGGAGAAAGATTTTAATGTATAGAGATGTTATCAAGAAGCATTTTGTGACTAGGATCGGGAATGGAAGGGATACCTCTGTATGGTTTGATAATTGGTCTTTCTTAGGTCCTTTATGTCAGTTTATTTCTAAAAGAGATATATTTGAAGCTGTTCTCTCTTTGTCTTGCAAAATTTCTGATATTGTTAGAGATGGGGAATGAAAGTAGCCTAGTTGTTGGAGGACTGAGTTTGAATTCCTGTTTGTGCTCCAGCCTCCTTTATTATTCTTGGATCGGAAGGATAAAGTTCTTTGGAAGTCTAATAATGATAAGGTATTGTCTTTTTCTGTTATCAATGTGTAGGCTTATTTATCTATTTCTAAGCCTTTTGTGCCATGGTTTAAGATTGTTTGGTTTAGCCAAAATATTCCTAGAAATGTTTTTTTCCTATGGTTGGCCTTAAATCAGAAGTTAAATACTCAAGATAAGGTTGTTGTATGGAATAAAGTGGATGATCTGAAGTGCCTTCTTTGTAGCTCTGTCATGGATAGTCATAATCACTTGTTTTTTGATTGTGATTATTCTAGTAAAGTCTGGAGGTATTTTAAGGACTCTATGAGAATTGGAGATGCCCCTGATAATATTTTCTCCATCATTAACTTTATAACCTCTAGACCTATTGGTAAGTCTGTTTGGAGTATAATCCAAAGGTTGGTTCTTGGTGCTACTGTGTATTTCCTATGGATTGAGAGGAATAATAGGTTATTTCATAGGAGTTCTAGAAGTATTGAAGATATATGTGGTATCATTAAAGATACTGTGAGATATAGGCTTCAGAGTCTAAAGATTAAGAAATCTAAACAGTCTTTAGTGGCAGCTAAGATTTGGGGATTTCATGTGATTCAAGGAAATTTGGGGGGTGATTCTGATACTAAAGGATGAATTGTGATTCGTTTAATATTATTTTGTTGGTTCAGAGTGATGCTTTGTGGGTTGCTTATGATTACTGTAGTATTGAGCACTATTTGGCATCTCCCAGATTTATTATGAAATGCTCTGTGCTGATATGGAATGATTGGTATTTTTGGTTATTTGTTGAGTTTGTTGCTGTTAAAGGTGTATGCAAGTGGGAGAGGATATATCTTATGTGGCATGGATCTGTCTGGGTTATATTGTCTACTATGGTGGGTAATTTTGGTGTTTTTGGCTGCTGTTCTAATGATAAGTGTTGTTTGCTGATGCACAATGGGTGTTTGGTTTATGTGTACTTGGATATTGTGGAGAATAAGGGGTGTTTGGAGCTCGATGTGGGTTGCTGGTATTTTGGGCCTTCTACTGCATCTTGGTCTGGGTTATATTGTCTTTTCTGTTGGGCTAGCCTAGAGCTTAGGAGGCAATCTCACTTGTCGTTATTCTCTCTTCCCTTATTCATGGTGCTTAATTTGGAATGGTGTTGGAAGATCATGGTGATTCGTAGGAGGCTCTTTTCTCTTATTTGTCATTTGCTTTGCAATAAATCTAGATATTGTAGAGCTTTATTGTTTCTTGTAATATTCCCAAAACATGTTTTGGGAATGTCATTTGAACTTGCTTATGTGGGCTTGTCCATATAAGTTTATTGTAATTTTTTGGGCTTAATATATTTGCCGGGGATTGTCCCTTTTTCCAAAAAAAATATTAAATAAAAATGTCAAATGGATAGGTGAGTATTAAATAAAAATGGATAGGTGACTATTAAAGACAACATGTTGACTATCATAATTTTATAAAAATTATTAAAATGACTATAATAATGTAAAGCGTATGTGATTAGTCACATGTCATGAAAAAACTATATAAAGTCTGATATTAAAAGTAAAGTTTCATTGATCGACTTATCATCTTAAAATCTTAAAAAAAAAAATTGTTCGAAGATGAGTCATGCTTTCATTCCATTTTTGCTTGGAATGTTAGAGGTCTTAATAATGATCTCAACCAAAATCAAGCTATTAATATGATCAGGAATGGTGGATATAGTTTATGTGCTCTCTTGGAGACTAAGTTGAAGAAGAATAAGCTGGCTCAAATCTGTTCTAAGGTTTTTGGTAGATGGGATTGGATTTCTAATGCATCTTCATGTGAGGGCGGTACTGGAATCATTGTATGGTGGGATCCTAATGTTGTTAGTATTATGATTCACAGTCAAACTTCTCAGCTCATGAATCTGTTTGTTGAATCTATTAATGGCAATCAGAAATTTTTTTGCACTTTTGTGTATGGTCATTATAAGGAATGTGGTAGGAAAAGTTTATGGAAGGATCTGTCTTTTCATAGCCTTGTTGTTAAAGAATCCCCTTGGACTCTGCTTGGTGACTTTAATGTCATCTTTTGGCTATTCTGGTATCACTACGGGTATGGAAGAGTTTAGAAATTGTATAGCTAAAATTGAGGTCAGTGATTTGGTGATGTCTGGGCTGCAATTTACATGGAACAAGAGCCCTAAGTCTCCTAATGGCCTTTTGAAGAAATTAGACAGAGTTATTGATGCGTGCGATGTGTCGTTGCAGTTTAGCAGTTTTAATGCCTACTCAAGTTTTAAATTTATATTTAGCCGACTTATCAATAACACACACACTTAACGAGCAGTGTACCCGGTCAGTATGAATATAATGGTAAGTAGAGTGTCGATCACTAAGAGTGGAACGTATTATCTAGTTATTCTAATCAGTATTTTAATATATTAAGTTAGCTATACAACCTAATCTAACGCAAGGGGGTTCAGCCTGAGAGACTGGCACGATTTTGTTGCAATTAAATAATAAACTAAACCAATAGGCACGAATCAGCAAGTAGCACACACGTACACAGATAAATACTCGAGACAATAAGAGGGCTGTCCTTATGATAAGTAGTTTGTCACTTGTTTTATTGCTAGTGTTATATGAAGTGTATAGTTCGATGCAACGCACCGAGATTAAGTCCTTTCTCGTTGGTTCTAATCTTATCGGCGAGTAAACCCTTAATGATTACTTATGACTATCCCGTTTATCTTTCTCCTACTTTTCTACAGACCATAGAATACATAGGCATCTAATAAATAGGCGAGGGCAGAGGCATGGCGACCCGATCAACGCTCAGCTAGCCACAGAGGTTATCAATGCACTAATAAAAGTCACCAATGACATCAACATATAAACTTTAATTAATGAGAAAGCAGTTTTAAGGGAGTGCAACCTTTCCGTTGTCACGTTACACAAGCAACCAATCTTGATGAATTAAAGTTTACTAACACAATAAAACAAAACTACTTAATGAATTAAACACATGCAGCACCTTCTTACAGCTCTTGTATCTTTGATTTGGGTGTGTCTTGTGCTGCTGCCTTGACTGAATTCGTCCTAGGTTTCTGGTCTTCGGTCTTCTGTTAAAACTTCGGAACTAATATATGTCACCTCGAATTCGTCTGGTCTTGGGGTATTTATAGTTTCTGTCTGAGGGTAAGATGCGGCGCATCTAGTAAGTAGATGCGGCGCATGTACTTAACTTCGCGTGGGGTCCAAGATTATAATATTCAGGAATATTCGTACACCGCCAGAAGATGCGGCGTATCTTCATCTTTGGATGCGGCGCATGTCCTCTTGTATCTTGGATCGTATCTGGTGAAATATTGATAGTGATGCGGCGCATGTAACGAGTGAGATGCGGCGCATCTGGAGCAGAACAAGTTGGTTATTCTTCGTTGACCAAAGTTTCATATGCGGCGCATGGGATAAATCCATGCGGCGCATTCTTCAAAGTCAGGCAGTGGTCTTCATCCTCTTCATTCCAACAACCAATTCCAATCTTGATCATTTTACTCCGTTTTTAGTCCATAATCGCTAAGTTTCACCAAATGCTTGTTTTCAACTGAGAATTACAAAAGTAAACGATTAAGTATCAATCCTCATACATAATATAGTAAAACAAGTCAAATTAATAGGATAAATGATGGTAATAAAATGTACTTATTTGAGTTCATCAAATATCCCCCCACTTGAACTTTACTTGTCCCCAAGTAAACCTTAGAATTAATCTTATGAAAATGTATCCTAAAAGATATTAGGATTTATTTTTATATTTAAGCATGTATTCGTTTTTGTCATAATCACACAACTAAACACTTAACGAATTAGAAGTAGAATAAAAATATTTCGATAAAAGCAAATCTAATCGTTTAACTGTCCAGTCGCGACGAATATTCTATCATAAGCTTGGCAAGTATACACATCTCCACCACTAAAGCCAAGGAATAACAAGTCTAAAGCGGTAAAAAGGGTTTTTAGGCTTAAGGGTTAATTATTCTTAATCACTATCGATCTCAAATTCCAGAAAAGGCGACAAAATCACAAATACATGATCGAATCCACGAACACGATACTTGCAATTGCTCAAATCCTTAACTCGAATAGGCTAAAGATAGGTCCAAACTTCACCAATAATAATATATCAAAAAGGGCGACAAAATCATAAATACATAGCCGAATCCACGACTACGATACTTAAGATTGCTCAAATCCCTAATCTCAATAAATCAAAGGTTTGGTTGGATAAAGAATAATACAGGGCATGGATAATATTTGGGATATAAATTGGTGTAAAGTGAAAAATAAACAAAACAAATAAATTAAAATCCTAAGTGTGGTTAATCACTATCCCAACCATCCCATGAATAAGACTCATATCATTGAACAACTCACGCTTTAACACTTGAAACACACGCTTTAGGTAGACACGAATTATACTCAACAAGATCTTAATCAAAGAATAACCTTTAGTTGACGTTCCCATAACTGCCAACTCCCATTCAATCCATAGATATAATATACAACAAATAGTGGTGATATCGACCACTTACATAACTTTACATCGTTGGTTTATCAATCTTCCAACTTTTTTTCTTTTTCTTTTCTCATTTTTTCGATTTTTTTTTTTTTTTTTTTTTTTTTTTTAATAACATAAACATAGATGTGTAAAATTTCACCACATCACCAAAACAATAATTCTGGATAATTTTTCCATACTTTTCATGACTTCAGAAATAACGGTAATAGTGAAAGTAGTAAACACACGAAAAATAAACTCAAAGATATACAATATTTACTTTCACTCCAATTGCATTGTGCAATTTCCCGACTTAACCATAGATAATGAATTACGCACGCGAACACAGGTAATGTAAGGAAACACACTTTGCCTATAGCAATTAACCAACCACGGATTCTAATCTACAGGGTAGGCTAAGGTGTAAGGTGTAACGAAACATTATAACAAAGGTGTAAGAAACGAAAGGAATGGCTCTGAGTGTTTTTCTAGGGGTATCTTACTCTAAAAATGAGAGTAACAAAAGGGTTTATACGGGGGTTAACTAACCAGTGTAGTTAGCTAATAACACATAACATATAAAGGCTATTTGGGTGTAATCCTAGAAATCTACCAATTTAGACAAGTCATTCCAATTATATAAATAATACTTATTATGGTGGTCTCGAATAGTATACAAGCCAAGTTCTAAAGTTTACAAGTCACCGGCACACTCATAGATTTGTGAGTTTTGAAAAATCACAATTTTTTGAAAATAACGTCATGTGTGCAGCTATGCAACTTAGACTTTAACAAAAACATGCTAAAAATTTTAAAGTTTTGATATATTAAGCACATTTTAAGCATATTTTGAAAAGTTTAGGACAAGTAAGTGTTAAGTGTTCTAATTCTCCAATCCCCCCACTTAAGTTAAACAACGTCCTCGTTGTTTGTATTAAAGGTTAAAAACTGGAAAATAAAAGAATTAGAACAGAAAAACTCCCCTGAGATTTGCTCGGTATGATCCTCCATTTGTATAAGAGCAAAAATCATCATTCTTGTGGATTAGAACGATTAAGCTGCATAATAGATGTATCCACAGGAAATGCAGGAATCTATAGTACCACCAAGGCTTCAAAACACACCTAAGATAAGAAAGGTTCAAACTTGTATAATACATTAGTAGTTAGGTAAAAATAAAACATAAAAACTTAAAATGAAAATCATAAGGTCAGTCGATGCGCCGTATCTTATGGAAGAAGATACGCCGTATCGAGCCTGGAATAATTACAGATCAGAATAAAAGATGCGCCGCATCCATAACCAGGGATGCGCCGCATTGAAATAAACTGATAAAAAGTTTTAAAGTTAAAATATAAATATGCGGAAAAATAAAGTAAGATATGACCATTGCAGGAGATGCGTCGCATCTTGGGATTGAGATGCGCCGTATCTGCTGCGGGCCTGACTGACTCGACACAGAACTAAATAATAAAAATTAAAGATAAGCATGGGTTGCCTCCCACGAAGCGCTTGTTTTTGTTCGAGTCACGAGCCTGACTCCACCCTTATTTACTGTGTAATAGGGTGTTGCTCCCCCCACTTGGGATCAAGTGCGGGTGATAGCAGCAATAAACATGAAAAGAGTGTAAATTTCCTATTAAAGATGGAAGAAATACATAAAGATCATACCTTGGCAATATATGTACATCTTCCCTATTCTTACCCGGTTTGGTTGATAAATTGGATGACTTGACCATTCCATCTGAAAGAGTAGTATGCTGAGGAAAAATGAGTCTCCTTTCTTCTTGGTTAGTCTCTTTGGTAATAAGGCGTCCCTTGACTTCCGCAGAAGATGAGAAAGGGTCTTTGGCAAGTAAAAGTTCGAGTTCCTCTATATACTTCATAGGGTCGGAATCATCTTCTTCATCAATCATAGCAATGTTTGAGAGCTCATCACCAAATTCTTCTTCGAGCTCCACCAAATACGGGTTGATCACAGGTGCTTCAATAGGTAGTGTAATAAATTTCACCTCATCATCTTTTTGTTTTGCAACCTGTTTAGGAAAACTAGCAAGATTATTAGTAATGGGATTAATAATATTAAATAAATTTGTACCACTTTGTGTTGTAAGTGACTCCAATTCATCTTGTGAATCTCCATCTTCAACTAGTGGTCTTGCAATTTCAGCATCGTCCCGTATTTCATCCTTAAATAAGTAATCCCAGATTTCTTCAAAATCCCTCGTTGGGTCAAAATCTGGCTTATCCGTTCCACACCTAAATACTTCCGTTTGTTGTGGTAACTGCGGTATGCTATCGTACGCAATAGCATCAAACTTTTCAATATCAGAATACTCATTATCTTCATCCGAGGGAATATTATCATGGTGTTTTTGATATGATAAGAATATATCTTCCACCTCGGGTGGAAAATCACAAGTAATAGCACTATACACCATTGTCCCACATTCATCTTTATTTTCATTATAAGCACTTTCGGATGAATAAGCTTCTTTGTAAACAATTGCCGGATTTTCATTCAAATCAAACACTTGTGACTCTTCTTCATCTTGGGCAACTTCCGGAGAAATAACATCATCAATAACTATTGCCGGAAACCTAATTGCACCAAAATCGTATGATTCTTCTTCATCTTCATCAATTGATAAAGTCCAAGTGTGTCGAAATGGCAATTTGTTTCTTTCTCTCCCTGACTTTTTTCGTCCTAGAATCAAGTATTCTTCCATAGTGATTTCTTTCGTCTCAATGACTTGTGCACCATATCTTGCTCTTTTCTAATCATAGTTCCCATAATTGCTCAAGGTTCTTTCCTCTCCAAGTCTGATATATTCTTCCATAGTAATATCCGGATCGTCCATCTTCCTGAAATAAAACTTACTCGTGCAAAAGAAGAGTGAAGCAATCAAAGTAAAATAAAAGCTTCTGATATCTGCTGTTGATGCGCCGTATCCTATAAATGGGATACGCCGTATCTAAGTTCGTTAAAAATAAATCAGACTTTTATTCAGAAAAGCAATACGCCGCGCTTGATAAATCAAATTCGCCGTATGTTTAAATAATCAAAAATTAGTTATACTTATAAATTTTTTTAATGAGAGCCGTATCAGCAAAAACTAATACGCCTTTACTTCGTTACGTTCCAAAATATAAGATTTTTGATTCAGAAAGATGCGCCGTATCGATAGAGATCGATGCGTCGTATCTGTTTAATAATTCGAAAACTGTTTTTAATTAAAATAATAGATGCGCCGTATCTGCCAAAGCAGATGCGTCGTATGGCGTTAACGTTTAGAAAAAATTTCTATTAAAAACAGATACGCCGTATCTTGGGGAAAAGATGCGTCGTATCGAATTAATTAAACGCGTTGTATTTTATAAAAATTGAACGCAATACGCCGTATCTGAGAAATCAGATGCGCCGTATCGTTCGATTTAGCTCAGAACAACGATAGCAGAACACAAAAAATACGAAAAATTAAAACAAATAAAAACACACAAATGAAAATAAACACAAACAAAAGCAAACAAATAACACACAAAAACAGAAAATATGCAGAATAATACAATGAATGCAAATTAAACTAATACACAACAGAATTAGCGGTTAGATAAAAAATTAAAAACCTAATTAAAATACTAATCAAATTAACAGATAATAACAATTCACTCCCCGGCAACGGCGCCAAAAACTTGATGCGTGCGATGTGTCGTTGCAGTTTAGCAGTTTTAATGCTACTCAAGTTTTAAATTTATATTTAGCCGACTTATCAATAACACACACACTTAACGAGCAGTGTACCCGGTCAGTATGAATATAATGGTAAGTAGAGTGTCGATCACTAAGAGTGGAACGTATTATCTAGTTATTCTAATCAGTATTTTAATATATTAAGTTAGCTATACAACCTAATCTAACGCAAGGGGGTTCAGCCTGAGAGACTGGCACGATTTTGTTGCAATTAAATAATAAACTAAACCAATAGGCACGAATCAGCAAGTAGCACACACGTACACAGATAAATACTCGAGACAATAAGAGGGCTGTCCTTATGATAAGTAGTTTGTCACTTGTTTTATTGCTAGTGTTATATGAAGTGTATAGTTCGATGCAACGCACCGAGATTAAGTCCTTTCTCGTTGGTTCTAATCTTATCGGCGAGTAAACCCTTAATGATTACTTATGACTATCCCGTTTATCTTTCTCCTACTTTTCTACAGACCATAGAATACATAGGCATCTAATAAATAGGCGAGGGCAGAGGCATGGCGACCCGATCAACGCTCAGCTAGCCACAGAGGTTATCAATGCACTAATAAAAGTCACCAATGACATCAACATATAAACTTTAATTAATGAGAAAGCAGTTTTAAGGGAGTGCAACCTTTCCGTTGTCACGTTACACAAGCCACCAATCTTGATGAATTAAAGTTTACTAACACAATAAAACAAAACTACTTAATGAATTAAACACATGCAGCACCTTCTTACAGCTCTTGTATCTTTGATTTGGGTGTGTCTTGTGCTGCTGCCTTGACTGAATTCGTCCTAGGTTTCTGGTCTTCGGTCTTCTGTTAAAACTTCGGAACTAATATATGTCACCTCGAATTCGTCTGGTCTTGGGGTATTTATAGTTTCTGTCTGAGGGTAAGATGCGGCGCATGTACTTAACTTCGCGTGGGGTCCAAGATTATAATATTCAGGAATATTCGTACACCGCCAGAAGATGCGGCGTATCTTCATCTTTGGATGCGGCGCATGTCCTCTTGTATCTTGGATCGTATCTGGTGAAATATTGATAGTGATGCGGCGCATGTAACGAGTGAGATGCGGCGCATCTGGAGCAGAACAAGTTGGTTATTCTTCGTTGACCAAAGTTTCATATGCGGCGCATGGGATAAATCCATGCGGCGCATTCTTCAAAGTCAGGCAGTGGTCTTCATCCTCTTCATTCCAACAACCAATTCCAATCTTGATCATTTTACTCCGTTTTTAGTCCATAATCGCTAAGTTTCACCAAATGCTTGTTTTCAACTGAGAATTACAAAAGTAAACGATTAAGTATCAATCCTCATACATAATATAGTAAAACAAGTCAAATTAATAGGATAAATGATGGTAATAAAATGTACTTATTTGAGTTCATCAGTTTTGTGTAATATGGGTTTTTTTGTACAAGTTTCCTAATGCTAATGCCACGTTCTTACCATTTGTTTGCTCTGATCATGCCCCTTCTGTATTGAATATTCCCAATGCCTCTGGTCCTAAGCCGAAACCTTTTAAATTTGCAAATTTTCTTTCTTCTAAGGATGGTTTTTTGCCTAGTGTTAGAAGTGTGTGGAATAAGGAGGTTCCTGGTTATGCCATGTTCTCTTTGGTTTCTAAGCTTAAGCTTTTGAAGAAACCGTTGAGGAAACTTAAGTTTGCCCAAGGGGATTTAGCTAAGAATGTTAAAGTGTTGAAAGATAAATTGTGTAGAGTGCAAGAAGATATGGTCAGGGATCCTTTTAATGCTGATTTAAGGAATGAGGAGGTTGAAGTGCTTAAAGCTTTTAATTCTGCTATCAAGGATGAAGAGTCATTTCTTAAACAAAGATCCAAGATTACTTGGCTTAGTGAAGGTGATTCTAATTGTAACACCCCAACCCGACAAGGGTAAAGATATCACAATAATGGATTCACATCAGATCAAAACAAAGCATACATCTTCAGTAATACAAAAATCTCAAAGGATTACAAAAGAAATACTGAATCTACATGGTTACAATTTAGAACTTCCAAAACTCTTCTAAGATATACTATCTTCAAATCAACTCTAATCCAGCGTAGCTATCAAATCCTCTAAGTCCAAAAGTACACTCTTCCCTCAATCCCAGCGTCCTACTAAACCTGCCGCATGAAAAGAAATGCGGTTGAGCTACGAGAGCTCAGTGAACAGATATATAGATAACAAGAAGCGATAACGAATAGCAGTACAAAGGAGATCAGGAAATACATACCATACAGGAATAAAATCACATGAAGGAATAGGAATAAGGAATGGAATTCAATGAAACAAAATAAGACTAAAATAAATAAGGTTCAAGAATAAGGAAAACAAGAATCTATCACGAGCCCAGATAACAAATAATATCATAGCATACCAATATAATAAAACAAACCTGTGCAGAGTGATCAGCTCCCAGATTATGTGAAAGACGTGTATCGCACACACCATTAGTCACCAGATATAATAAACAAATAATAATAGTCATAAAATATAAACGGATAACAGATGACAGGTCAAATCTAGAGTGCACCCATACGCCCCACAGACAAAGCATTAATCATAATTATAATGGCCATAGCAAATAATAAATAAGGGACGGAACAGGTCATCACTCTCCTGCCCTAGAGTCATGTCAGAGGTGCGTCAATGACATGGACATGAAACCCTCATGCCTAGTGATTGGCTCGTAATATCAAACTGTAGGTCAAAGGTCAAACGTACTATCAAATAATCAAAAGTCATATCCTAAGGGTACATGGCAAAAGGTTCATGTCAAATAGTTTTCAAAAATAAAAGTCAAGGTTCAAATCAAGCTTATCAAATTGAGTTCTTATATCAAAGTTAAGCTCAGTTCCAAAGGGCAATATCAAAAGGTTTTCGGAAAAGAGTTTTCACAAGTTCATAGTTAGAGGTCATAGCAAAAGTTCATTTAAAAAGGTTTCTATTTAAAAGTCCATTTAAACAATCCTTCAAAAAATGGTTTTCATAACAACTGATCTTACAACATAGTTTTCTTCAAAATGGCCTTCCAAAACTTTTAGTAACTTTCATTTAAAATAGTGTTGCTTCTTTTAAAATAGCTTTTCTCCCATGGTTTCATATGTATTTTAAAGATAGTTCCAAAATCAATTATGTTCAAATAAGGATTTAACCGATTAAGGTTTATATCAAAATCAAATCAAGTTTTCTACAAGTATGTCAGATTAAGTTTCAAAACAAGATTTACATATCAGGATTCAGGACAATAGGTCAAAACAAAGAGATTCAATAAAGATTCAGAACAAGGGAACACATCAAGGGTTCACAAATAAACGATCACATGAAAGGTGCACAAACAGGAGGGAACATAGCAATGGCATAGGGAATCCTAAACGAATCAAAATACGAAATCAAAAGAAACGAAGGCACCTTACTAGAGAAGGGCAGAATATCTGTACCTTATTATGAATGCAAGAACACAAAGATAAACGCTGATAGAGATTAGATTACTCCTTCCTCGAACCTAAGGGAGTAGAAGACAAAATGACCAGTGGGTTTTAGTTATCTTTTCATTATTAATAATATCACAGATTAGGTTAAGTCCTTATTCAAGGCTTATTATGGTACTAAGGTATCTTTTAGCAGGTTACAAAAGTTTAGGGTTTTTTATGACAGATTTTCATAGTTCAGGGTTTTAATTGTAAATTCATCTAATTCAAAGGCATAAAGTGAAAATACTTTAAGTTACTGACTTAAATACTTATTTTATTCAGAATGACATCTTAATCCTTTTAGTTTCACCATTTACAGATTAAACCCCTTTAGTTATATAGTTTACAAAACAAACCCTACATTTACATAATTCATGTGTTAATCCTTATAATATTCATATTATCCAAACAAGTACCTTATTTTACAAAGTTACAAAAAATAACCTCAGACTTATATGAATTACAAATTAGATCCCTCAGAATTTATTAATTACACATTTGGTCCCTTAACTTTACAAAAATTTGTAATTAAATCATAATTTCATAACAATTACATATCAAGCCCATAAATACTCAAAATTACACATTACTCCCTTAATGGCATTATTTACCCAGTATAACTTCAAGTTTCTATAATTTACACTTTTAGTCCCACTATTTTAATTAATTACAAAACAACCCTTATAAATACACTTAATTCATTATCTTGCAATATTTACACTTAGGACCCTCAAGTTATATTTTTCCTACATTCCTACAGACTTATATGACATTACAAAAATATCCCAGAAGTTTTAAAGTTGGCAAAACATACCCTTATACTTTTTAAACCAATCGTATATACTTTTAAAATAGAAAAACCAAACCCTAACTTAACTAATCATTAAACCAACATGACACAATCATTAAATGCATTAATTTAGTCAGATCCAAACCACAAAACCCTAACCCTAATTCGATTTAGGGTTTTTCCCAATTTATCTTTATTTTCTTACATAATCCGATTTAAACAATAATTAGCATCAATTAATATAGGCTTCTAAAAATCAAGTGGATATTTTTCATAGCTTATATTAACATCAAAGAACATATAAAAAATATGGTTGCACCTTATAAAATTCATATAACATGATTTATGAATTAAGCTTGTTTTATGCCTTTTATTTTCCTACGCCTTAATAACCATGCATGATTTGTGTTTCTTATTTTTCTCAGGTTATATTCGACCCATAGATCACTAGAAAAATTCTGGATAATTTTTATAACGTAAGAATAATTCAAAAGGAATTAATACCTCTCGGATGGAATAAAACGAACAAACAATTCTCACGATCAAACCAAGCTTCCTAAATTCCAAATCTTATTTTTCTTGGCTCCTTAAGACTCCAAAGAACACCAGAAAATTATTGGTTTAGGTCAAGAAGTCGTTTGGAGGCAAAAGGGAATTTTTTTTGTTTGTCGACTTTGTTAGGGTTTCGGAAATTAGCTAAAAAAAATAAAGAGTAAACTGCAAAAATCATCCCTGTGGTTTGTGTAATTTCGCAAGAATCATCCCTATCTCAAACGTTTAGCATTAAACATCCCCAAGTCCACAAACGTTTAGCAATAATCATCCCTGAGCACTAACGTCGTTAGTTTTACCAGTTAAGTGTTAAAATAATATTTTCCCGTTAGTCCCTCCGTTAATATTTTTTGCACCGTTAGTCCTCATTTTTTAAAATGAATTAAAAAGGGCAGCAAAAATAATATTCGTCCGTTTTTTTACGTTTTCGTCTGTTTTTATACGTTTTAATCCATTTTTTACACGTTTTCGTCCATTTTTACACGTTTTCGTCAGTATTTACACGTTTTCATCCGTTTTTACACGTTTTCATCCGTATTTACACGTTTTCGTCCGTTTTTACACGTTTTCGTCCGTTTTGACACGTTTATTACCGTTTTTACACATTCTTTACAGTATTTACACGTTTTTGTCCGTTTTTACACGTTTTCATCCGTTTTTACACGTTTTCGTCAGTATTTACACGTTTTCATCCGTTTTTACACGTTTTCATCAGTATTTACACGTTTTCGCCCGTTTTTACACGTTTATTACCGTTTTTACACGTTTTCATCCGTATTTACACGTTTTCGTCCGTATTTACACGTTTTCGTTCGTTTTTACACGTTTTCGTCAGTATTTACACGTTTTCATCCGTTTTTACACGTTTTCATCAGTATTTACACGTTTTCGTCCGTTTTTACACGTTTTCATCCGTATTTACACGTTTTCGTCCGTTTTTACACGTTTTCGTCCGTTTTTACACGTTTTTGTCCGTATTTACACGTTTTCGTTCGTATTTACATGTTTTCGTCCGTTTTTACACGTTTTCATCCGTACTTGCGGTTGTTGGGTCTTGGAAAGGAAAAGAAGGTTTAGTTGGGTTTGTTAATCTGTATGCTCCTCATCATTTGGCTGTGAAAAGTTCACCATGGGAAAAAATCTCAAGGATAATTAACTCTATAGATGCGGCATGGTGTATTTTTGGAGATTTTAACGAAGTTAGAAACGTTGATGAAAGAAAAAATTCGTGTTTGAATAGAAGAGGGGCAGATATTTTTAATAATTTCATAACGGGAGATGATTTGATTGATATTCCATTAGGTGGTAAAAGATTCACAAGAGTTAGTGACGACCGGTTAAAATTTAGTAAGATTGATCGATTTCTCGTTAATAATCGGTTTTGTGACTTTTGAAGCTCGTTGGTGGTAGTAGCAAAGGAAAGAGAACTGTTAGATCATTGTCCTTTGATGCTTGTAGATAAAGTTGTTGATTTCGGTCCAAAACCATTTCAATTCTTTGATGTTTGGCTAGATGATAGTGGATGTGAGAAGGTGGAGGCAGATTGTTGGAAAAAATGGGTGTTTTCAGTCAACGCCGACTCTATTTTTAGAGATAAGCTAAAAAATGTAAAAGAAGGTCTAAAAGAATGGAGCAAAGTGAAGTTTAAAAGAAACAACCAAGATATCGAAGATCTAAAAAATGAAGCTACAAAATGGGAATTGTTAGCTGAATCAAGAGATTTGGACGAGGGGGAATTAGATAGATGGAAAGAAGCTAGGAAGGGGTGGTTAGAAAATGACAGGCGTAATAACTCTTGTGAATACGTGTAAAAACGTGTAAATACTGATGAAAACGTGTAAATACTGATGAAAACGTGTAAAAATGGACGAAAACGTGTAAATACTGATGAAAACGTGTAAAAACGGACAAAAACGTGTAAAAAACAGACGAAAACGTGTAAATACGGACGAAAACGTGTAAAAACGGACAAAAACGTGTAAAAACGGACGAAAACGTGTAAAAACGGACGAAAACGTGTAAATACGGATGAAAACGTGTAAAAATGGACGAAAACGTGTAAATACTGATGAAAACGTGTAAAAATGGATGAAAACGTGTAAATACTGATGAAAACGTGTAAAAACGAACGAAAACGTGTAAATACGGACGAAAACGTGTAAATACGGATGAAAACGTGTAAAAACGGTAATAAACTTGTAAAAACGGACGAAAACGTGTAAATACTGATGAAAACGTGTAAAAACGGATGAAAACGTGTAAATACTGACGAAAACGTGTAAAAACGGATGAAAACGTGTAAAAACGGACAAAAACGTGTAAATACTGTCAAAAATGTGTAAAAACGGTAATAAACGTGTAAAAACGGACGAAAACGTGTAAAAACGGACGAAAACGTGTAAATACGGATGAAAACGTGTAAAAACGGATGAAAACGTGTAAATACTGACGAAAACGTGTAAAAATGGACGAAAACGTGTAAAAAATGGACGAAAACGTATAAAAACAGACGAAAACGTAAAAAAACGGACGGATATTATTTTTGCTGCCCTTTTTAATTCATTTTAAAAAATGAGGACTAACGGTGCAAAAAATATTAACGGAGGGACTAACGGGAAAATATTATTTTAACACTTAACTGGTAAAACTAACGACGTTAGTGCTCAGGGATGATTATTGCTAAACGTTTGTGGACTTGGGGATGTTTAATGCTAAACGTTTGAGATAGGGATGATTCTTGCGAAATTACACAAACCACAGGGATGATTTTTGCAGTTTACTCAAAAATAAAAGATTTGTGTATTTAATTAGGTAACCGACTAGGAGAGGGCATGGATCCAAAATTTCGGCCCACAATTTGAAAAGGATTAGTATTGTATTGTTTTTGATATATTTTCCTAATTTACTTGATAATTATCTTAATTAAAATGATTTTATAAATATATTAACTTTAGTTAATTATTTTCGGATTATACAAATATGTATATGTGAATTAATAATTTTTTTGACATTCAAATTACTATAGTGTTGTCCCAGAAATTAATTTACTAGATATGTAGTTCGTTTTCAGAAGTTTGGACTTGTTTCAGAATTTTATAACTTATTTATTTAGGTTTTATTGTTTCAGGGGTAATTAGGTCATTTGACAAGTTGTCTGAATTTCAGGTATTACACTAATACCAAGTTTTTTCATAATTCTGTGAAGGAAAGAAAGAATAAAGGTAGGGTTTAGTTTGTGGAAGATTTGGAAGGTAATTGGTTTTCTGGGCATGATGTTAAGGAGCAATTTGTTAAGCATTTTGAGGATGTTCTTGGTAGGAGGGAGGAGGTGGATCCAATTCATGAGCGTGCTTCTTTATTTCCCAATAAATTGTCTTTGGTGGATGCTGATAGGATGGTGAAACCTGTTTCACTTGAAGAGATTAAGGAGGTTCTTTTTAGTATGAATGATGACAAGGCTCCAGGCCCTAATGGCTATTCTGCCAAGTTCTTCAAAGCAGCTTGGTCTGTTTTGGGGTCTGAATTCTCTCAAGCCATTCCTGACTACTTCTCTAATGGTAAACTTTTAAAGGAAGTTAATGCTACTGTCATTGCACTTGTCCCTAAATCTCAAACTCCGAAAAGAGTTTATGATTTTAGACCCATTTCCTGTTGTAATGTTGTGTACAAATGTATTAGCAAAATCATTTCTAATAGGATTAAAGGTTCTTTAAATTCTCTGGTCGATGATTGTCAAAGTGCATTTATTCCTTCTAGGCAAATAAGTGATAACATTATGCTATCTCAAGAGCTTATGAGAAACTATCATAGAAATAGTGGTCCGTCTAAAGTTGCTTTCAAAATTGATATTCAGAAAGCGTATGACTCGGTGGATTGGGGATTTCTCAAGCAATGTCTTATCCATTTTGGATTTCCTTGGAAAATGATTAACTGGATTTTGAGTTGTATTACGTCTCCTTCTTTTACCATAAGTGTTAATGGGGATCATTGTGGTTTTTTCAAAGGAATGAGAGGCCTTAGGCAGGGAGACCCCTTGTCTCCATACTTGTTCACTTTAATTATGGAATGATTGGTATTTTTGGTTATTTGTTGAGTTTGTTGCTGTTAAAAGTGTATGCAAGTGGGAGAGGATATATCTTATGTGGCATGGATCTGTCTGGGTTATATTGTCTACTATGGTGGGTAATTTTGGTTTTTTTGGCTGCTGTTCTAATGATAAGTGATGTTTGCTAATGCACAATGGGTGTTTGGTTTATGTGTACTTGGATATTGTGGAGAATAAGGGTGTTTGGAGCTCGATGTGGGTTGCTGGTATTTTGGGCCTTCTACTGCATCTTGGTTTGGGTTATATTGTCTTTTCTGTTGGGCCAGCCTAGAGCTTAGGAGGCAATCTCACCTGTCGTTATTCTCTCTTCCCTTATTCATGGTGCTTAATTTGGAATGGTGTTGGAAGATCATGGTTATTCGTAGGAGGCTCTTTTCTCTTATTTGTCATTTGCTTTGCCATAAATCTAGATATTGTAGAGCTTTATTGTTTCTTGTAATGTTCCCAAAACATGTTTTGGAAATGTCATTTGAACTTGCTTATGTGGGCTTGTCCATATAAGTTTATTGTAATTTTTTGTGCTTAATATATTTGCCGGGGATTGTCCCTTTTTCCAAAAAAAATATTAAATAAAAATGTCAAATGGATAGGTGAGTATTAAATAAAAATGGATAGATGGCTATTAAAAGATAACATGTTGACTATCGTAATTTTATAAAAATTATTAAAATGACTATAATAATGTAAAGCGTATGTGAGTAGTCACATGTCATGAAAAAACTATATAAAGTTTGATATTAAAAGTAAAGCTTCATTGTTTGACTTATCATCTTAAAATCTTAAAAAAAAATTGTTCGAAGATGAGTCATGCTTTCATTCCGATTTTTGGAGACACCTCCATTATTTATTATTCAATTCTTACAATGTGTACGCAATTCGACCCGAGATAGGAACCGTTTCCAGTAGATTATAGAAAGTATACTCAATATAGCATCCTCTTTAATGAACTTAATCATGGAAAGGTACCGTGAAGATGTCCTCCAACTTGAAGAACAAGATATAATTGACATACTCAATACTCCACAAGAAAACAACAGTGTTGGTTATTTGGGTTTGTCTGAAGAAACTATAAGAAATAATCTACATGAGACTCTAATGCTTGACAACATGGAGGGAGTTTGTACGATTTGTTTGGGAGAATACAAAGAAAATGAGAGGATAAGGACATTGATTTGTCGCCATGAGTTTCATGCAGATTGTATTGGAGTCAGGTTGTTACACAAGAACGTTCGTCCATTGTGTAGGACTATTGGATTGCAGATTTAGATGTGCTACTTAATTTTGCTATGTCATAATATCGTATATTGTTTTCCTATCAGTTTAGACTAAATCTAATGTAATGTTAATGCTATATTATTTTTCTTTTGGTTTTAAATGTTAATTTAAAATTTTATCTAATTAGTCGAATGTAACAATATGAATAATTAGTCGCTAGCTAACAAGAAATTGCAAAACTGAAAATGAGGGCTTTTTGATATACTTATGATATGAAAAGTCACACTTAAAAAAAAAATGACTTTCGATATTAAAGGTAGGAATTTTTATTTATTATTTTTTTTTTTTTAGTTTGGCTGTTAACAAGTGGCATATTTTTTTTAATTCGGCTTAATTAAAAGTTAATGCTTAAGAAAAAATTAAAAAAAAAATAACTGTGATATTACAAAAATTGTATTTTTTAATTGGGCTTAATTAAAAGTCAATACTTTAATTTTTGATAATCGAAGTTGTGTATTTGAGTTGGTGTGAAATTTATTTTAAATATTAAATATAAAGTGACTGTGATAATTAAATTAAAAAAGTGATATTAAAAAGCATAAAATATGAATAAATTTGATGTTAAAAGAATTTAATGTTACTTATTAGATATCAAATAATAAAAGTTAAAACTTAAGTTATTGATATTCTAAGTTGTTTACTTGAGTTGGTGTGAAATTTATTTCAAATATTAATTATAAAACTAAAATAGGAGTAATAACTTTCTTAAATATTAAGTTAAATTAATTTTATAAGTAACTGTCAAATTAAACAAGATACTAAAATTCTTAAATAAGTACAAAGGAAAAATTAACAATAAACAAACAACAATAATTTATTAACCAAAATAAGAAATTACAATTAATATCTTCAATATTCCTTATATAATTGTAATCTTTATATAAATCTTCAACTTCTCTGGATATGGCTGAATTTAGTAATTCTTGATGAAGAACAAAAACTTGTAACTAAAGAACCAATATTTTTTAGAACTTCAATTTTCTTCACAATTATCATCTTCAATTTTCTTCATAACGATTATCATATTCAATATTCCTTGATATGAATGGATAGACGAATCATAAAATGACCCTATTTTATAAGCGTCACATGGTAAAAAGTTGCGGGATCCTGAAATATAATGATTGGTGAAAGATATCAAAGGTTTTTTTTACAAGATCGAGTACTTTCACGCACCGAGTAATGAAGGTTTTTTATAACCACCATTTTTCCCAAGATCGAGTAAAACACAAATGACCAAAAAGCGTGTCATTTTATCAAAGGACACCCATTTCAAAACAACTTAGACCATGTTTAATAAGTATATATGTGTGCTAGCATTACAAAGGTCGGCTAAATTATTGCCGTGTAGATTCTAGTGACCATAATGCATAGTAACATTCGGTAGTAAAATCTAGATTTCATTTCAAAAATATATATAATAAAAAAATCTTCCAACGATAATAAATTATCGAGGAGAAGAAAACATAAAATTTGTATACAAGAACAATCATTACATGAATACCAAAAATGAAGAAAGTTTTTGATAAAAATCTTGTGATATGTTATTTTAAATGTAACAGATGGAAATATTTATAGACAAAGGGAATTGATTTGCACACTTTAAATTTTACTTGGATGCTTCAATGTACATACAATTAAAGCAGATTATATTTAAAGTACAACTGCTTACTACATTTGTTGGAGCGCGCCAAATAAAATTTAAGAATATATTTGGGTGGGTGTGTACTTGGTAGGTGTGAAAAAAGTAATGACATTTTTTATGATAAAAGCTTATCACTGTTTCAAAAAAGATATTGCCAGAAATGCATCAATTATTTTATGGCTTGATTTCTTAAAGTGTATTTTTTGGACTAGGTGTAAGACATAACTAATGTTAATTTAAAGAAAATATTTATGTGATATTTACTTCAATATATATATATATATATATATAATATATATATATATATATATATATATATATATATTAATATATATATATATATATATATTGTAACACCCCAACCCGGCAAGGGTAGAAGTATCACATTAATGGTTTCATATCAGATCAAAACAAAGCATACATTCATTAGTAATACAAGGATTCTCAAAGGTTACAAATGAAATACTAAATACACAAGGCTGCAAAGGAAACAAAAGCTAAATACTAAGTCTGCAAATGCAAATCCTTCTAATAACCTCTACTTCAGAAAAACTATCATGGTCTTCTAAGTCCAAAAGTCTCTTCACTCATACCCATCATTCCAACTAAAACCTGCCGCGGGAAAAGAAACGCGGCTGAGCTTAAAAAGCCCAGAGAACAGATATATAATAAACGGAAACGAAAGCAAATGAAACGAACATGTATGGTTTAGTGCATAGGGATACATAAGTCATAGGCAAAGAATATAATAAGAATGAAATGAAAAGAAAGGAAATAAAAAGTAATAAGGGTCAGTAATCCTCCACGAGCCCGAACAAATCAAATATATTAACCCTGTAGCAATCTAGAGGGGATGCCTCACAAGTAACCAGATAATATGAGGGGTGACCTCATGTATCAAATTGAGTGATCAGCTCCCGAACTTTGTGAAAGACGTGGTATGCACCCAGCATCAGTCACCGAACAATATATAATATCAAATCATGACAAATCCACTAATACGAACACGAACCTAGGATTGCAATCCATACGCCCCCCGAACAATAATATAGGCCATAATAAATATAATGTGCACGTTACGAACAATATGGGGACGGTGTGAGAAATCACTCACCCACACGTGAGTCATGTCAGCGGTGCATCACAGACACGGCCATGTTACCTTCATGGCTAGGAAACGAACTTGGCTCGGGTATCAAACTGAAGGGTCAAAGGTCAAAGGTCCAAATCAAAGCAAAGGTTCAAATAGTCTAAGTCATCGAATCATAGTCAAAGTCCAAATATCAAAGGTTCATGCAAGGGTTCATCATCAAAGGTTCATAATCAAATGGTTCTTTTAAAGTAATCTTTATCAATTTATTTTCATAAAAATAACCTTTAATAACGGTTTTCACAAAATTAGTCTCGAATGTAGTTTTCACAAAAGCTTAGTAAAATTCCAAATAGAGTGGTTTCGCATATTTCATAAACATCATCTTTAAAATAATTTTCCTCAAAACATTTCCATAATATAATTGAAAAGCTTTTCACATCTAATTACCAAAATCAAATGAACCCCCGAAGTGTCAAATGATTCGAATACTAATATTACAAGATAACGAACGAATATCAAATGGATATATTGTAGAAGTTCAAAGAAAAAGGGTCATATCGAACATCAAAGTCAAAATGGATCAAACAAACGAACCAAAGTGTAGGGGAAAATAGCAATGGCTTAGGGAAATCCTAAACGAATCAAAACAAGAGATCAAGAGAAACGAAGGCACCTTACAAGAAGGGCAGAATATCTGTACCTTATTAGCAGAACACAAGGATAGCAAATGACAAGGATCAAATTACTCCTTCCTCGAACCTAATGGAGTAGAAGACAGAAGTTCAAAAGGGTTTTCAGTTATCTTTCCATTTTAAGTAACTTTCTATTTTTAGTAACTTTCCAGATTTAGCAGGTTTCTATATTTAGCAAGATTGTACCCTCACAAATTAGGTTAAGTCATTAATTAAGCCTTATTATGGGATTAAGGTATATTTTAGCAAGTTATAAAAGTCTAGGGTTATTTATGACAAGTTTTCATAGTTTAGGGTTTTAATTGTAATTATATCAAAGTTAAGGGTTTTAAATGAAACTATTACAAATTACTAGTTTAAACCACATAATGGATTCAGAATCACACTTTAGTCCTTTAAGTTTCAATATTTACAACTTACACCCTTTAGTTATTAAAATTACAAAATAAACCTTATAGTTACATAATTTACAATTTAACCCTTACTATATTCATAATAACATCACAAGCCCTTATATTTACTAAATTACAGAATATACCCTCATAGTTATGCATGGTACGATTTAAACCTCCATGTTTCACATATTTACACATTTGGTCCCTTTAGTTTACAAAACTTATAATTTAAGTCATAATTCCAAAATAATTACACATTAAACCCATAATTACCCAAAATTACATATTACCTCCCTAATAATATTATTTACACAAAATAATCACAAGTTTTCTGAATTTACACTTTTAGTCCCTCTAATTAATTTAATTATAATTCGAACCATAAAATAACAATTAAATCATGTTCTTGCAAATTTTACACATAAGGACCTCATCTTATAATTTTTACACATTTGAACTGACCTAATTAACATTATAAAAATAACCTTTAAGTTTCAAAGTTGGCAAAACAAGCCCTTGTTATTTATTTACAAATCGTATAACACTTTTAATTCACAAAATAAAACCCTAACTCATCTAATCAACAACCAATCATTACCTCATCATTAGATAGCATTTAATGACCAGAATTAAAGTACAAACCCTAACCCTAATTTGTTCTAGGGTTTCTATTTATTTTTCTTCCATTCGACACAATATATACGATTTATAAAATAATTAGCTATGATCCATTCAAGCTTCTACAATTCGAACTAGTATTTTTCCCAGACCATATAAGTCGTATAGAGTCCAAAATAATTAATTACCACTCCTGGATAAATCGTATAACACGTATTGGATTTTATATATGTTTTTTGCTCTCAAAATTTGGTACGATCCATTTAGCATGCATGATTTGATTTGTATAATTTATTTAGGTCTTATATGATCAAAATAACATAAAAAAAATATCACAAGCAAGATCGAACATACAAAAGGGATAAAACAAAATTATACCTCTCGCTAAAGCCAATTCGACAAAACAATTTACTAGCGATCAAACCAACGAATCCCACGACCTCCAAACAATTTTCTAAACTTCCTTTGATGATGTAGAGCTCCAAAAAATAAGCCACGAATTTTATTTGGTCGAATGAAGGCTGGTCGATTTTTGTAAAGGGTTTCAAGGTTTCGGTATATATTTTCTATATATAATAAAATATAAAAACGTATATAGTTGATAAGGATCAATGAATTTCGGCCCAAGGAAGTCTAATTAAGCTTAAATACTGATTGTGATCTTTTCCTAATTTTATTTGCATTTATCTTGTATTTTATTTAATTTATTTTGTATTTTTAATAATAATAATACCCGAATTATATATAAATCGGACAAAATAAATACTTTGTATATTTTTTACTTTTCTAAATGTTAAAATGTAGTCACAAAAATTATTTGGCTTCATATCTAGTTCATTCCCAAAGGTTTGGAATTTATTTGGTGATTTATAAGCTTTAAAATCAATTTTTAAAATTGTAGGGGCATTTTGGTCATTTTGCACATTTTGGATTTTTAGGTATTACATATATATATATATATATATATATATATATATATATATATATATATATAATATATATATATATTTTGACATAAAAACTTAAATTATTGGCTCAAGACACTGAATTAAATCCTATAATGATAAAAAATAACGTAAATTTACCGATTTATTAAATACTTTCTCGAGCATGTATTAAATACTTACTTGAGGATTACTTAATTCATGGACATATTTTACTTTATTAAAGTATTAATAAAATCATTATCATACGTTCAACTATGATATTAAAATATTAATATAATGTTACTTAATATAATAAGGGAGTAACAGTAACAATATCAGATAATGTTACTGTTACTATGATATTAACATTAACAATATCAGAAATAGAAATTTATAAGGGGAATATTTTCTTATTCTGCATTTCAAATACACGGGATATTGTTACTATGATCTTAAACATCCTATGATATTGTTACTGTTACTATTATATTAACAGTAATAATATCATATATTGATGTGATACTATGACATTCTTACTCTTACTAAACTCATATCTTATTCTGATATTAATACTTATTTCTGAATTGTTAAGTGTTACTATGATATTAATAATAACAATAATATCATACTAACATTAACTTACATTAATAATATTATAGTATAATAATAAGATATTATACTATTATATAATAATAGAATAATTATATGATATTATAATAATCTGATATTAATAATCTGATATTATAATAATAGTATAATAATATGATACTCCTTCCGTCCCAAATTAAGTGTCCACAATGGAATCTTGGGATGTCCCAAATTAAGTGTCCATATTGTATTCCAACCAATGAGAAGAGACTTTAGTGGGTAATAATGATATTTGATTGGTGGAGAGTGTAGTTAGTGGAATTTCCTAAAACTTTGTGCATTTGGAAAGTGGGCACTTAATATGGGACGGAGGGAGTATTATAATAATATGATATTATACTATTATATAATAATAGTATAATATCACATTAATAATCTGATATTATAGTATTAGACTATTAAAGTATTAATATAATGTTAATTAATATGATAAGGGAGTAACAGTAACAATATCAGATAACGTTACTGTTACTATGATATTGACATTAATAATATCAAAAATAGAAATTTATAAAGGGAATGGTTTCTTATTTTGTATTTTAAATACTTATTCTGATATTCTATGATTTTGTTAAGTGTTACTCTTAAACATCCTATGATATTTTTAATGTTACTATGATATTAACAGTAATAATATCATATATTGATGTCATACTATGATATTCTTACTGATACTAAACTCAGATCTTATTATGATATTAATACTTATTTCTGAATTGTTAAGTGTTAATATGATATTAACAATAACAATAATGTCATACTAACAGTAATTTACATTAATAATATAATAATATAATATCATTTTATTATACTAATGTATGTCTGTTATATTTACTTCAATATATATATATATATATATATATATATATATATATATATATATATATATACTGTGATATTATATTATTATACTGTGATATTAAAGAAATAGCTCGCAATACTAAACTCTTAAAAAAAGTTAATTGGGCCTTATCAATTGAGCCTATTGCTAATTTCAAAGCTTATATGTATTCAAAGCTTATATATCACACTACATACAAAAATTGAAAAATAAACATTCAATTACAGAATTTAATAACCCTAAAAACATTACAGAATAAAAAAAATTACAATTTTGATGCTTCAATTATAATGTATTTCTTATATTTGTTTGCATCATTTAATAAAATTCTAACAGCATATAATTTTCTCAATGTTGCCAACTCATCCTTGCTTCCATTTTCCTTAAAAATTGATCTCCATTGTTTGTCTTCAATTCCAGAATAGAACTCAAGGTGCCTCATAGTAAAAATACCACAATCTGTTTTATTTTTCGATGTTTGCCATTCCATTTCCCGTCTACGAGGAACACACTTTGAAATTTGTTGAGCCTTTGGATGCTTTGTAACTTTTAGATAGTGACAAAACAACTTGAACTGAAAAAAAGGTTAATATCACATAAAGTTAAAAAAAATTAATTTAACTTCAAATAAAATTATAAAAAAATAATAATGATATTACCAGATTTTGAGTTGTATTGCCATATATACCAGCACTTTCCTTTAGATTGTCGATAATTACAAACGATGGATTCAAGAGGTTGAAGCAATAAACATAGAAATGATTTTGTCTACATACTGGAAAGAAAACCTTTAAAAAGTAAATTTATATAACATTTAGTTAGTATCATAGTTCAAATTTTAAAGAATGGATATCTAACATTTAGGGAGTATCATTCATATTTTAGAGAGTCATATTAACACTGTAAGAAGGAACAACCATTAAATTGCATGATTTAGAAAGAAATAAAAACTTACCAGATTAACTGCAGATAAATCATTACAATTCAGATATTTTTCGCACCCATAGTTGATTGCATTCAAAAATTCTTCTTGTATCTTCTTATTTGCAACTCCGCTTTTTTCTCTTCGAGGCGCCTAAATTATATTATAAAATAAAATGATAATAAACGCTTTCCTTGTTGATAGTATTATTAAATAAATAAATAATTAAAAAAAAAAACAATAAAGGTATACCATTGCCTGACTTGTAAAAAATAATCTTAAACCCGATCCAGGACTTCTATATTTTTCTTGAAAATTCAAAACAAGTGCCCAAATGTCTATGATGTTTGATGTAACAAGTTTTTTTTTATTAACCAGATCTTTAAAATAGCTCCGGTCAATATTACAATACAAATCTGACCCAAAAAAATTCTCCCTGCAAAATAAATAACAATAAGACTAGTTAATAAACGCACATAAGATTCTTTCTTCTTAAAAACAAGAAAGATCAATGAAAGAAGTATTATCTTCTAACTTCGATCTTAAAAAGCACCTTTTATCATTGCATTGGTTTCGGAGCGAATTTATTACAAAAGCTTAATAAAAATAGAAAGAAAAAAACTTACACAATTTTGCTGGTGTTTCTTTTTTATTAACTCTATCACAGATTTCTCGTTCTTATTTAACTTAGCTAGAATATCAACTTTTTTCATGTTGAATGGTGACTTCAAAACATCTGTAGGATTCCTTTGCCTATTTACTTTATGCCTTAAATCTTCATTATTTTGTAGAATCATTTACCTGAAAAGAAAAAGAAAAAAAAAAAACTTATATAAAATTAAGTTAAAAAGATAGATATAGAAGATTTATGTTCATAAAGAACAACTCGTTTACTAACATCTTTGCTTAAATCTTGAAGAGGTTCAGCTCCATTCCTCATCTGCAATTTAGAAAATAAAAAATAATAATAATAAAAATCACATTTATTGGATCAGGACATTGAATTAAATCCTATAATCAAAAATAATCTTTGATTATTTGTATACTACCTTATTAAGATCTTCCTAAGTCTGTTCTTCAATATATTTAATATCTTCTGATTCATAAGAATCCTCTTCTTCAAAATCATCATCATCACTTGATATACTCGTCGGAAAAAAACTTATTGGCTCGGGACACTAAATTAAATCCTATAATGATAACAAATAACATAAACTTACCGATTTATTAAATACTTACTAGACCATATATTAAATACTTACTTGAGGATTACTTAATTTATGGAGTGCTTCTACTGCAACCATTAGTTGAAAAATTAGGTATAAAAATCTTATTTAGAAAAAGTTCAAACATTGTAATTGATAGTGCATACTATCTGATATAAAAAATAAATACCGATTTATTTTGATCTTCAGAAGATCCAACAAAATCATTCCCATCTGCAAGCTCATCTATCATCTCCTTTCCATCTGTCAGATAAAGTAACTTCATATTATTCCAATCTCTTTCTGAACTTTGATGTTTCTGAAAATTTAAAAACATATCTAGCAAATAAATTACAGTTAAAAAAATATCAAACAGAAAAATACTTTTCTTTGAAAAGTCATTCCTTAAATTCTTTTACCTTGGAATCTTTGATTTGATACTTCAATTCATCTCTCTTGACCTTATAAAACTCTGGATGTTGAGATAGAGCCTTTTTTTGAAAATGTAATGCTCTCAAAACTCATTCTTTGAGTGGTGCATTTTGTTCAGTTATGCAAAGCTTGTAAAACACAACCATATGGAGAAGGGGCAGATTAGTCACACAGAATAAGTCTAAAGGCATTGTTTCTTATCCTTTCTCAAGAAACAAAGACCTTCAACTAGTTCTTTATAGTACTTAAGATCTTCAAAAATGACTTCATCTGGCACTTCCGCGTCTCCAACTAACACCTCTTTGCAAATCCGAACAAAAAACCTTTGCTTCTCTGGATCTCTGAATGGAATTAATCCGATATAACTCTGATTTGCTTCATCCACTGAGATCTCATTCATCATTTTGGCTTTTGTTAAGAGTTTTTGAACTGCAGTTATGACTTTTTTCTTCATTTCGACACTTAAAGTGCTGCGATGAATACATAACATGAACTCTTTCCACTATTCAAATCCTAAATCTTGAAGTTCATGAGGTAAAAGTTTATGCTTCGTATTGTCATCTAGTGTCACTGATAATGATTTTGGTATTTCTTCAACTTCTTCACAATCAACTCTGCAAATTCGTTTATATGCATATTTCCTTTTGTACTTGCATTCTTTCAAAAAATGTCCCGTTTCCTTTATTTCCGACAAAAGCTTACTATTGAACAATTCATCTTTCTTCTTCTTCTAATTCATCAACACTTAAATTATACTTAAAAGCATCTTCTTGATGAATTCTTCTTATTTTGGCTTCTGTACCTTCTTCTTCGAATTCATCTGGGTATTCTGCAATCTAATCCTCTACATAATCAATCATCTTTCGTTTGTATTCTTTGATTTCATGCAGAAGAATCTTCGTGACGTATCTATTTCTCATAACGTCCACCTGAATTCGATGTTGTGGGTCTTCTTCATCAAAAATTCCAATTTCCCAAGATTCGTCTTGGAATTCATAAAGCTCCATATGAATCATGGCATATAAACCACAATTAACTTTGTCTTTCCTTGTTTTCCATTTCAATTCAAGTACTTTGGCTATGCTCAACCAAGTACTCTGTCAATAGTCTTTTCTGTTTACATTTAAATTAATGAGTACAAGTACAAATCTTATATTGAAAAATATATATATATATATTATTGAAAAAATCTTAAAAAATACAAAACTTACCACAAACTCAAAAACTTTTTGGTATTTTCCTTCATATGTAGTATCTAATTTAAGGTTGTCCAAAATAACAGCAAAACCATTCCTTATATTGAAAACTATTACATAATAATGCTTATACGCAAGGATTGGAAAGAACACCTATAAAACATAAGTAAAAAAGAAAATGAAAAATGAATTATAGAATTTAATTATGAATAGTAGAGTAGTTAAATTGAAAGATTATTTTAAAAAATAATAATAATATTACCAATTCTATAGGATTCAAAGACATTTCTTCTCCAAAACTAGCAAACTGATCTTTCACATAATTCTCAAACAACTGATACCGCAATTTATAATCATTTTCATATTCATCCATATCTTTTGGCTATTAACAAAAAATAAATAAATAAATAAATAATTACAATTAAAATAAAATTAAAAATTAAAAACATATAAAATATTAAAAAAAAACTAAAAATTAACTTACAATCATTAGAGTTTTGAAGTAATGTCTTAATCTTTTGTTAGCATCCCGTGTTATTTTTTCTTCAAAATTTAGGATATTCACAAAGTTATCTATAATTTCACGCTCAATTTCTGTCTTAGACGCAAGTAACTGGATATGAACTTTTAGAACGACATTTTCTTTCCAAATTGGAATATCTTCTCCCTATCAAGTAAAAGATATAAAGTATTAGTAACAAAAAAGAATTACATAATAAAAAATAAAGTTAACAGCAAAGCTATAATAACTTACAATACATCTCCTTCACTCGCTTTTTCAAGAATGATTCTCGGAAATAGATTCTCAGCTTGTGTTGTATATTGTGGTTTTGTATTCACTCGCTTGTTCATATATGGAGATTCAAAATGGACGGATGTTTTTGTTTTCCGTTTTAGCATATTTTCATTTTGTTTCATGATCAAAGCGTCTTTGTTTAAATGCTGGAAAGAAATTAGTCAGAAGTTATGTTAGGCTAAAGTTTTTCAAGAGCATGCTAATTCTCCAATTTATTAATATGTTATGAAATTCATAATTATATAAGAAATATATGATTCTAATCTGAATCTCACTTCCTTTATTAACTTTAATACATTCTGCAATTTGAGATTCATTTAAAACCGAGTCTTTCGTATCTTCAGTTAAAACTTTCTCATTTAAATCCTGAAAAAAAGAAAAACATAAAAAATTAAAGTTTAATTTAACTTCTTCATAATTATTTTTAATATATACATAAAATCCAAAAGATACCTCAGAATTCTTTTCATGTTCATTTGAATAGAAGGTCTGTACTTCGTTTATAGGAGAAAAATCTTGATGTTCAGAGAGAGGATGCATATCATAATCGATATTGATGGGTAATTGACTGTCAAAATGAACATCTTGATATGAAGACTGATCCTTCGCTAGAATTCCACTATTCAAATCTACTAACTCAGTCCCACCCTTAACTTCAGCACATGTAGATATATCGGTATTACACAACACTTCAGCATAATCTACAACATCCAAATGCGTAACACTATTAGAAGAAGCAAGAGATTCTTCGTGTGTGTTATCATTAAGTTTTTCTCAGACCCTTCATCTCATATCTCTGACATTAGGTCACTGTCTTTATTTCGTTGAATTTGGACACACCCACCATTCGGAGAAGTTGTAGGCAATTCTTCCTGTATGTTAACATTAATTTCTTTGTGAGGCCCTTCATCAATCTGCATATCAGAACCTTCCAATGGAAATGTGACGAATCAATAGTTTTGAGGTTTCGTTCAATAGACTCATCATGTATTGTCACATCATCTTGAGTAGACATAACATAGTCTTCAACATTAACATTGTTATATTCTTCAGCTGCAATTGTCACGAAAGATGTTCCAGAAGTAATATTTTGGCCATTCACAGGATTAACATCCTCAGTTGGTTGCACATATGGTATCTCTGTGTTTATGTTTACATGCTCATTTGCTTGCACATCCACACATCCACTGTTAAATGAAGCAAGAGATTCATCGTGCATTTTATCATTAAGTTCTTTTTCAGACTCTTTATCTCGTATCACTGACATTGGGTGACCGTCTTCATTTCCTTGAATTTTGACACAACCAGCGTTTGGAGAAGTTGTAGGCAATTCCTCCTGTATGATGACATTATTTTCTTTGCTAGACCCTTCATTAATCTGCATATCAGACCTTTCCAAAGGTAATGAATGTGACGAATCAACAATTGGTTGCACATACGGTATCTCTGTGTTTGTCTTTGCAGGCTCATTAAGTTCTTTGTCAGACCCTTCATCTGGAATCTCAGACATTGTGTCGCAGTCTTCACTTTTTTGAATTTTGACACACCCATCATTTGGAGAAGCTGCAGAAAATTCCTCCTGCATTGTAACATTACTTTCTTTGCAAGGCGCTTCTTCTATCTGCATATCAAAGCTTTCCAATGGTAATGAATGTGACGAATCAATTCTTTTGAGGTTACGTTCATCTGTTGTCACAACATTTTGAGTGATCCTAACAGAGTCTTCAGCGTTATCTTTGTTATATTCTACAACATTTTGGTCATCGGCAACAATGACATATGTTTTAACTGAGAAAGACTCATCATGTATTTCAGCCAAAGAACCTGCCACTGAATCCATTTGAACATTTCTTGTATCCTATGTTTGAACTTTAGAAGCATTATTTAACAAAACTTCTGCTTACATTTCAGCTGTAGATCCTGCTATACCAACATTAGATATGTCAGCATCATCTGTCTTTGTATTGTCATCCTCAGTTGATTGCATTTGCACACATATACCATTTGGAGGAGCATCATCATCTTAAATAGCCCTAACAAGGTCTTCAACATCATTTTCTGAGATATTCTTGACAGGTACAATTTCTTTTGCTGTTGAATTAATAGTTGGTATCCCCATTTTAGAATCGCCCTGTGTTGTTAATTTATCTTTAAATACTTTGTTGTCATTCTCCATTTTGGAATCTTCAGTAATCATTTAAGCAACAACTTCAATAGTCTTAGCTTGAACTTTTGAAGACTCTGGGAATTCAAGACACTTGGTTTGAAAATCCTAAAAAAGTAAATAAAGTCAGCATTTAGTATATCTACGCATACTAAATTGGTAAAACTTTAATTTGCAAAAAGAAGTAACCTACATGAATTGCTGGTAAATCAGTTGTCGAGGAAGGCATGAAAAAATCTGAAGAATCAGTAGAATCTTCATTTTGGACATTGATAGCATCAACATTTCCCTTCTCACATGAATGACTTTCAACATGAAAATCGACATTACTTGTAACATCTGTTTGAACATGAGAACCAACAAAATCTGTAGACTCATCATGTATTGTCACATCATCTTGAGTAGCCATATCATGGTCTTCAGTGTTCCCTTTGTCTCCAGCTGCAATTGTTAGCAAAGATTTTTCGGAAGTAATATTTTGGCCATTCACAGCAATGACATCCTCAGTTGCTTCCAAATACAGTATCTCTGCGTTTGAGTTTGCATTCTCATCCGCTTGCACATCCACAAATCCATTGTTAGATGAAGCAAGAGATTCCTTGTGCATGTTATTATTAAGTTCTTTGTGAGACCTATCATCTAGAATCTCTGACATTGTGTTGCAGTCTCCACTTTCTTGAATTTTGACACACCCACCGTTTGGAGAAGCTGCAGACAATTCTTCCTGCATTGTAACATTGCTTTCTTTGAAAGGCGCTTCATCTATCTGCATATCAGAGCTTTCCAATGGTAGTGAATGTGACGAATCAATAATTTTGAGGTTTCGTTCATCTGTTGTCACAAAATTTTGAGTAGTCCTAACAGAGTCTTCAACGTTATCTTTGTTATATTCTACAACACTTGGCCATCGGCAGCAATAACATCTGTTTGAACTGAGAAAGACTCATCATGTATTTCAGCGAAAGAACCTTCTACAGAATCCCTTTGAACATTACTTGTATCCTCTATTTGAACTTTAGAAGCATTATTTAACTAAACTTCGACTTGCATTTCAGCTGTAGATCCTGCTATACCAAAACTAGATATTTCAGCATCATTTGTCTTTGTATTGTCATCCTCGGTTGATTGCATTTGCATACATCCAACCTTTGGAGGAGCAGCATCATCTTGAATAGCCCTAAAATAGTCTTCAACAGGTACAATTTCTATTGCTGTTGAATCAACAGTTGGTATCCCCATTTTAGAATAGTCTTGTGTTGTGTCATTCTCCATTTTGGAATTTTCAGTAATCATTTGATCATTAACGGGAATCACAACAGCCAAAAATTCTTCAGCAACAACTTCAGTAGTCTTAGCTTGAACTTTTGAGACTCTGGGAATTCAAGACACTCGCTTTGAAAATCCTTAAAAAGTAAATTAAGTCAGCATTTAGTATATCTACACATATTAAATTGGTAAAACTTTAATTTGCAAAAATAAAGTAACCTACATGAATTGCTGGTACATTAGTTGTCGAGGTAGGCACAACAAAATCTGTAGACTCAGTAGAATCTTCATTTTGGACATCCATAGCATCAACATTTTCTTCTCACCTGAATGACTTTCAACATGTAAATCGACATTAATTGTAAAATCTGTTTGAACATGAGAACCAACATTACTTGTATCCTCTGTTTGAACTTTAGAATCTGAAGATCAGTTAAATAAATCTTTGGCAGTCATTTTAGCGGAAGATCCTTCCATATCAACATTAGATATGTCACTCGCCTAGAGCAAAGATGTAGCAGAGCTAACATTTCGATCGTTGCCACCAAAAACATTTTCCTGCAACTTATCATTAAGTTTTTTGTCAAGACCTTCATCTTGTTTCTCTGCAATTGTGATCGGATGGTCATTATCTTGGACATCCACACAACCACTGTTAAAAGAAGCAAGAGATTTATCCTAGATGTTATCATTAATGTAGGATATTCATAAACATAACATGTATTGATCTTGTGGTTTCAGCCGAATCTAGAGAGAGAAAGAGAGGAGAGTGGGAACCTTTAGAGAGAGAAAAAGGGATGTTAGATTAAGAGTGTGAAAAGGTCCAACCCTTTCCACACATGGGAAAGGGGTATTTATACTACTAACATATGTGCCCCGAGTGGGCTGTGAAGTGAGCTGACAGTGGGTAAAGACCCGACCCACTCCATGAATACTATAATAACTAAACTAATACTAATAGTACTAATAATACTAATAATACTACGAGCTATATAAATGCTAAATAGATACTTGGGGTGACCGAGTCTTCATATGAATATTTATATTCCTAACAATCTCCCCCTAAGGGAGGTCACCCCGGAAGTTACATTTTGAATTCTAGCATTCTATCATATGAATTTGACGTCATAGCTCGTAGTCTTTGATTCTTCAATGTCATTGATCTTTGTGCATTCAGCAGTGAACTTTTGATGACTGATCTTTTGTCTTGGATGATCTTTGAGGACTCTTGAGAATATCATCCAACGTATGTCTTCAAGTCATCTTGTTGCAGTATTGTCTCCATGTGAAGTTGTGATCTTTGAGCATTCTTTGAGATCATCAACCACCGTAAATCTCCAAGCTCATCCGTTGTAGTAGTGTTGCCTTCATGTGATTTTTGTGATCTTTGGACTGCATGCTCACACTTTTCTGGATCATGATAATTATCATCAGAATTGCGGAAGCTGTGTTGTAGATCTTTTAGCTATCATGATGTCTTTGATAATGATTTGTAAGTGTGAGCATGGAGTGTGGATTGACACGTCTCTACTGGAATCAGGAACCACCATCACCATCTTTATACGAATCTAAAATAAAACAGTTAGCAATAAAGTTGGAGAGCGAATATGGCTTTGTCATTCGCTCGGTGTGGTTGGAATAACCTTCGGTTCCGTGAGGACCGACCTGTGATCAGGTAGAATTCCCTTTAAAGAGAATTCTCCTTGATAGGAATTTCCAGCTTGTTTTATAGACTCATCCAACGAATTAACATTGGAGTCGTCATAACAAGCATGTTCTCTTACCGGAACGTCTCAAAGTAGACAACACGGTAGAGTGAATCAGTGAATTAAATTCATTGATTAAATGAGACCGTCAATCCAATTCCTGGAACAAGATTGATTCAAGAGTGAATCGCTCCATTGTTTCTTTCCAGTTGTCACAAGTTTTGATCCATGAAGGATCTCACATGTTACCCATCAAGAGCTTGTTTGATGTTGGCTCTAGAAGGTTTTCCATCTTTATTTTGAATACTTACGTATCATTCGGATGTTCTAGCAATACAACAAGGATAATGCGTAGGACTCTTAACATATATTTTCTTACTTTTCACGGTGTATGAAACAGCAAGCATATTGGAAATGTGTCCTAATGAGATTTATGGATGATCTCTTGGCTCTAGACTCAATAGTGCGTTTTTGATTTAGTGATCGGAGGCTGGATAGGACTGCCACCTTTTCAATATCATCTAACTCGGAGTGAGAAAGACGATAGGAATGTATTGATCTCCGTGACAGATGAAACAAGAGTCCTTTGAGGGACCTTGAGTGGCTAGGGAGGGTTGTGCAGCGTATCACTGGGTCCATGATACTTTGTCTTCAATGTCAGCAATCAACTTAGTGATTCTGACAGCATATGTATTGACCCGGTTTCTGTCTAAAGTGTAAGAGGGGCTTCTTTCTTTTCATCCTTTATCTTTACATTTCTTTTTCATTCTTCAACCCCTTCAGCGCTTACCGAGACTTCATCACTAGCACCTGTTGGGTTTGTTCCAGTACTAGGCACTCTTCCCTTATTCACTTTTCTCATTTTTAATCATTCCTAAGGACTTCTATTCTAACTAGAGGATTGTCCCTGGGAAGATCCCTCCGGTTCTGGCTGGATCATGGGAACTAATACCTAACCTCACCATCCTTATAACTCCAGTACATTAAAATAAGATTGGTCGGTCTTTGGTATTCTTCCACAATTGCCATCATAAGCCATTTACTCCCCCTCAATATGTGGATCGATATACGAAAGAGTTTAGCACATATTTGGGAGCCTACACATGAGTCCAAAAGATCACATTTTATCAGATTTCATATTTAAATCACATTCTCTCCCCCGATCAAAAATTTCAAACCATTTGAGATTTGTGATCCTAATTGATTTAAATAAGTTAGACATTATGGGAGAAAATGTGGCCAGTTTTAATATGTGTTGATAATGGAACATGCAACTGCCCCCCCCCCCTCAATTTATGAGGGAGATTCACTACTTATCATGTACAAAGATAATCGTTATGACACAAATTATATTGACCTTTTTGCGCAGATGATGTGATCATCCGCTTCTCTAAGGTCATCAATTTTCCATCCACCAACAAAAATTTCCCAAATATTGTAGATCCCCACTCAGCGAGACCAGAATTAGTAATGCTTTGTCGAAGTAAAAGTGGTGGTGGTGGTGAAGGTGTTGTTGTTGTTGCTGCCGATGTTGTTGTTGAGGTGAATTCAGAGCCAGTCAATAGAGTTTGAACATCTGATCAAATGGTTAGAGCGGGAACTGGCACATTCATATTGGCCATGGAATCTGCATAAGAATATCAACACAGATATACATACATACAGATTCACTTTTCATTAATAGCTACCACGTAGCAGCTTGCCAACTCATAATACCATATTCATCTCATAATCAAACCACAGTCAGGAAACATATCAAACCGCTACCTAGCATGAAGAGCAATCAACAATCATGAGCATGGCAATTCACTCATATTTCAACATTCAACTCAGGAGCTTAGGGACAAGATTCTAACATGATAGCTACATACCTAAGCATATCCTGAGTGCACATGCACTAAATCAACAACAATTAAGCAGCTATCGACTAACAAAAGTCAATCGACATTTGAAACTGTAAGCTTTAACAAAGTATAATACGTATGGAAATTGTGGGAACTAGAGAGAGAAAGTGAAGTTGTATTAGTTGAAAGTGTGAAGAGTTCCAACCCTCTCCCTAGGTGGAGAGGGGTATTTATAGTTACAAATATTAGCGCCCCGTGTGGGCTGTGAAGTGAGCTGACAGTGGATAAAGACCCGACCCACTCCACAAATACTAAGATAACTAAACTATTACTAATAGTACTAATATTCCTATGAGCTATTAAATGCTAATGAGTACTCGGGGTGACCGAGTCTTCAGATGAATATTTATATTCCTAACAATCTCCCCCTAAGGAAGGTCACCCCGGAAATAATATTATGAATTCTAGCATTCTATCCTCTAAACTTGACTTCATAGCTCGTAGTCTTTGATTCTTCAAATTCATAAGTCTTTGTACATTCAGCAGTGAACTTTTGATGACCGTTCTTCTATCTTGGATGATCTTTGGTGATTTTTTGATGTCTTCATCCAACGTATGTCTCCACGTCATCTTTTAGCAGTATGTCTCCATGTGATGTGGTACTCTTTGAGCCGACATGCTCACACTATTCTGGGTCATGATTTTCAGCATCAGAGTTTGCAGAAGCGGTGTTGAAGGTCTTTTAGTTTATCATGACTTCTTTGAATACGATGATGGTATAGTGTGAGCATGTGGTGATGTGATGAAGCGAAAAGTGTACCGCTTTTAGGGGGCATTTAAGCCCTAATCCGCGATTATATGATCAAATATTGCCCTATATCGTTTCTTTTCTCATTTTAGGTACTTGGGACGTGATTTCTATCTTGTTTATGTGTCAATACTTGTGGACATGTTTTATGAGTCCCTATTTGTAAGTCATCCCACAAGTATCCTATCCTTTTATTGCTTTGTTTTGTTTTTATTTCTAAGTCTGGAAATACATCTAGTTGTGGTTTTTCTTTGTTCGGTTTGATGCTTTGGTTTTTGTGTTTGTTGGTTACAGGTATTATTGGATAAGAAGATGTACGTGCAACACATCAAGAGGATGATTATATTTCTGGAGTGAAGCTTATCATGTTCATTCTCTTGGAGGGAGATTTAACCATATTATCACATCATCCATACCGAGCGAATCAGGGGAGTATTAGTTTCTTCCATTCTCATTTATTTTTACTTTTACATTATTTGTCTAGAACATTGGGGACAATGTTCGGATTAAGTGTAGGGAGGGTAAATTAGGATGCCTTAGAAACTACAACTTCGCTTGATTTTTGTTTTGTTTAATAGTGAATGTGTAATAAAGCCAAGAGAAATATTGGTTAGGGCAATTTTAGCACCAATTTAAAATTTTTTACAACATATAGGAGTGAAACTTTGATTTTAATAAGCGTCTCATGGATAGGGAATTGTATGACTAGCACAAAAACCATACCACTCAAAAATTTCCACCCCAAATATGTGAGGTTCGCCTTTAGATCTTTAGGAAAAAGCATTCATTGTTGGTGCTTATGAGTGTACCGGTAGTTTATAGATTCTAGAACTTGCGTTTGTGATGCATACCGAGACCGCTAGTGAGACTACATTCGTGTAGTTAGGATTGACTACATGATAAGAGGCATTAGGATTAACCCATTGTTTTACACCTGTGTTTTTGTTATAATTACTTTGACTACATTGGTTCAAGTAATTCTCCCACACCCTTTG
The DNA here is from genome assembly GCA_021014915.2 of Artemisia tridentata subsp. tridentata. Lineage (NCBI taxonomy): Eukaryota > Viridiplantae > Streptophyta > Magnoliopsida > Asterales > Asteraceae > Artemisia > Artemisia tridentata. The sequence goes on along the minus strand of CP139506.1, from coordinate 223,874,382 downwards.
CGTTGTACCCATTTTTGGTACACGATACCCCTAGTACACCCCTCAGAGCCTATCTTTTTGTTTCGACCTTTAAGCATTTTACTTAAAGGAAGAATTTGTTTACACCCCACTTAAATGTACACCCAAATCGCCTTAGCCTACCTTGTGTGCACTCATCTTTAGTGCATTATTGTGACAACATTTGTTTAAACCCTTAGTTAATTATCTAATTGATTACATGGTTGCTAAGTCGAGTCATATCCTTGTACATATTGTTTTGGGACGATTGGGACTTATGGGTAAAGTACTAGTGTAATGGAGTAATGGGGAAGAACATCATTTATTACCCCCATATGTACGTTAATATTTTAAAGTACTCCAAATGTTTCGATTATCTTGATTCGAGTCATTAGAATAATTTTATGTAAAGTATGTAAAAGTTCAAGTGTAGGGATGGTACAAAGAATCCCTAGTGATGTATTGTTTTGGATGGTAGGGCAAGAGTGTATGAAGAAAAAAAAAAGGTGAAGAAAAAGCATACGGACTACCATCCGCCTCTATCTTTTATTTATGTTTTGTTTTGTTCTATGTTTATTAGTTCGTGATTAGTTTAAGTTGAGTCGAGTCTTGGCTTAGCAACGCCTCATTCTACATGTAATTGACCAAGATGATTGACTTGCCACCAGTAAAAATATCCTTATCCAACAAACCGTGTTTTCCTTATCCCTACACCTAACGTTATAACCCTTTGTAAAGACCTCTTTGATAGTTTATCCTAGGTGCTTACGCCAAAAGTGGTAGAGGCGTGATCCTTTCCTAAGCCTATGGTAATCTATTTTCTATGACAGGTAGTGAGCGATATTCTTCCATTTCCATTTATGATATATAAATTTACAACACCCGAGGGATGAGAGTATCCAAACACTTATTGTGAGGTGCTAGTGTATAATTTCTGTGCTTATTTTGACCAAGGTGGAATGATCATTTGTTGTAATTACTTTTATATTAATGTTAAATGACCCCTAACTTGTATTTCAATTGGTGGAAAAGCTCATTTGCTTGAGGACAAGCAAATCCCAAGTGTAGGGATATTTGATGAAGCGAAAAGTGTACCGCTTTTAGGGGGCATTTAAGCCCTAATCCGCGATTATATGATCAAATATTGCCCTAAATCGTTTCTTTTCTCATTTTAGGTACTTGGGACGTGATTTCTGGAATATGAAGCATTTTGGAGCTTTTTGGACGTTTTTATGCTCAAGAATGAAGAAAACAAAAAGACCAAGGAAAGTCAGGATTTTACACCTGACGGCGTCAGGCTTTGGATGCTGACGCCGTCACTTGAAGATGAAAGTGGTGGAATTATACACGTGACGCGCCAGAAAGTTTTACATAGGAAGTCTGACGGCGTCACGTGTTAATGGATGTAGGCCGTCAAGTGTTAAGTTAAAGAGAGACGGGCCAGAGGATTTTTGAAGGTGACGGCGTCAGGATCATAGACCTGACGACGTCAGATGATATAGAGTGACGGCGTCAAAGTATTCTTACACGAGAAGGAACCTTAGTGAAACCGCCACAAGTTAATCAAGACAATCACAACTCGCGCGCGGAGTAGCTGTCACTGTTTTGGCCATAAAATCTTCATACGAACTCGGATTTAGGTGATTCAAGAGGCCACGGAATCGGGACGAAAAGATCTACAATTTGGTGAAAAAGGGGAGATGACGCCGTCACTTGTGAAGGCTGACGCCGTCAGATAGATGCGGACAGAAAATCAGCTATAAATACAACATCACAACTTCATTTTTTGTAAGCCCTAAACCCTAAGTCCGATTCTAGGGTTTAGGTAGGTGTTTTTCCAGCAACTTAGAGGGTTTCAATCACTTCATAAACATCAAATATTGGTTTGTTGATTCTAACTTAATTATGTCTTTCATTATTATGGTTGTTTGCCCTTCATTGATCATGCTTTGCTAATTCACCTTGTGTCTACTTATGATTGTGTGAAACTTGTATATAATTAATTAGATCTTATTGATTCCTTGTTGATGTATGTGTCTATTGTCATCAATAAAGGTGTGACACTTCAATAGATCTAATTGGTTTAGCTTATAATTCTTGTTTCCTATTGTCTCTTGTTTGATTGGGTGATATCGATGTTAGGCTTAAGAAAACTGGCTAACCTCCTATACGGTAACTTGCTTGAACGTCTTAAGAAACATGAACCAATGCGTACTAGGTTTATTTGGTTGTATTTAATGCATGAGCGAATTCTAGTGATCCCATGTTAGGAGCTTCTTAGCCGGCTCGACATAGGAGTGAAGTAGGAGCTTATAGAGTTGGGGAAGTACGTACGCCACCCCACGAATGGTATTAAGGAATACAACCCGTCAATTAAAACAAGGTGTGACAATTCAATAGGTAGAATTGGATAGCTAGCAAGGAGTAACATATCATAGGTAGACATGCTTCACTTCCCTTGTAGAACCCTAGTTTACTTTCCTGCACATTAGTTTAATTAGTAGCTTTTGGGTTAGTTGATTAGCAACTAATTCCGCCCACTCCTTCAAACCAGAGATTTTACTTGCTTTTCATAAAATATAAAAATACAAAAGAATCATCCCTCACCTCTAGACCTAGTAGATAAATTTCAATCCTAACGAACACTATTCTTTGAGTTGAACGATCAATCCCCCGGTACTTGCCACTTCACTATACTACATCAGTCAGGTACACTGCCTGGTGGGGATTGCAAGCCTCTTGAGATCCCTTGAGAGGTAAAACCTGTTGTAAGGTTGCAAAACCACGCATCAAGTTTTTGGCGCCGCAGCCCGGGGAGTAGTTATTGCTTAGGTTGAAATTTTATTTTTATTAGGTCTACTCATTAGATTCCTATCTTAGTGAGATTTTTATTTCCTTTTTATTAGCTTTCCCGTAGTCTATCTTTTCTTTGTGTCTTTGTTCGTAAAAACCATTCCATTGACTCTTCTGTTCACCAATATGGAGTATGCGAACCCACCATACTACCGACCACGAAATCCATTTGCCCCTAATGACATCTTGATGTTCAACCAATATCGAGATGAACCCATATATGATGCATGGACTCGTTTTAAAAACTTACTCCGAATAGTCCCTCATCATAGCTTCGATTTAGCATCCCTAACCCAAATCTTTTACGATCGTGTCGACCGATATGACCAAATATGCATTAACGATTTTGCCAATAGGGACCTTAGGGAATTAAATGCTGAAGAAGCATGGGATGCCATTGAAGATTGTGCCCAGTATTATTATAGAGTAGACAACCCAACAAACGTTAGTACAAGTGAATTGACCACAAATTCCAAGGATCATGAAACAAGTTTGTCTGGGATGACTATTTTGGGATACCTAAGTGGATGTCATGTAACATCATAGTACAAAACAAACACATAGGTAATCTAGATAAAATGGAGGATGAGGTGGATAATCCAAGCCCACAAAGTACCCCACAAGTCCTACCATCACTTGAGGCACACACACCGCCCGTGACTTACCCGGAAGAAGTAGAAGAAACTTTAGGAATCCCAATGGAGGTAGAACCCTTGGACCAAGCACCACTAGAGGATATAGGTTTGAATACTTATAGTGATAACCTTACTCTTAGTTCCAAGGAATTTCCTAGTGTTGATGAACCGGAACCTCAACCTTTACACAACTTTCCATCCTTAGATATATTTCTAGGAGACAAAAGAGGAACCGACCCACCCATCAACCCTTATTATCCGGGTAGTTTTAGGATGAAGGAAGCCATTCACTCACCCCCTTCACCTCACGTGGCATATTTCCACCCTAAGGGTGTGTATCGCTACTTTCAACCCACACTTAATCCTAAGTGTAGGGAAAACCTCCCCTATTTCCGTTAAATAAGGGTAGAGTCAGGCTCGTGACTCGAACAAAAACAAGCGCTTATTGGGAGGCAACCCAAGCTTTATTTTTTTTTAATTGTTTGATGTTTTTATTTTATTTGTTTGTTTGTGTCATATATGCTTAATCATAATTGTTAAATTTTCATGTTTCGAATAATTTGTGAAAATGCTTTATTTTGTTCTTAACTTCGTCTTAATTGCATATAAAGGTATTTTACAAAAAGATAAGTGTAGGGAAGTTTATATTTTGTTAAAAAGAAAAAATTCAAACATGGAAAATTTACAATTCATGATTAGCATGTATTCTATCTTGTTTATGTGTCAATACTTGTGGACATGTTTTATGAGTCCCTATTTGTAAGTCATCCCACAAGTATCCTATCCTTTTATTGCTTTGTTTTGTTTTTATTTCTAAGTCTGGAAATACATCTAGTTGTGGTTTTTCTTTGTTCGGTTTGATGCTTTGGTTTTTGTGTTTGTTGGTTACAGGTATTATTGGATAAGAAGATGTACGTGCAACACATCAAGAGGATGATTATATTTCTGGAGTGAAGCTTATCATGTTCATTCTCTTGGAGGGAGATTTAACCATATTATCACATCATCCATACCGAGCGAATCAGGGGAGTATTAGTTTCTTCCATTCTCATTTATTTTTACTTTTACATTATTTGTCTAGAACATTGGGGACAATGTTCGGATTAAGTGTAGGGAGGGTAAATTAGGATGCCTTAGAAACTACAACTTCGCTTGATTTTTGTTTTGTTTAATAGTGAATGTGTAATAAAGCCAAGAGAAATATTGGTTAGGGCAATTTTAGCACCAATTTAAAATTTTTACAACATATAGGAGTGAAACTTTGATTTTAATAAGCGTCTCATGGATAGGGAATTGTATGACTAGCACAAAAACCATACCACTCAAAAATTTCCACCCCAAATATGTGAGGTTCGCCTTTAGATCTTTAGGAAAAAGCATTCATTGTTGGTGCTTATGAGTGTACCGGTAGTTTATAGATTCTAGAACTTGCGTTTGTGATGCATACCGAGACCGCTAGTGAGACTACATTCGTGTAGTTAGGATTGACTACATGATAAGAGGCATTAGGATTAACCCATTGTTTTACACCTGTGTTTTTGTTATAATTACTTTGACTACATTGGTTAAGTAATTCTCCCACACCCTTTGCGTTGTACCCATTTTTGGTACACGATACCCCTAGTACACCCCTCAGAGCCTATCTTTTTGTTTCGACCTTTAAGCATTTTACTTAAAGGAAGAATTTGTTTACACCCCACTTAAATGTACACCCAAATCGCCTTAGCCTACCTTGTGTGCACTCATCTTTAGTGCATTATTGTGACAACATTTGTTTAAACCCTTAGTTAATTATCTAATTGATTACATGGTTGCTAAGTCGAGTCATATCCTTGTACATATTGTTTTGGGATGATTGGGACTTATGGGTAAAGTACTAGTGTAATGGAGTAATGGGGAAGAACATCATTTATTACCCCCATATGTACGTTAATATTTTAAAGTACTCCAAATGTTTCGATTATCTTGATTCGAGTCATTAGAATAATTTTATGTAAAGTATGTAAAAGTTCAAGTGTAGGGATGGTACAAAGAATCCCTAGTGATGTATTGTTTTGGATGGTAGGGCAAGAGTGTATGAAAAAAAAAAAAAAAAAGTGAAGAAAAAGCATACGGACTACCATCCGCCTCTATCTTTTATTTATGTTTTGTTTTGTTCTATGTTTATTAGTTCGTGATTAGTTTAAGTTGAGTCGAGTCTTGGCTTAGCAACGCCTCATTCTACATGTAATTGACCAAGATGATTGACTTGCCACCAGTAAAAATATCCTTATCCAACAAACCGTGTTTTCCTTATCCCTACACCTAACGTTATAACCCTTTGTAAAGACCTCTTTGATAGTTTATCCTAGGTGCTTACGCCAAAAGTGGTAGAGGCGTGATCCTTTCCTAAGCCTATGGTAATCTATTTTCTATGACAGGTAGTGAGCGATATTCTTCCATTTCCATTTATGATATATAAATTTACAACACCCGAGGGATGAGAGTATCCAAACACTTATTGTGAGGTGCTAGTGTATAATTTCCGTGCTTATTTTGACCAAGGTGGAATGATCATTTGTTGTAATTACTTTTATATTAATGTTAAATGACCCCTAACTTGTATTTCAATTGGTGGAAAAGCTCATTTGCTTGAGGACAAGCAAATCCCAAGTGTAGGGATATTTGATGAAGCGAAAAGTGTACCGCTTTTAGGGGGCAATTTAAGCCCTAATCCGCGATTATATGATCAAATATTGCCCTAAATCGTTTCTTTTCTCATTTTAGGTACTTGGGACGTGATTTCTGGAATATGAAGCATTTTGGAGCTTTTTGGACGTTTTTATGCTCAAGAATGAAGAAAACAAAAAGACCAAGGAAAGTCAGGATTTTACACCTGACGGCGTCAGGCTTTGGATGCTGACGCCGTCACTTGAAGATGAAAGTGGTGGAATTATACACGTGACGCGCCAGAAAGTTTTACATAGGAAGTCTGACGGCGTCACGTGTTAATGGATGTAGGCCGTCAAGTGTTAAGTTAAAGAGAGACGGGCCAGAGGATTTTTGAAGGTGACGGCGTCAGGATCATAGACCTGACGACGTCAGATGATATAGAGTGACGGCGTCAAAGTATTCTTACACGAGAAGGAACCTTAGTGAAACCGCCACAAGTTAATCAAGACAATCACAACTCGCGCGCGGAGTAGCTGTCACTGTTTTGGCCATAAAATCTTCATACGAACTCGGATTTAGGTGATTCAAGAGGCCACGGAATCGGGACGAAAAGATCTACAATTTGGTGAAAAAGGGGAGATGACGCCGTCACTTGTGAAGGCTGACGCCGTCAGATCGATGCGGACAGAAAATCAGCTATAAATACAACATCACAACTTCATTTTTTGTAAGCCCTAAACCCTAAGTCCGATTCTAGGGTTTAGGTAGGTGTTTTTCCAGCAACTTAGAGGGTTTCAATCACTTCATAAACATCAAATATTGGTTTGTTGATTCTAACTTAATTATGTCTTTCATTATTATGGTTGTTTGCCCTTCATTGATCATGCTTTGCTAATTCACCTTGTGTCTACTTATGATTGTGTGAAACTTGTATATAATTAATTAGATCTTATTGATTCCTTGTTGATGTATGTGTCTATTGTCATCAATAAAGGTGTGACACTTCAATAGATCTAATTGGTTTAGCTTATAATTCTTGTTTCCTATTGTCTCTTGTTTGATTGGGTGATATCGATGTTAGGCTTAAGAAAACTGGCTAACCTCCTATACGGTAACTTGCTTGAACGTCTTAAGAAACATGAACCAATGCGTACTAGGTTTACTTGGTTGTATTTAATGCATGAGCGAATTCTAGTGATCCCATGTTAGGAGTTTCTTAGCCGGCTCGACATAGGAGTGAAGTAGGAGCTTATAGAGTTGGGGAAGTACGTACGCCACCCCACGAATGGTATTAAGGAATACAAACCGTCAATTAAAACAAGGTGTGACAATTCAATAGGTAGAATTGGATAGCTAGCAAGGAGTAACATATCATAGGTAGACATGCTTCACTTCCCTTGTAGAACCCTAGTTTACTTTCCTGCACATTAGTTTAATTAGTAGCTTTTGGGTTAGTTGATTAGCAACTAATTCCGCCCACTCCTTCAAACCAGAGATTTTACTTGCTTTTCATAAAATATAAAAATACAAAAAGAATCATCCCTCACCTCTAGACCTAGTAGATAAATTTCAATCCTAACGAACACTATTCTTTGAGTTGAACGATCAATCCCCCGGTACTTGCCACTTCACTATACTACATCGGTCAGGTACACTGCCTGGTGGGGATTGCAAGCCTCTTGAGATCCCTTGAGAGGTAAAACCTGTTGTAAGGTTGCAAAACCACGCATCATGATAGATTGGCATCTTTTCTGTAATCAGCTACAACCGCCAGGAATTCCTACATACGACAGTTAGCAATAAAACGTCCGGTACTTACAGGTTCGGACTTCAAGATTGTTATCAGCATAGTGTGAAAACTCTCTCTAATCCTTACCAAGGCCGTTCCTAAATCGAAAACCCACAGAGGGCTTACAAGATCTACCGTAGTAAATCAACGATTAGGTGAGTCGCTGGAGTTCACTCCACGACTGTAGACCATTTAAAACCGCCGCGACCTCTAAGCGTAATCCACAAGGAATTACCGAAGTGACCTGCTTTCAGGGCTGTTTGATGTTGACCCTGGCAGGAATTTCCATTCAATCACTGAGAATTACATTTGTAAATTTCCTCATAAATGTTCTGGCAGATTGCTAAGATCTGCGTAGGACTCATAAGTTTACAACTGGTGTCCTTAATGTTGAACAACCAGTGTAGAAGTAACATGTGTTCCTATGAGATCTTATGATGCATCTCGTGGCTCTAGACTCGATAAGTGCAATTTTGGTAGTCGGAGACTGGAGCGGTGTCTCCTGTTTCAATATCAACATAACTCGTAATGAGCGGTCGATAGATTATGCAGGGTTCCCCGTGAGAATGAAACAAGACCTTTTAAGAGAACTTGAGTGGTTTAGAAGGTTTAGTGCAGTGCGTCACTGGGTCCATGACGTCCTGTCTTCAATACCGGTGTTACCTTAGTAACCACCAGTAGCATATGAATTGAACCCGGTTTCATGATCATACCTAAGGACTTTCTAATACTAACTATTCGGTATGGTCCCTGGGTTGATCCCTCCGGCTCTGGTGGATGATTCGCTGGAATCAACACATATTTTTCGTCAAAGATTTACAAAGGAAATATGTAAACCCGAGTCGTTTTCCCCAACGAAGGATGAATGGAATTTGTGATCTCGATTCGTGATACGTGTCGTGAATAAGGAAAATAATGGGAATTTGGGTTTTTACTCTAAAATAAGTGAACATTAACTAAAAACAACTTAAAAGGTAAGGAAAACGATAATCTAAAGTACGCGTGGCTAAAAACGTAAAGAAAGAAATAAAGCACGCGTTTAAACCGGGAAATCCCGAGCCTAAACGTCAAAACGATGAAATATTAACTCTACGGGCATCAAACTAATTTTCCTAAGTCCTAAATGATAAAAGAAAATTTTGAAAAAAAGAATTATATTTTTTTGACTTATATTTAATTTAATATGATTTAAAAACTATTTATTTATTTTTATTTATTATTTTTTTTTAATTTTTTTTTCTTTAAAAGCTTAATAAGCACAATAAAATAAGCAACTTTTACAAAAACAACTATTTATGAAAACTTGAAACAAGCACAGAAAGAGCCGATTAAGGTGGCCGCATATAAGAGACTTGATTAAATTATGTTATATTATTTTATTTTATTTTTATTTTTCTTTGAATAAGCACAACAAATTAAGCATTTTCTATAACTACACCTATTTTTAAAAACCTACAATAAGCTCAGAAATAAGCAGAACAGTGGGCTAACAATGAAAATAAGCTAAGTCTAGTATCTAAAAGGCTGATAAGCTACTTTAAGCTACTATAGAAACTGAAAAGGCTAAATCACTAACAATAAGCTAAAAGTATAACTGAAATAAGCCACAATACTAGCAAATAAGCATTGAACAAAGCAAATAAGCACTAGGGGGTACTGAGTATGCAATTGTGCAGGGCAAAAAAGAGCTTTTTCAAGCTACTGAAAAGCTGTTATAAGCTAATTCTAAAAATCTAAAAAAAATATGAATAACAAGATAAGCAACAAAATTATAACTTTACAAAAATTGGACTAATTATAACTTAACATGAACAAATGAAAAATAAAAGAAATCGGCTGAAAATTGGAAAATCACAAAATATGCCAACTTGTTTACTGATGCACTAGTTTGACGGATGTGACCAAGAAACTAGCCAAATCCCATTGATATGGGTTCAACTCTTTTGAAAGCCTTTAACACACTCTAATGAACCAAAAATATACAAGAACAAACTGCTTATCTTTAGGAATAAGTTATTTGTTATATTGACCTTAAAACTAGGTAAATTATCTCAAACTTGTTTATCCCTTGAAATTAACTTAAGATCAATAGAAAACAGTTTATATTACCTAAATTAAGCTAGATAAAGCTTGAACTAATGTGCAAATGAACAGTGCTAAGCTAATTTGACCCAGAATAAGCTTAAACCAAACACTCCCTTAGATGACTGTTTTTGATTTTTAACTATCCAACACCCAAAATAAGCTATGATCTTAAGTTAATACTGATTTACTAAGTTACTTGGAACCTAATGAACATTTTTTTTACAGGAAATTAGCACTAAAATAAGCTATACTAGATATGGCTATTTTTGGCTTTTTTTAAGCTTTTTAAGTCAAATGGAGATTAAACTAATACCAACTATCAAACTAGCCTACATTATCATCAAATAGAGCAAATGAACTCAGAAAAAGGAAATAAGCACTAAAATAAGCTAGTGAATAGTACCTTTAACTTTTGTTGACTTTCTGGAAATTGGTTGAGACTAGCTGAATAAGCAATTGGGGAGCTCACAATAAGCTCAAATGAACTTATATAAGTTTAATAGAAATAGAACAGAAGGCTTTTGAAACTTAAACAATCATTAACATAAGTTACTGAATTAAGCATTAAAATTCGAATTTCAATTAAATTGATACAAGGCTTAGAAACTTAAATTGAAACTGAAATTTGAAATTACAATTAAGCTGAAAATTAAGCTACCACCTGAGCTTATGTAATACCTCAAATCTCAAAACATGCAAAATGACCAAAATGCCCTTGAAACTTGAAAATTTAATTAATGATTAAATAAAATTCCAAATAAATCACAAACTCTTGAAATTTGCAACATATGAGATAATATAAATTTTGCATGAACATTGTAGCATTCCAAAATATCCCAAAATTTTGTGTCACCTCAATAAAAGTAAATATGGGTCGAATTATATTTGTATTTATACATTTTATTAATTGTAAATTATTAAAAGTTAAAATAAATAAAGATAACCATCAAATAAATAAGGAAGTTGCAATCAAATCAACCAAATTTATTTCCTCACTTATCTTGGACCGAAAATATTGTCCCCTCCCCCCCCCCCTATTACACGGTTTCTAATTTTTTTTTATTTATCTTTATCCCTAAACATAAAACCGATCAAACCAAAACTCCCAAAGGCTCCACCCAAATTTTGAGGTATCTCCCTTATTTTTCCTAGACTTATAATCATACAAAGAAGGTTAGAAAAATAGGTTTAAGATTTTTGGATCGATTGTGTGTGCAAAAGAAGTTTTTGGGTCGAATTATCTCTAGCCGACATAACAAAATTCGTTTCTTGTTCTCTTTGGTTCACATCTTGCAAGAGGTAATCTTTACCATCTATTTTGATCATATTCCTCATGTTTTAACGTTTGAAATCATACCATGCAAGATATATAAATCTTAACAATTAAATATATCAAAAACGCATATAAATCACAAACCCGATCATACGAATTTTTGAAGCTTTGTAAATAATTTATTTGGATTCTATACAGGTCATTTAGTCCTAGAAAAATGATCTTTGCATTTGTTGAAGCCTAAAATACCCTTGTTGAGTTTTTGTTTCAATCGGATTTGATAAAAAGGAAAGAAAAAAATAAAAACCTAATCGAATGAGACTAGGGTTAGGGTTTTGGGATTAGATCTGAAGTAATGATGATGTTTTAATGATGTTTTGATGATTGGTAATGATTGGATAATTTTGAGTTAGGGTTTATGCATTTTTAGTTTTACCGATTGGGTTTTAAAATATTTTGGGTGTGTTTTGTGATTTTCTAAACTTGTGGGTTATTTTTGTAATATACTTTGGGCTATGGATCAGTCGAATAAAATATAATATGGGGGTGTTAAATGTAAATTTTGTAATTAAAAGGTTTAAATGGTTAATTACTTATTTATGTAATGCGATTTGAAATTAATTAAAATAGAGGGACTTGTTTTGTAAATATTGTAAAATGAAGGGTAAATCGTTCAAGCATTAATATAAGGGGTATAATGTGTAATTTTGGATAATTGATGGCTTAATGTGTAATTATGAATATTATATAGATTAAATTGTAATATAATTAATTAAAAGGGTTAAATTTGTAAATCTAATAAACTAAAGGGACTTAACTTGTAAAATGGTTAAATTAATGGATTGAAATTGTAATTATGGTAAACTCTTGGAATAAAATGAATAACTTGTAATATTTGCACTTTAGACTTTGTCTTTGGCATATTTGCATTTAAAACCCTAAAATATGGAAAGTTGTCATATTTAACCCTAAGCTATTATAACTTGCTAAAATGTACCCTATTTCCATAATGAGGCTTAATTAATGACTTAACCTAAATTATAATATTTAAATCTTTCTAATTATGGGAACTTACTAAATAAGGAAACTTTCTAAAAATGGAAACTACTAATTGAGGAAACCTGCTAAAAATGGAAAGCCGACTAAAATGAAAAATCTGATTTAAAGAAGATATTAATAATAAGACGACCATGTATTCGTGTAGATTCGCTGAAGATGGAGTTTGTTTCCGATCTTTATATTTCTAGATGTGTTTTCACTTGCGGTATAAGGTACAGATATTCTACCCTTTCTCAGTAAGGGTGTCCTTCTCATGACTTTTGATCTTGATTCACTATAGGGTTCCCTAAGCCATTGCTATGTTTCCCTTATGCTTTGATTCGTTCTTCATGTTTCACTTACATCTGTCTATATTGGTTTGATTATGATCTGAGCCTTTTTATTTGGGGCTTTCTTATTTAATCTATGCCTTTGCTATGTTTCCCTTGATTTGTGAACCTTGATAATGGAACCTTGCCATGTTCCCTTGATACTTGATATGACTCGTTCGTCACCCTGTAACATGAATATTTGAATCACTTGATACTTAGAAGGTTCATTTGATGTTGGTAACTGGATGTGAAAACCTTTCTTAATTATATATGAAAATGTTTGAGAAAAGCTGTTTTAAAAAGATGCGATACTACTTTTAAATGAAAGTTACTTAGAGTTTTTATGAAAACTATTTTGTAAGATCATTTTTATGAAAACCATTATTGAAAGACTGCTTTAAATGGACTTTTAATAGAAACCTTTTTAAATGAACTGTTGCTATGAAACTTTGCTTTATAAACCTTTGATATAAACCCTTTGCTATGATTTCCTTTTGTTTTGAACCATTTGATATGAACCATTTGATATGATACATTTGATATGAACCATTTGATATGAGACATTTGATATGAACCATTTGATATGAACCTTATGATATAATTGAAATGGAAATTTGACTTGAACCACTTGATATGAAATTTGAACTTGGATACTTGGACATTTGATACTTGACCCTTGACCCACAGTTTGAGACTACGAGCCATTCACTAGGCATGAGGGTTTCATGTCCATGTCATTGATGCACCGATGGCATGACTCTAGGGCAGGAGAGTGATGACCTGTCCCGTCCCTGATTTGATTTGATTTGTTACGTAGAGGCAGACTTTGGCCACCTGGGGCGTATGGATGCATCCTAGATTTGTTATTTGTTTCGAGGGATTTATCATTATATTAATTGTTATATTTGGTGACTGATGGTGTGTGCGATACACGTCTTTCACAGCTTGGGAGTTAGCTACTCCAACCTATTGGAGGGATCCCCTCATATTGCGTTTGGTACCGAGGTCTCCCCTCCATACACCTATTTGATTTGATATTTGATTTGATTTAGGCTCGTAGTGGATTTCTGTTTACTTTACCTTATAACCTTGTAGTTAGTATTCCGAGGTCACCCCTCCGAATATATACTTGACTTGATACATGACTTGACTTGATATGACTTGGGCTCGGGTTGGGATTATTGTTCCCTTTACTCTTATCTATTGAACCGTTTCTTAATTCCTGATATCTCTGCATAACCTTTATATTCTTTCCTAACTCTTGTTATACTTTGCATTGTTTCACTTACTTCACTATTCCATCATTACTGCTTTGTTATCGTTATATCTGTTCACTGAGCTTTCGTAGCTCAGCCGCATTTCTTTTCCTGCGGCAGGTTTAGTTGGAAGCTGGGTATGAGTGGAGAGTACCTTGGACTTAGAAGACCTTATTAGCTATTTGGATAGAGATGACTAGAAGAGCTTATACTCGGACTTATTAATTATTGTATTTTCTCATTTGTAACCTTGTAGTTTCAGATTTTCCATTGTAACCATTGAAATTCTATTGTATTATTTATGTCATATGCTTGTGTTTGTTCTGATGTGAAACCATTATTGTGACATCTCTACCCTTGTCGGGTTGGGGTGTTACAGCTTATCTAATTTAAACTTAAAAACGAAATTACACTACTCCTATTTTTAAGCTAAAATCTACTATCTAACTACTACTCACTTCTGAGTGAATAAGAGGTATTTTATACTTCCAAAAGTCTCTCTGGACTTCTCTCAGCAAATCCCACCATTCGTTTTTATTGATTTCATCTCAATCGTCCATTTATCTGTTTGGCGGGAAAACAGATTTGGTGGGTTTTGGTATCACGTGACTGATTGTACTAGTCTGGAGCTAGAGGGGGGAGGGGGTGGAGTGTGTAAGTGAAGAAGCAGGGTTAGGCATGGTAGGATGGTGGTTTTGTCAGTGGTGGTTTTGGCGGCAATGGTTTTGGGAGAAGGGTGGGTTTGACTGGGGTCAAACCTGGTTTTAGTTAAATCAAAGGACGGGATGGGTTATTGAGGTTGGGCTTGGGTTTATTATTAGTTTAGGATAAGGTTAGGATAAAAGAGGTTTGGGATTATTTTAGGAATTAGGGTTAAGGTTTAGGGACCAATTTTGCCACTTTCTGAAAATCCAAGGACCATTGATGCCAAATCTGAAATTTATCTCCAAGGACCATTTTTGGCATTATGATATTCTTGGAGGTTGACTTTAGATAACTTGAGCAATATCCCGGTCCAAACTCGTAAATTTCTTCCCCGTCCTCGGCTTTTCATGCTTTTCCAATCTTGTGCTCGGTTTTGTCCGTTTTTGCCCTGTTTTTGATCCTTTTGTACCTGAAACACATAAAAACACAAACCAAGGATATCTGCAGTATAATATGGTCTATTTGGGTGTTTTCGGTCATTTTTGTGTCTTTTATGGGTATAAAATGATGAGTATTTACACACTCATCAATCCCCCACACTAAACTATTGCTAGTCCCTAGCAATCCGATCATGTGAAGTAATGAAAGGATCAAAAGAATACCAAGTATACCCCGTTTTGACTTTTTATTTGATGCAAGAAATTTAAACTAGAACAAAAATAAAATGCTTGATTTCCAAAAATGGTATCATGGAACGGGATTCACACAAAATGGGTGTCTCCAGGGAATTGAAATCGTCATCCTCTTTTTTATACTCCCAACTAAGCTTAAACTCAATGTGCAAATGCTTTTGTAAAATGCTAACAATACTTATACTAATAATCTATGTAAGCCGAAACTTAACTTTTCACTCCCACAATTTATTCAAGTTAGGTGACTGTGCTTGATTTTCAAAATTTTGATCACAAAAATCGACGTTTTTATAAGATTTTGACTAATACTAGTTGAAAGATAGATTTAAAATTTAAAACAAGCAAGTTTCAAAACTTTATTGCATTTTTCAATATCATTCCATTTTATTTTATTTTATTTTATTTTCATTTTTTCATCATTTTCATTTTTTTTTTTACTTGTGCAACATAAACTAACGGAGTTTCACGGGAACCAAGACGTTACACCTTCCGGAATAAAGGATCCAAGGGCTGTTACAACGGAGAGTTCCAAGACTCTAGACATTCCTGAAATGAGGATCCAAGGGTGTTAGACCAAGACCTCACACATTCCTGAATTAGAGGTCCAAGGGCCGGTGTAAGAGGGTAGCCAAGACCTAAACGCCTTCTGGAAATAAGGATCCAAGGGCCGATCTTGAACCGTAGCTTTTTTTTAGCACATACATTTATTACTTAACTTTTGCAACTTTCAAGCAACGTTTCACTTTCATTTTGCATTATTATGACATATGCTTGTTCCGAAGTTTAAATAAAGCTTTGAACTAGTATTTTTCAAAATCGTATGAAAAAATGATTTTGTGTGTTCAAATGTTTGAAAATAAGCACTTATTAAGTCAGATTAATTATCTCCTGGGAGGAAAAGCCATATATTACTTATATAAGCTCTAAAGAAAACCAACTATTCTATGCTTAGCATTTTCATTTGCACATATCGTAAAACCTTAGTCTAACCGTTAAAGAAGCAGCCAGATCAACACTCTGGCAGAGTCGGGATTCCCCTTGTTCTAACCTAATCAAGACTAAACACTTCTTTTTTTCTTTCTTTTTTTGGTGCAAAGCACTTCTTTTTCATGCAATTTCTTATTTAAAAACGAAAAAATTTTAAAATTTTGGCCAAAACGGGGGTACTAGGGCACTAGAAGGTACACATGTGACAAAAATCGCGAGAATTCCCCCCCCCCCCACACTTAGAATTGAATATTGCCCTCAATATTCAAAGTACCGGCTATTATGCCGACACTTAGAACGTAAAAAGGTAATACTAATAGCCAAGTGTGTGAAAGAATTCTCTATTTTCACAAACAGGATTAAAAAGATATCCCTAGATAAACGTTAGCAAAAAGATCGGATATTGGGCGGTTGGATTGAAAACAGGCGCATCAATCATCACGATCTAAGGGAAACCTGCAAACAAGGGCAAACAACACACAAACAAAACACAGTAGAGGAATCCCCCCACACTTAGTGTCAGAAAATAGAAAGAAGTCAGAAACATGGGCTGTCACCCATGAAGTGCTAATGTTTTTGTTAACCAAGTCACTAGCTTGACTCGACCCCGAATTCATTTGTTCTTCGGGGAAGCATGTGGAAGAGAAAATCTCCATCGGACTTTCATTCAAGATGTTTGGAAAAACATTGAAGTACTTGAAAGTTCCACTCCGATGAGATACATCCGGCTCAAAAGAATGATAAACTGAGATGCCGGGGTCAAAAACTTTGTCTTCACTCCCAAACGAGTGAAGGAAAGGACAAGCTACCTTATAAGCACAGAAAGGTAGAAAAACTCGAACGACATATGTGAAGTCAATATAATGGCTATCCTCAGAAGGAAATGTCACATATGTCGGAGAAAGATTGTCCTTATCAATATCGGGATTAAAAATTAAGATCACATCATCAAGTTTATGAATAATAGAGTCCTTGACCTCATCGTTCTCTAACTCTTCATCAAAGAGAGGATTTATTTTGCTAGAAAAGTACTCATCATCAAATTCAAAAAGAGAATTCTAATAGAGTTTGAGACTTTCTTTTTGAATGTCCTCATCAGAAAGTGATTCGTCATCACTAGAGGAAAAATCATCATTGGAATTGAAAAGTGGGTTAGAGAAAATCCCGAAAAAAATCATCCTCAATGTCAAGAGGATAATCATTACAAATAGACAAATCACATTCATTGTCCGATATATCCTCAGACTCACTTGGGATTGGGATAAGGTTCTCAGCACTAGACTTTATGAATTCGTCCGATTTCTTTTCAGGAATAGTGCTAAGATGCTCATCCCCCATAATAAGAGAGTCCTTGGGGTCCATAGTCGGTAAGATGGATGTGATTGCAATAGACTGAGGGAGTTGAGAAATGATATCGCTCAAAGGAATAGTACTCTCCTCGTCGTCTTCATCTTCGTCATCGAGCATGGCAGCCTTATTAAATAAGAAACGCCTTTGTGCTGCTCGTTCTTCGGCGAGTAAATCTTCCATAGATTTACCATGACGATCATCTTGGGGAAGTTTATTAGCCAAATCCTTAACTTCTTCTATTAAATCAAGAACATGGAGAAGTTCTTGAGGAAGTGGCTGAGGCTGAGGTTGAATCGTTTGATGCTGTGGAGGTTGGTCATGACAATAATAGTCATAATTGTCACAAGGGCCATGCTCACAGACAAGCGAGTTCCTCGTTTGACAATCAGAATCATAATGCGGACCTCCACATAATTCACAACAGTAAAACTGTTGTGACTGACTCGGTGAATCAAATGGATATTGGTCATAACCAAAGTTTTGATTACATGGAACTTGCTCATAGACAAACGTATTCCTTGCTTGACAATCAAAACTTTGGTGAGGACCTCCACAATACTCACAAAGATCATTTGGCACATTTTGAAATGATGTATCATTGAAGTTTTGATAGCACGGTTCTTGCCAAAATGAATTTTGAGGAGGGTTGAAATCGTTTTGAAAATCTGGATAAGTAAGCGTATTTCCGATTTCAGAAGTGCAACACATGCAAAGTCCATGGGTAAACCCACATCCTTTGCAAAAACATCGTTCACAAAGTAAATCATCCCCCAACGGATCTCCACATTTAAAGCAATTATGCTGAAATGAAGATAGCTGGGGTTGTGGAGGGTGTTCGGAAAAACTTTGAGAATTATCGATGGAATTAGGCTTTGATTTAAAGGCTACTTCACACCAATAACAAGATCCTTTTGGTGCATGATTTCCACACCGCTCACACGCACACTTTGAACAACGAAGACTATCTATCAATGGGCTTTTACAATCAAAACAGTGATAGCCGAGTGATGACATAAGAATTAAACATTAATGAGGGTTAAGAAGATAGAATCAAACGGTTTAAGAGGATGAAGAAAAATATTTTTGGGTTTTTGTTTTTCAATTTTTTTGTATTTTTGGACAAAAAATATTCACAAGATAAAAACGTAACTTCACGAGGAAGGATCTTCAAGACACGTAATGACAAACGAGAAAAAATTCGCTTCAAGTCTTCCCCGGCAGCGGCGCCAAAAATTGATTCGCTGGAATCAACACATATTTTTCGTCAAAGATTTACAAAGGAAATATGTAAACCCGAGTCGTTTTCCCCAACGAAGGATGAATGGAATTTGTGATCTCGATTCGTGATACGTGTCGTGAATAAGGAAAATAATGGGAATTTGGGTTTTTACTCTAAAATAAGTGAACATTAACTAAAAACAACTTAAAAGGTAAGGAAAACGATAATCTAAAGTACGCGTGGCTAAAAACGTAAAGAAAAAAATAAAGCACGCGTTTAAACCGGGAAATCCCGAGCCTAAACGTCAAAACGATGAAATATTAACTCTACGGGCATCAAACTAATTTTCCTAAGTCCTAAATGATAAAAGAAAATTTTGAAAAAAAAGAATTATATTTTTTTGACTTATATTTAATTTAATATGATTTAAAAACTATTTATTTTTTTTTATTTTTTTTTAATTTTATTTATCTTTAAAAGCTTAATAAGCACAAGAAAATAAGCAACTTTTACAAAAACAACTATTTATGAAAACTTGAAATAAGCACAGAAAGAGCCGATTAAGGTGGCCGCATATAAGAGACTTGATTGAATTTTTATATTTTATTTTATTTTTTATTTTTTATTTTTCTTTGAATAAGCACAACAAATTAAGCATTTTCTATAACTACACCTATTTTTAAAAACCTACAATAAGCTCAGAAATAAGCAGAACAGTGGGCTAACAATGAAAATAAGCTAAGTCTAGTATCTAAAAGACTGATAAGCTACTTTAAGCTACTATAGAAACTGAAAAGGCTAAATCACTAACAATAAGCTAAAAGTATAACTGAAATAAGCCACAATACTAGCAAATAAGCACTGAACAAAGCAAATAAGCACTAGGGGGTACTGAGTATGCAATTGTGCAGGGGAAAAAAGTGCTTTTTCAAGCTACTAAAAAGCTGTTATAAGCTAATTCTAAAAATCTGAAAAAAATATGAATAACAAGATAAGCAACAAAATTATAACTGTGCAAAAATTGGTCTAATTATAACTTAACATGAACAAATGAAAAATAAAAGAAATCGGCTGAAAATTGGAAAATCACAAAATATGCCAACTTGGTTACTGATGCACTAGTTTGACTGATGTGACCAAGAAACTAGCCAAATCCCATTGATATGGGTTCAACTCTTTTGAAAGCCTTTAACACACTCTAATGAACCAAAAATATACAAGAACAAACTGCTTATCTTAAGGAATAAGCTATTTGTTATATTAACCATAAAACTAGGTAAATTATCTCAAACTTGTTTATCCCTTGAAATTAACTTAAGATCAATAGAAAACAACTTATATTACCTAAATTAAGCTAGATAAAGCTTGAACTAATGTGCAAATGAACAATGCTAAGCTAATTTGACCCAGAATAAGCTTAAACCAAACACTCCCTTAGATGACTGTTTTTGATTTTTAACTATCCAACACCCAAAATAAGCTATGATCCTAAGTTAATACTGATTTACTAAGTTACTTGGAACCTAATGAACATTTTTTTAACAGGAAATTAGCACTAAAATAAGCTATACTAGATATGGCTATTTTTGGCTTTTTTTAAGCTTGTTAACTCAAATGGAGATTAAACTAATACCAACTATCAAACTAGCCTACATTATCATCAAATAGAGCAAATGAACTCAGAAAAAGGAAATAAGCACTAAAATAAGCTAGTGAATAGTACCTTTGACTTTTGTTGACTTTCTGGAAATTGGTTGAGACTAGCCGAATAAGCAATTGGGGAGCTCACAATAAGCTCAAATGAACTTATATAAGTTTAATAGAAATAGAACAGAAGGCTTTTGAAACTTAAACAATCATTAACATAAGTTATTGAATTAAGCATTAAAATTCGAATTTCAATTAAATTGATACAAGGCTTAGAAACTTAAATTGAAACTGAAATTTGAAATTACAATTAAGCTGAAAATTAAGCTACCACCTGAGCTTATCTAATTTAAACTTAAAAACGAAATTACACTACTCCTATTTTTAAGCTAAAATCTACTATCTAACTACTACTCACTTCTGAGTGAATAAGAGGTATTTTATACTTCCAAAAGTCTCTCTGGACTTCTCTCAGCAAATCCCACCATTCATTTTTCTTGATTTCATCTCAATCGTCCATTTATCTTTTTGGCGGAAAAACAGATTTGGTGGGTTTTGGTATCACGTGACTGATTTTACTAGTCTGGAGCTAGAGGAGGGAGGGGGTGGAGTGTGTAAGTGAAGAAGCAGGGTTAGGCATGGTAGGATGGTGGTTTTGTCAGTGGTGGTTTTGGCGGCAATGGTTTTGGGAGAAGGGTGGGTTTGACTGGGGTCAAACCTGGTTTTAGTTAAATCAAAGGACGGGATGGGTTATTGAGGTTGGGCTTGGGTTTATTATTAGTTTAGGATAAGGTTAGGATAAAAGAGGTTTGGAGGAATTAGGGTTAAGGTTTAGGGACCAATTTTGCCACTTTCTGAAAATCCAAGGACCATTGATGCCAAATCTGAAATTTATCTCCAAGGACCATTTTTGGCATTATGATATTCTTGGAGGTTGACTTTAGATAACTTGAGCAATATCCCGGTCCAAACTCGTAAATTTCTTCCCCGTCCTCGGCTTTTCACGCTTTTCCAATCTTGTGCTCGGTTTTGTCCGTTTTTGCCCTATTTTCGATCATTTTGTACCTGAAACACATAAAAATACAAACCAAGGATATCTGTAGTATAATATGGTCTATTTGGGTGTTTTCGGTCATTTTTGTGTCTTTTATGGGTATAAAATGATGAGTATTTACACACTCATCAGTGGATCATAGGACGGTTTTCCTAACCTTAGGCACCTTATAACTTCATGACTATCCTATGTTGCCATTTACCAAATCCTTGAAAAATCTCTCAAAGTGTTCATGATTATGAAACACATTTTGCTAACACTTTGAGAGTTTTATATTTTTCAAATTCTCCTCCTTAACATGTGCTCAGATGATTTTATTATAAATTTGCACAGGTTGGGTGGAGATCGCACTTTTTGAATTGATCCACCTTCAGTGAACATGACCGATTCGAGACACGCTTACATCACTAGTTAGACTAGCTTGAAATTATTACCCGGCCTGGTCAAGTCCACAGAAAGTTTCTCGAAACGGTACACTCAACTCAGATACGTCCTCTTCGAGACACGCTTACAACACTGGTTAGACCAGCTTGAAATTATTACCCGGCCAGGACGCATCCTTTCGATCAATGACAGTTTATGTTTCATCAATTCATTGGTGAAGTCTGAGTCGTGCTCACATGAGATGCCACATCCATTTTGCTATTACCAACCATTTGCTCCCCCTCAATATGTGCATCGATATGCGAAAGAGTTTTGCACATATAGGAGCGCTTACATTTAAGTCCAAAGAATCACATTTTCATCAGGTTTCATATTTAAATCACATTCTCTCCCTCGATCAAAAATTTCAAACCTTTTGAGATTTGTGATCCCAATTGATTTAAATAAGTTAGAAAATGTGGGAGAAAATGTGGTCAGATTTAATATATTCTGATGATGGAGCATACCACTACTCCCATTCAAATTATGAGGGAGATCCACTACTTATCATGTACAAAGATAACTGTTACGACACAGATGATGTTGACTGTAACGCACCCAAAATCTGGCTTTGCGGAAGCTTTCGGGTCCTGGGGTGCTACCAAATCAATATACATCGCAAAAGAGATATAGTACAATGCCATAATTAAAATTTAAGGAAACCGTACATTAATACAACATTGTCTTGGCCGACATCGGCAAATAAAAATAAGTTTAACTCTTGAAAGATATTTTCTTGACAACTTAATGAAAACATAGATGACACGTGACGACTCCTTTATGCTACTGTCTTCATAAAAATACCTACTAGCGATCACCTGAAATGCATGAGAAAACGGGTCAACTATGAAAATAGTTGGTGAGTATACAGGTTTTGTCCAAAAAGAAGTCTAAGGTCTTTAAAAAGTCCAAGTGTCAAATCATTCAGTTACACGTCCTGCCCATACAAGACATGTAACTTATGATTTCACAATCATATTATATAAAAATACATTGAACGTCTTATAGTCAAACACACATGCTCATTTAGTTCACATTAAAGGACAGGTATATAATAATGTATGCGGCAAAGCCCCTAAAATAAATAATATGCATTCCGTAAACAGGGGAATGAGAGGTTGGCCGACCTCTAATAGCGCTATCCATACTACCTACTGCTCCGCACAAGGGAGCCGTACGAACGGTACGTCAAAATTGGAGTGCGACCGGCAAACCAATCGGGGACTAACAATGCGAATGTACGAACGGTACATCATACCAACTATTATATACAAATTAAATTAGGCCTTCTCCGTAAACATGGGAGACTATATACATTGTCAATATTATCTCGTCATGTTTTATTGTCTACACCTTTCGTGAATTTGATTCGTCATACTTTTGAGTGTCACATTTTACCATTCAAGTATATGTCAATGTATGTCTTTATTTTTCCGAGAGTATGTAATACTACTTGTGTAAAAAGAAATGTCTATATATATTCAGTCTAGTGTTTTTAATCTCTTCCGTCGCGTTTTAACATTTTGGCTATTCAAGTTTTTAACGTTTCTATATGTTAATAAATACCATTTATCATCGTGAACGGCTATACGATTTATATTTGCTCGCGACAACTCTCAATATCTGTTATCCGAATTAAATTTTAACACGTATTGGGCTGTGCTTAAAGGGCTGGTTTCCATTAAATAAAAGGAGCCTAGTGGGCGAACTACTACTAGTAAAATTGAGGTCCTAGTTGGGCTTGATTGCTGGGCTTCTAAGTGGACTGTTTTGGAGCTGTTGGCCTGGTATTTTCTAAGTTAGGAGTGAAATTCCCAGCGCCTATGTGAAGTCTTTGGCAGTCTCTTTGGGGTTCTAATGTGCTACCAAATCGTGCCTAGGTCTCACTTTATAATCAACACTCAAGTAATACTCGAGCTCAAGCCACTTGGGTGTTCTAAGGGTCAAATTGTACTAAGTTATCGACCCTTTTTGGCGTCGACAGTGGGATACCCTAGTGACCTCCAAAAACAGGACCTAAGAGTGGAGTCTTAGTGCTAACTCTTCATCCTAATATTGGTTTTGTTTTGTCTAGTATTTCACTAAGGTGAAGGTAGCTAGCTCTCGCCAAATACCACCTTGGCTTGTCTCTTTTGAGGCCTTAAATTGTGGTCTAGATAAGCCAAAGACCACGACTGTGGTCTCACATAGAGCTATCCTTCGAGTACTTATCGAATCTAGCTCATTGAGCGTCCAAATGTCGATCCGTATTAAGTAATGGACGCGTTTGAGGGTCGACAAAGGGTGCATTAGTGACCTAAAACGAGAAGGCATAAGGGTCCTATATTTCTTACAGTCTTTCCTAACCACAACCATCAATCAACCTTTGATCTATTTAGCTCTGATGCTAGCACATTCGTGCCTCCAACACTTTAACCTAGTACTATCCTTCGAGTCACCTACTGTCTTGGCTAGAGCCATATGGTTCGATGGCAACATCATTCATCACATACATTCAATATTTTCTAATAATCCTACTGTCATGACCCATAAAAAGTTAAGCTTTATTCGACCCATTTCAACCCAACTAAAATCTAACTTATTTACAAGGGTGTTCCTATTGTTTTTAATTCGACAATAACCAAAACAATTTTTACTAATCCTAAATAATCTTCCATTCGGCCTAATTTCTAACTCCTAATAACGATTCTAAAAATATAACAAAACAAAAGTTAATGATCAACCTGGTAATTTGTTGGCGTTCGAACACTATAACAAACCCTCCAATCCGAATCCAATAGCTCCAAGAATTAACCACCACAGCCTCCTATTCGAACCACTTATGCCCTAGATCTTGAGAACTTCTCAATCTTTGGGTGTGTTTGAAAATGGTTGTGGTTCGAATTTCTCTCAGGAGGTGGAGATTTATGGTGATTAATAGAGTTAAGCTCCATACTACTTTCGGATTGTGAGAAAAGGATCCTCTCCTATTTGGTGTGTTTTCTCTATACTTATGGTTTCTATCCCCTAAGCGAACCCGTGAATGATGAAGAGGACAATGTTTTATGGTCAATGGTATTAATGAAGGATGGTGATAGTTCTTGGTTTGGGGAAGTGATGTAGGCGGCGACAAAAGAGAAGGAGGGTAGCAGTAAAGTGTTTTGGGGAGATGGGTTAGTGGGTGTGGGGTTTTATTTATTTAAGAGTATAAGAGTGTGTGTTTAATTTCAGTTGGGTAAATTTTATAAGTGTTCTAAAGGTAAAGTGAGTAATTTAAACACCCGAGTCCCGCTAAATAGTGTCAGATCCGGATCCGTCCTAAACCGTTTCTAGTTCGAGAGTCTTTATATTCCTAGAGTCGTTATGAAATACCTGAATTTATTTCCGAGTCCTTAATTATTCACTAATATTTTCTGAACCTAATATTTTATTTCTGGTTTGCGTGTGGTGTCAGTCGGTGTGAAAGTGAAATAACCTATCACATTATTAAAATAATGGCTTGAAAATTTACGGGTTGTTATAGTCTGCCAACCTTAAAAAAGAATCTCGTCCTCGAGATTCAGTTCGTTCGTTCTACTGACGTTCGTCCTCGTGATTAGATTTGACGGTCAACTTTTCCATTTTTGAGCTTAGCCCTCACATGACCTTTAGTTAGTGAATTCTCACTTAATCTCACAACTTCCTAACCGGGAACTGTCATGAGTTTGAGTAACAACTTGATTCCATCTTGATTTTCGAAACTCATCAAACAAGAACTGTCGCTAGATCAATCTGGAAACAAGTTGCTAGAAGGGAAGATTTTTACATCTTACATGAAGGCCTCTGGAAGGTTCGGCTCAAGTTTGGAATTGTCTAAGCCAAATCTAATCAACGAATAAAGGCTAGGCGTTCAATTAAGGCTTATGACGTCAGGTCACACATCGGTCGTCGTCGTTAACTTGATAGGGAACAAAAGTAAATCTTACACCAGTACTAAGTGGTACGAACATAAAGTGACTGTTCAAAAGGACGTACCCGTCACGATGGCTGGGTTTTAGCGAGCTTCCTTGTTGCCTAGAAGGTATACGCGACCTCGAGTTGGGCTGATATTTCCACCACGATTTGGGTCATTTTCACCAATCGCTGCAGCGAGAGTTAGATTCTCCTGCACTGGGCTCTGTGCCCTAGTCAGCTTAGGACACGCGTTCCGGAGGTGCTTCGAACTTCCACACTCGTAGCACGTCCGCTTTCGCTCTTGGTTCCCATTTTTGTTTGGGCAATTCTGACTAAGATGGCCAGTCTGTCGGCATCTGTCGCACCTCGGGCAGTCTCCTAAGTGATGGAGGTTGTGTGCACTTAGGGTGTGGGCCTGCATATCCTCTGCGCTCCTGGGTTGTTGCTCCAAAATTCCTGGCTACTCGTTTCCGCTTATCCTGCTGGTCCTAGTCTCGGCTTCCTTGTTGATCCTCCCGTCGTTTTTGTCCATGGTCGTTTCCTTTTAGTAGTCCACCAGACCTGATCACATCGTTTGTCAAGCGATATGCCATGCCTATAGCGTCTTGAAGTGTGGTTGGTTTGGATGACATGACGTCTCTCCTGATTTCAGGGATCAAACCCCAAATATATCGATCAATCAACTTCTCTACAGTAGAGACCATGTGAGGGACCATTCTGGTCAGCTCGTGGAAACGGGCCGTGTATTTGTCAACTTCTACTCCCACCATCAAATGGTTCCAAAACTCTTCCTCTAATCTCTGCACTTCGTCTCTTCTGCAGTACTCCTCGGTTAGTAATTTCTTGAATTCTGTCCAAGGTAACCCATTTGCAGCTTCTCTCCCTCTAGTCTGTAGCTGATTGTTCCACCAAGTCAATGCTCGACCTTGGAACAGACCGGATGAGAACTCAACCTTATCTCCCTCAGCACATTTAGTGATGCTAAGTTTCGACTCAACATTCTCGAACCACGATAGCAGGCCAATGGCACCCTCGGTGCCATAAAACTCTTTTGGCTTGCATGCCATAAAAGTCTTATAGCTGCATCCATGACCGTTAGTCGAGGTACCAGCTCCTTCATTGGTTCGTCCTGCACCAACGTGTGTGGCGATCTGAGTTAGAAGCTCCGCCAATCCAGCAGCACTGTCTCTTGGGACTTCATTGTTGGTGCTTCCTGAGCGGGTTTTCCTTGTAGTCATGATTCTACAATAGACCAAAAACCTTGAGTTATACGTGGACGATGGCGGATGGCGTTGCGGGGCAGCGGCGGCTTTGGAGACGTAGTGACGCGACGGAAACAAGGATGTGCTTAGTCTATCAGGTCATAATATAGCAAGGGGAAGGCATATATATCTACATAAAGTATAATAATATAAACATGGCATATAAACAGGGCTACTCTAACATGATATGCATACACACACAGCGAATGCAATTTCAGGTAATCAGACTCTTAGGACATAACCAAAACATGATCCGAGGCTACTACTCCCATCATTGCATAATTTTTCCCAAATTAGGCATAGGTGATCAGGCTACGCATAATTGAGGAGAAATGATGCAATGCTCGGACTAGTCAGCTCGTATGATGTTTGGTGTTTAATAAAAACTTTATTCTGGTTATAGTTGCGATTTTTTTTTTTTTTTTTGAAAAACCGACATTCTCTATAACCTGGCTCTGGTACCAATCTGTAACACCCCCAAAATCTGGCTTTGCGGAAGCTTTCGGGTCCTGGGGTGCTACGAAATCAATATACATCGCAAAAGAGATATAGTACAATGCCATAATTAAAATTTAAGGAAACCGTACATTAATACAACATTGTCTTGGCCGACATCGGCAAATAAAAATAAGTTTAACTCTTGAAAGATATTTTCTTGACAACTTAATGAAAACATAGATGACACGTGACGACTCCTTTATGCTACTGTCTTCATAAAAATACCTACTAGCGATCACCTGAAATGCATAAGAAAACGGGTCAACTATGAAAATAGTTGGTGAGTATACAGGTTTTGTCCAAAAAGAAGTCTAAGGTCTTTAAAAAGTCCAAGTGTCAAATCATTCAGTTACACGTCCTGCCCATACAAGACATGTAACTTATGATTTCACAATCATATTATATAAAAATACATTGAACGTCTTATAGTCAAACACGCATGCTCATTTAGTTCACATTAAAGGACAGGTATATAATAATGTATGCGGCAAAGCCCCTAAAATAAATAATATGCATTCCGTAAACAGGGGAATGAGAGGTTGGCCGACCTCTAATAGCGCTATCCATACTACCTACTGCTCCGCACAAGGGAGCCGTACGAACGGTACGTCAAAATTGAAGTGCGAACGGAAAACCAACCGGGGACTAACAATGCGAATGTACGAACGGTACATCATACAAACTATTATATACAAATTAAATTAGGCCAGCTCCGTAAACATGGGAGACTAAAATTTAAGTGCGTACGGCACGTCAACAGTTCAAAACAAGTCATAGGCTCAAACAATATTTTGAAGGTCAAAGTCAAGTTCCAAATAGTTCAGGTAAAACATATGTCATAAGTTCAAGAAAAAATTTAAGTCATGCATTCCACCACAAACAATAAAACGGTAAAAAGGGGTTCTAAATACTCACCTTCAATAGTCTGAACAGTGAACGTTGTGCACGACACCAACACGCAACCTAGATTAAATAATCATGTCTTAGTTCAAGTATTATATTTCTAGTTCTTTCACATTTTAATTTCATTATTTTAGTACGTCTATGCCGGTTCTAAGAGTATGACTTAATATATGTGACGTTTATTACTCACTAATTAAATGATTTTAAATTTTGACGGACTCAGTTAGTTAAAATTTACAAGGTTTACTAACTCATTACGACCCATTATTAACTTAGGACTATATACATTGTCAATATTATCTCGTCATGTTTTATTGTCTACACCTTTCGTGAATTTGATTCGTCATTCTTTTGAGTGTCACATTTTACCATTCAAGTATATGTCAATGTATGTCTTTATTTTTCCGAGAGTATGTAATACTACTTGTGTAAAAAGAAATGTCTATATATATTCAGTCTAGTGTTTTTAATCTCTTCCGTCGCGTTTTAACATTTTGGCTATTCAAGTTTTTAACGTGTCTATATGTTAATAAATACCATTTATCATCATGAACGGCTATACGATTTATATTTTCTCGCGACAACTCTCAATATCTGTTATCCGAATTAAATTTTAACACGTATTGGGCTGTGCTTAAAGGGCTGGTTTCCATTAAATAAAAGGAGCCTAGTTGGCTGAACTACTACTAGTAAAATTGAGGTCCTAGTTGGGCTTGATTGCTGGGCTTCCAAGTGGACTGTTTTGGAGCTGTTGGCCTGGTATTTTCTAAGTTAGGAGTGAAATTCCCAGCGCCTATGTGAAGTCTTTGGCAGTCTCTTTGGTGTTCTAATGTGCTACCAAATCGTGCCTAGGTCTCGCTTTATAATCAACACTCAAGTAATACTCGAGCTCAAGCCACTTGGGTGTTCTAAGGGTCAAATTGTACTAAGTTATCGACCCTTTTTGGCGTCGACAGTGGGATACCCTAGTGACCTCCAAAAACAGGACCTAAGAGTGGAGTCTTGGTGCTAACTCTTCATCCTATTATTGGTTTTGTTTTGTCTAGTATTTCACTAAGGTGAAGGTAGCTAGCTCTCGCCAAATACCACCTTGGCTAGTCTCTTTTGAGGCCTTAAATTGTGGTCTAGATAAGCCAAAGACCACGACTGTGGTCTCACATAGAGCTATCCTTCGAGTACTTATCAAATCTAGCTCATTGAGCGTCCAAATGTCGATCCGTATTAAGTAATGGACGCGTTTGAGGGTCGACAAAGGGTGCATTAGTGACCTAAAACGAGAAGGCATAAGGGTCCTATATTTCTTACAGTCTTTCCTAACCACAACCATCAATCAAGCTTTGATCTATTTAGCTCTTATGCTAGCACATTCGTGCCTCCAACACTTTAACCTAGTACCATCCTTCGAGTCAACCTACTGTCTTGGCTAGAGCCATATGGTTCGATGGCAACATCATTCATCACATACATTCAATATTTTCTAATAATCCTACTGTCATGACCCATAAAAAGTCAAACTCTATTCGACCCATTTCAACCCAACTAAAATCTAACTCATTTTACATAATAGCATCTCATTTCAAGATTATTGATAGATTCTTTCATCGTTTTCTCATGTGGTTTTATCTTTGACATTGCTGTAAGTTATATCTTTTATTTTCTAGTTGCTCGCATTATACTGTTACTAATGACTGGGATCTTAGTTTTATTCATTGTGAACAGTTGATTGTTGTTGATTCCGGCCTCAGTATGCTTATTTTTAGAGAGAATTCCCTTATCTGACTTTAATTCTAAGTCTAGCTTTATAGAACCACTCATTCATACATGTTCTATCAATCTTACACTCCGAAGTCAAGAACCTAGGGAACTAGCTACTTTTCCTAAGGGAGAGAATAGGACACAATTGATACACAGCAAACCTTGAATAAATATAATGCATTCTCACGGCTAAGTTCTCAATTCATACAAGAGTTTCTTTTATTAGCGTTTGTGACATGTGTAACCTGAATGTTATTTAATTCTAAACACATTCAATATTGATAGTGTGTGAATTGGATCAACTTTTGGTTCATTGCTCACCTTATGACTAGGGCAATTTAGCTCACTGAATCTTTTGTGACTTATTTTTCACCTACCAATAAATTTACAAGTGTTCCTATTGGTATTTCAATTCGACAATTAGCAAATCATTTTTTACTAATCCTATTAATCTTACATGTCGGCCTAATTTCTAATCCTATAACATTCAAATATACAACACAAAATTTAATGATCAACCTGTAATTTGTTGGCGTTCGAACACTATATAAAATCCTCCATCCGAATCCAATAGCTCCAAGAATTTAACCACCAAGCCTCCTACTCGAACCACATATGCTAATCTTGGGAGTAACATTCTCAATCTTTGGGATGTCTTTGAAATGGTTGTGGTTCGAATTTCTCCAGGAGGAAGAGATTTAGGTGATTATAGAGTTAGCTCCATACTACTCTTCGAATTGTAAAAGATCCTCCTATTGTGTGTGTTTTTCTCTTACTTATGGTTCTATCCCCTAGCGAACCGTGAATGATGAAAGCATTTATGGTCAAGGTATAATAATTGTGGTATAGTCTTGTTGGAAGTGAGTAGCTCCAAATTGAGAGGGGGTAGCTAGTGTTTTGAGGAGGTTAGTGGTTGTCCTTTAATTTTTTAAGTAGTTTAAAGAAGTGGTGTTAACCTAGTTCGGTAACATTTATGTGTTCAAATCCGTAATAGTACTTTAACACTAATTCCAGTGGTCGTAAATTTCAATCGATCCTTCTATTACCGTTCTAGATTCAGCAATTTTATCTAAGTACGTTATGAAATTAGGATTTATTTCAGTGTGCTAGTTATAACTAACCATTTTCGACCTATATTTATTTTGGTTTACATCGTGGCGTCATGATTTCTAAGGGATACTATAATTATTAATAGGCTTAAATTACGTGTTCTTCTTCACATTAAAAAGAAGTCCATATTAGATTCAGTCGTTAACTTCTATCTTGAGGTGCACACGATCAATAGATTCTACTCAAACTTCCATTACTTAGGGGCCCTCATGACTTTGTTATGAATTCCACTTATGTCACAACTTCTACCGACTGTCATAGTTTGATAACACTGATCCATTGATTTTCTGAATCTCCAATCAAGATCGCTAGATTCAATCGAACAATTTCTAGAAGGGAAGATTTACATGCTTACATGAAGCCCAGGAAGGTTCCTCAATTTGGATGTCAAGCCAATCAATCAAGATAAAAGTAGGCGTTCACTTAGGCTTCTGAATAGTACATTGGTTCGCTCGTTACTTTACAGGACAAAAGTAAATCTTACACCATTATGGTTTGCAAATAAGTGACTGTTCAGAAGATACCCGTCACGATTGGGTTTTAGCGGCTCCATGTCCTAGATGTTATACCGCTCTGATGTTTGGCTGTATTTACACACGTTGGGAAAATTTCATTCCAATCGTGCAGCAGTTCTTGTTCTCTGCAAACTCTGTGCCTATCAGCTAGTTTCACACGTTCGGTGCATTGAACTTTTAAGTCGTAGACGTCGTTTGCTTAGGTTTCCCATTTTTGTTAGGGAATTTGAACTATCCATTCTGTCACTTCTTTCGCATCCTCGGCATCTAAGTATGGAAGTTAGTGTCCTTAGTTGGCCTCATCCTCTTGCTCCTGGTTGTTAGCTCCAAAATAGCCTGGTTCTATTGCCACGCTTATCCTGTGTGTCTAGTGTCGGTCTTGATGTCGTCCCTTTTCGACCAAATCGTTCCTTTCGATCCACCAAAACTTCATCTTAGTAAGCGATAGCATGCCTAACGTAAGGGGTGGATTTAGATGATTCCATGGTTTCCATTTGTTCAATCCCAGAATAACGACATCACTTCCCATATTAGCCAATGTTAGGACCATCTGTAACCGTGGAACGCTCGTTGTTGTCATTCTCCCACCATGCAAAATTCTCAAAACTTTCCATGATTAATACCACTTGTTCCTACCTCTGCAGTTTTTATCTTTTTAAATTCTTCATCCTGTAACAATGGTCCCTTCAGATGACTTTCTTCCTCATAAGTTGTAGCTGATATGTTACAGGTAATCCTCATCTTGGAATCGACCATGAACTCAACTTATCTCCACAGCACATTTGTGCTTACAATTCGAATCTAACATCTCGAACACATTATAGCCGGCACCCTCGGTGCCATAAATCCTTTGGTTCTCATGAAAAAGTCATTATCTGCATCATGACCGTTGTCGAGGTACCAGCTACACACGGTTATTGTCGTCCTGCACAACGTTGATTGCGATCGAGTTCAAGGATCCCAATCCTTCAGCATTCCATGGACTTATTGTTGTGCATTCATTAGGTTCCTGTAGTCATGATTCTAAATAGACAAATGAGTTAACGACGATTTTGGCAGATTGACTTCACGTTTGCAGCGCGCTTCTGTAGCATGTATGCGGAAAAAGATGTTTAGCTATCAGCGTCTATAATAGAAGGAATCATTTATCTACATAAAGTATAATAAATAATACCATGGCCATAAAAGTTTAAACTCTTACTTGAATTATGTATCACAATATTAAATGAATTTAAAGTAATTCAGATCTTAGAAATGACCAAAATATTATTCGGTATACTGCATATTGCATAATTTTCCCAAATTAGCATAGTGATCAGCTACGCTTAATTAGGAAAAGATCATTCTCGACTATGTCAGTGAATGTTTGTTAATAAAAATCTGGCTTATCTTTTTGGGTTGGGTTTTTTCTTTTTATGAAAAACCGAATTCTCTATAACTGAGATATGGTAACCAATCAGTAAACCCAAAATTGGATCCGAATTAATCCATTGGTGTCTACCGAATTATAGCACATAAAATAGTTAAATTTGAAAATCTTATTGAAAATTAAGAAAACTAAAATACACTTGTATCGGCTCCTTTATCGAACTTTTCAATAAAAATTTAACTTGAAGATATTCTTGAAACTTAATGAAAACATTAAAACTAGATGGCTTTATACACGGTTTGTCAAAAATACTACTAGGTCCTTGAAAAAGTAAGGTCAAATATCATCTAGTAACACTGCTTGCCATAAGACAGGTAATTAATGAATTCAAATGTATTTAAAAATCAAGTTGACAATTATAGTAACGTCCTGCCCATTACAGACATTAATTAATTAAACAGATTATATAAAAATCATTGACGGCTTAGACCCCTAAAATAGAATTATGCATTCGTAAACAGGGAAGGAAGGTTAGCAATCCTTCAAAGCCTACCATAACTAATATGCTTCCGCAAACAGGGGAAGGTGAGATCGGTAGCCTAAATGGTAGCCAACACAACCAACCGGGACTAACAAGGACTGTACGAACGGTACATCAAAATTGAATTAATACGAAATAAATTAGCCGCTGGACTAAAAGCGAATAAGGTATGCAAATCAAATTAATAATATAAACTGGGACTGAATTAAAGTCAAACAACGTCAACAGTCAAAACAAATTTAAAGGCAAATACAATAGTTCATAAGTTCGAAATCAATTCCATAAGTTAGAAAAAAATTTATCATAAGTTCCACCAAAAATAATAAAACGGTTCAACAAAGGTTCTAAAACGTCATTAAAAGGTTCTAAACTATAGTCTGGAACAGAACGAGCACGATCAAAACAACCTGTTATAATCAAGTCTTAATTTCTAGTTCTTTAATTTTAATTTCTTCATTTTATTTCATTATTAGACGGTCTATGCAGTTACTTAAAAGTGACTTTATTATACAATTACGTTTATTATTATAATTTAACGGATTAATTTAGGACATTAGTTAAATTTACAAGGTTTACTAACTCATTACGACCCATTATTAACTTAGGACTATATACATTGTCAATATTATCTCTCATGTTTTATTGTCTACACCTTTCGTGAATTTGATTCGTCATTCTTTGAGTGTCACATTTTACTATTCAAGTATATGTCAATGTATGTCTTTATTTTTCCGAGAGTATGTAATACTACTTGTGTAAAAAGAAATGTCTATATATATTCAGTCTAGTGTTTTTAATTCCTTTCGCGTTTTAACATTTCGGTTTAACAGTTTTTGTATTCAGTTTTTAATGTTCTAATATTACCATATATACAATCTTGAACGGCTATACGATTTATATTTTCCGCCGCACAATACTGTTATCCAATATCTTTACCAAGTAATTAGGCGTTGGGATGGCTTAAAGGGCTGGTTTCCATTAAATAAAAGGAGCCTAGTGGGCTGAACTGCTACTAGTAAAATTGAGGTCCTAGTTGGGCTTGATTGCTGGGCTTCCAAGTGGACTGTTTTGGAGCTGTTAGCCTGGTATTTTCTAAGTTAGGAGTGAAATTCCCAGCGCCTATGTGAAGTCTTTGGCAGTCTCTTTGGGGTTCTAATGTGCTACCAAATCGTGCCTAGGTCTCACTTTATAATCAACACTCAAGTAATACTCGAGCTCAAGCCACTTGGGTGTTCTAAGGGTCAAATTGTACTAAGTTATCGACCCTTTTTGGTGTCGACAGTGGGATACCCTAGTGACCTCCAAAAACAGGACCTAAGAGTGGAGTCTTGGTGCTAACTCTTCATCCTATTATTGGTTTTGTTTTGTCTAGTATTTCACTAAGGTGAAGGTAGCTAGCTCTCACCAAATACCACCTTGGCTAGTCTCTTTTGAGGCCTTAAATTGTGGTCTAGATAAGCCAAAGACCACGACTGTGGTCTCACATAGAGCTATCTTTCGAGTACTTATCGAATCTAGCTCATTGAGCGTCCAAATGTCAATCCGTATTAAGTAATGGACGCGTTTGAGGGTCGACAAAGGGTGCATTAGTGACCTAAAACGAGAAGGCATAAGGGTCCTATATTTCTTACAGTCTTTCCTAACCACAACCATCAATCAACCTTTGATGTATTTAGCTCTTATGCTAGCACATTCGTGCCTCCAACACTTTAACCTAGTACTATCCTTCGAGTCAACATACTGTCTTGGCTAGAGCCATATGGTTCGATGGCAACATCATTCATCACATACATTCAATATTTTCTAATGATCCTACTGTCATGACCCATAAAAAGTTAAACTCTATTCGACCCATTTCAACCCAACTAAAATCTAACTCATTTACAAGGGTGTTCCTAATTGTTTTTAATTCGAAAATAACCAAAACAATTTTTACTAATCCTAAATAATCTTCCATTCGGCCTAATTTCTAACTCCTAATAACGATTCTAAAAATATAACAAAACAAAAGTTAATGATCAACCTGGTAATTTGTTGGCGTTCGAACACTATAACAAACCCTCCAATCCGAATCCAATAGCTCCAAGAATCAACCACCACAGCCTCCTATTCGAACCACTTGTGCCCTAGATCTTGAGAACTTCTCAATCTTTGGGTGTATTTGAAAATGGATGTGGTTTGAATTGCTCTCAGGAGGTGGAGATTTATGGTGATTAATGGAGTTAAGCTCCATACTACTTTCGGATTGTGAGAAAAGGATCCTCTCCTATTTGATGTGTTTTCTCTATACTTATGGTTTCTATCCCCTAAGCGAACCCGTGAATGATGAAGAGGACAATGTTTTATGGTTAATGGTATTAATGAAGGATGGTGATAGTTCTTGGTTTGGGGAAGCGATGTAGGCGGCGACAAAAGAGAAGGAGGGTAGCAATAAAGTGTTTTGGGGAGATGGGTTAGTGGGTGTGGGGTTTTATTTATTTAAGAGTATAAGAGTGTGTGTTTAATTTAAGTTGGGTAAATTTTATAAGTGTTCTAAAGGTAAAGTGAGTAATTTAAACACCCGAGTCCCGCTAAATAGTGTCAAATCCGGATCCGTCCTAAACCGTTTCTAGTTCGAGAGTCATTATATTCCTAGAGTCGTTATGAAATACCTGAATTTATTTCCGAGTCCTTAATTATTCACTAATATTTTCTGAACCTCATATTTTATTTTTGGTTTGCGTGTGGTGTCAGTCGGTGTAAAAGTGAAATAACCTATCACATTATTAAAATAATGGCCTGAAAATTTACGGGTTGTTATATTGACCTTTACGCACAGACAATGTGATCATTCGCTTCTCTGAGGGAGTCAGTAGTCAACATCAATTTTCCATCCACCAACAAAACTTCCCAAGTATTGTAGATCCCCACTCAGCGAGACCAGAATTAGTAATGCTTTGTTGAAGTGAAGGTGGTGGTGGTGATGACAGTTTTGTTGTTGTTGTTGCTGATGTTGTTGTTGTGGTGAATTCAGAGCCAGTCAATAGAGTTTGAACATCTGATCAAATGGTTAGAGCGGGAGCAGGCACATTCATATCGGCCATGGAATCTGCATAAGAATATCAACACAGATATACATACATACAGATTCACTCTTCATTAATAGCTACCATGTAGCAGCTTGCCAACTCATAATACCATATTCATCTCATAATCAAACCACAGTCAGGAAATACATCAAACCGCTATCTAACATGAAGAGCAATCAGCAATCATGAACCTGGCAATGCACTCATATTTCAACATTCAACTCAGGATCTTAGGGATATGATTCTAACACGATAGCTACATACCTAAGCATAATCTGAGAGCACAAGCAATATGTCAACAACAATTACACAGCTATCGACTAACAAAAGTCAATCAACATCCGAAACTCATTCAATTACATCATACAAATGCTTGTGGAGTATTCAAGAACATCAAACACAATGGGTTTTCTAACTTCTTTTAGATTTTGAGTTATAAAGTATTTAGGGGATTAAACGAGGATTCCAAAGTGACACAAATGGACCATATAGTTACATAAAGCTAGGAAACTATAAGCAAATTGCACATAATGTCCTAATCTTTCTAACAACTAACACATTTTCCCATTTGAGATAAATTTTAGTAAGATTCTCTTCAACTAATACCCCATTAACTACAAAACCTTTTCTAACAATTATGAGATAACCAAGAAACCCGTTTGATGATATAAAATTTGAAATCACTCTCCCCCTCAATCAATGACCCGTATTCTAGTTAAAGAGCTGTAGTCATTGATTGAGTGACAAATTTTATGCACAATCCAAGTCTGAAGGAATTTCAACCAACATGTTACCACCATGTGTCTCACAAATAATTTTCAGAAGAATCATAGAAGGAAAATTCTTTGCATACAAAGAAGACTTCTCTTCTTAATCAGGAAATAATGCACTGAAGCGTGCACTAAATCGGGGATGCACGGATATGAAGTAATCCATGCCCGGGGGAACATCACCCAGTGGGAGGAACAATCGTCTTTTTGGCGACGTGCTTTCCCCATTTTGAAACGCGGGTTGCAATCTAAAGTAATAGCAAGCCATTTAGGCATGTTTTGAAAAACTTTTTGAACTTCTGTTCGAACTTCATTTAAAGACCCGTGTCATTGCTGAATGACATTTTTAGGACCGTAAATGTTATCGATGCCTGAAGACATGCAAAAAAAACTTTTTTTTTTTGGTATTTTCAATTTTTCTGATTTTTTTATTTTTTTTTATATTTTTTTTTTAATGGTTTTTCTTGGTTTTATATATTTCTATTTACATTTTGGTTTTTTATATTTTTATATTTACAATTTGGTTTAAAATATGTACAAAAATATATTATTCAGTTTAAGAAGATGTTGACATGAGTACCGAAATAAGGATATCGTTCTTGGACTTTGCAGAAGTCAGTAGTCAACATTACTTAAACTTTCACCACTAAAGCTTTCGAGGCTCCTGAAAAATCGTCTGAACTTGAGCCTTCTCAATTGTGAAGCTTTGATAGCTTCCCCCCAAGCCGACAATCTTCTTTTTTGAGCAGATTCAAAGCTCTCTTTCAAGCTTACATAAGGTAAGTGTACAGCGGAAACCGTAGCTAACTACATCAAAAATTGATGCTCCTTTTAAGAATAAGGGATAATTACCAAAATAGCCCAAACACAAATGGGCGGTTCCCTATCTAACCCGAAATCCGAAAATAATTGTGTTGCCCAGGGCAACCGGCATTTTTTGGGGCAACCGAAGGATTTCCAGTGTATTTTTTGGGCAACAATCGCCTTT
Source organism: Artemisia tridentata subsp. tridentata (assembly GCA_021014915.2). Taxonomy (NCBI): domain Eukaryota; kingdom Viridiplantae; phylum Streptophyta; class Magnoliopsida; order Asterales; family Asteraceae; genus Artemisia; species Artemisia tridentata. The sequence continues at coordinate 223,835,764 of CP139506.1, read as the reverse complement.
TTTTGGGCAACTGGGGGCATTGCCCAGGGCAACCGGGGTAGAAATATCCCATTTGGGTTTTGGGCTATTTTAGTAATTATCCCTAAGAATAACCATCGTGATTCTCCGATCGGGGGATCCTCAAATAGATCAGCAGTGTATCATCTCACACTTGAATAATTCTTCTCACATTTCTCCCCGCTGAAGCCTGAAGCAATGCATACCAAAAGTATCCAGAACCCACTTCCCCCAAGTAGTTGAAGTGATGCAATCAGTCTCATTGTATGAAGCTTAAAAACCCGAAGTACACACTCAATCCCATTAATGAAGTCGAAAACATAATCATCAAGATCAATTAAGACTCGAAAATGCACTTTTCTCCCTTCAGGAAATTGCAGATGAGAATTGTTACACCAAAGTCAACTAAGTCCCGAGTGTAAGCAATTTATCCCGTATGTAGTCGAAATGATAACACCAAGACAGTACCACAAAAGCAACTGAGTATCGGATGTAGTCGAAATGATAACACCAAAACAGTACCCTAAAATTCAAGTAAGTCCTGGATGAACACCTTTCCTTCTGTAGGATACCGACTAACCATAGGAATCATCATACATTTGTGTACCTCTTTAATCATCAGAAACTGTTTCTTACATCTCTTCCCCCACGTAGTTGGAATGATACACCATAAAGAACGAGCACTGTAGTTGACCTTAGTGCATGCATATCATTGCAATTCAAAGGATTTTAGTGGTTTAAGCTTTAATTCACTTACTTGATCTTTCACTATTTAATCCACTTATGTTTGTGCTTCCAAACCACACCAAAACAAACCATCTTCTACTGCAAACTCCACTAGGAGCCCTCCAAGAAAAACCGCACGAATAGTGTATGAAATATCCTCAACCGAAACCTCACCCATCAAAACACCCTCTACTAGAACACCACTCCCAAACTACATCCAAACTCCTCCATCTAATGAACCAACTCCACCACAATTAGCCTCAAACAAACCAACCTTACCGCAACTTCCATCTCTTTAACCATCATCACCACAACTTGCTTCCACCAAAACAACATCACCACAATCAACTCCTCTTGAACCTGCATCTACTAGTGAACCTACATTACCAAACACTCCTATATCCACTCAACCAACAAAACCTTCTCCTCTTGAACCAAGACTTCTTTCTTTCACCACACCTCATTCATCACCTCACCTCTACTTCAACTCATTGGAGGACTTACCTCCTAGATCTTCTAATCCACCACCATTAACAACATTCTCATCCATTGAGAGAATGTCAACACAACCACCATCTCATCACCTAGATGTTGACATCAACATACCACCACCCATAGCATACTTACCTTCCTCTCCACCACCCTCAAATGGCCCATTTTGGGTAATGAGAAGATGTCAACCCTCACAATCACCTCAACCACCTCTACCAAAAAATGATACATTTCCTCCCACACACTCTTCTCCACCAACACCCGTGGTACATCCACAACCTTTCCACATAGGTACTTCCACCTCAAACTTACTTCTACAAGCTTCTTTCTTAAAACCAACATCACAACAACCAAGCCACAATGACACTTTTGATCATTGTAAACATACTCAAACCTTAGTACATGAACTACGTGATGATGTACATTTCATGTTCTACCATCTTCTTGAACGTCTTGATGATGTCATCAAACCAAACCTACTCGAAAAACCTTGAAGTGCAAGCACAAGTGGTCTCACTATTCTAGTATTAGGCCTAGACTTTGTTAGGATTTTTCCTTTTTAGATCATTTTCTTAGTTTTAGAGATTAGACCAATGTGTGTAACACTTCTCTTGTTTTATTAAATGAATCTACTTGATTATGTGCTTCTTGTCTATGTAAGCATGATTGGTGTGATTATTACTTGTCTTCATATCCTTTCTATTTTGCCCTGCTGCTAACAAATTGCAGGTAAGCCAGATCCATCACTTTGTACTAGCCGGATCCCTTTTTCAAAGGAAAACCGGCGGATCCGGACAAACAGAACACTAACCAAATTTTATGCAGGACACAATATACTTGTCTTCTAACCTTTGTTTTGTAGATTTTCAAAAATACACATGGAGTACTTAACGCCCTTATTAAGGGGGAGCTCTCATCCAAGCAAAACCATTGCAAAAACTTACAATGATCACGTCTTAGTCTCCCTAATTACTTGACGCCCTCAACAAGGGGGAGCAATCGTCAAGGGGGAGCAACTAAGAACTTCTTACTCTCCTTATTCTTTTTTACACCTTTTCTTCACTTACATTTCTTAAAACTTGCATTCGGGTTAGTTTCCTTTCGACGCTCTTTTTGTTTCGAAAAAAAAGGGGAGAAAGAGTAAAAACGAAAATTCAAAAATTTACGAATTTTATTTTTTACTTGAAATAATTTTATGTTTTGTCATCAACAAAAAGGGGGAGATTGTTAATACAAATAAACCTTCAAACCGTTTATTTATATTTTACGATCTTTCAATGTTTTGTCGATAACAAACGTAAAATCATTTTAACGAGATAAATAAATTACGTAATGCTTTGAGCCAATAGTTTACTAACTCATTTCATTAAACAAGTAAACCTTAAACATATCTAGTTAACAAGTTTACATGAAACCAAAACTATTTTATAAAAACACTTAAGTAACATTTGTTACTTACATTTTATAAAATACATGTTAAGAAAAAGCTAGTAAACACTTGGACTATCCATGGCCCAAAACCAAGTCCATAAACCATAAACCATGGAGCTTGACCCATAACCCATAACCCGGTTTGTAACCCAAAATCCGGACTGGTTTACCCAGTTACCCGGATCCCTCGGTTTACACTAGCCGGATCCCTCTGGGAAGGGATCCGATGAAACCGGGTGAACAGTAGGCAGTTTTGCCTATAAATAGTGAGCCATTTCTCTCTTATCTCTCACCCCTTTTAGAGTTTACTTCTCTCTATACTCTAAACTCTCTAACCTCATATCCAAGGATCTTTCTATGTAGTTTCTCTTTGTGATTCTCTAGGTTCCTTCCATAAGGCGAGATCACAACCTCTCGAAGACGTGCAAGCTCGTGATATGGGTTGCTTTGATTCTTCTCTTCCAAGATCACAGAAGTGATTCTTGTTCTTTCTTTCTTCTCAAAGAGTGTTGTAGATGTGTTGAGTCGATAGGTGTAAAAGGACGTTGGATCCTTTAGTCGAGTTGTATTGGGTGTGTTGGTTTAGTCCGCCGTGTTAAGGACCCGATATCTAGCCTTGTACCGGATAAATTTTAGGCGACGAAGGTTTGGTCTACCTTGTGTGAAAGACCCGGTATCTAGCTTTGTACCAGATAAAGTGTAAGCGACGTTGTGAAGGCTTCTCCGCCATGTGAAAGGAGTTTGTATTGTGAAGTGATAACGAACTCTAGGTGACTCGGGGAGTGGAGTAGGGCAAGGAAGGTGTCCTCGTAGCCGAACCACTATAAATACTTGTGTTATGGTTGTGTCTCTTTAACTTTATCTCCTAGTTTAGTTTATATGCTTTTATTTCTATCAATATCCAACACGTCAAAACTAGATTGACATAAGTCGATCTATAAGTTTTAATAAGTGATTTTATTCGGTAAAACTATTCAACCCCCCCTAGTTTTCTACACTATCCAAGCTTGCTCTAGCATAATCACTATCATTGTATGCTACTAAGTCAAAAGGTGAATCTTTTAGATACCAAAGGCCCAATTTAGGTTGACCCTTTAAGTACCTAAAAATTCTTTTCACAGCATGAAGATGTGAAACTTTAGGACTGACTTGATATCTAGCACAAGCACACACTGCAAACATGATGTCAGGTCGTGATGAAGTAAGGTACATCAATGATCCAATCATTGATCTATACAAATGAACATCTACTTCTTCACCATCTTCATCCTTGAGCAAAGGCTTATCAGTGACCATGGGTGTGCTTGCTGCCTTGACATCTGTATACCCAAACTTCTTTAAGATCTCAGCTACATACTTATCTTGACTGATAAATAGGCCATTTCCTTCTGCTTCACTTGCAATCCCAAAAAGAAAGTAAGTTCTCCCATAGAACTCATCTGAAACCTTTCATGCATCAATTTCTCAAACTCAATGCATAATTCCTTCTTTGTTGAAACAAAAATAATATCATCTGCATAAACTTGTACTAGCAGGATATCATCTTTGTGTCTTCTAATAAACAAAGTCCTATCAATCTTTCCTCTATGAAATCCATTGTCCAACAGGTATGTTGACAATGTTTCATACCAAGCTCTTGGAGCTTGATATAAACCATAAAGTGCTTTTTCCACCTTGTTTACTTTATCAGGAAAATTAGGATCTTCAAACCCTGGTGGTTGACAAACATACACTTCTTCTTCAATTGTCCCATATAGAAAAGCACTCTTCACATCCATCTGATACACCACAAAGTCTTTATATGAAGCATAAGCTAGAAACAGTCTTATAGCTTCAATTCTTGCAACAGGAGCAAAAACTTTATCATAATCAATCCCTTCTTCTTGTGTGTATCCCTGAGCAACTAATCTTGCTTTATTCCTTACCACAATACCTCTTTCATCTTTCTTACATCTGGTAGTTTGAATAGGACTGATAGGGATAGTATCATCCATGTTGTTTATGTCAGCCTCTGCACCAACTCCTTCATCATCAGTATCAATATATATATATTCCAAAGGAGGCATGTTTGGATCTAAAGGATATTCATCCTCATTAATAGCAATGCCTTCCTTATCAGCAGTATTAACAGTTTTATCTTTGTTAGTGTTGTTAGTGCTGTTACCATCACTAGCAGCATTAACATCATTAGAACTGCTAACATTATCATCCTTCTTTTGATCAACATTTTCTTGTTCTTTTCTTGGCTCTTCATCATCCTACTGTTCATCATCACATGAAGACTTAACTTCCTCTGAGCTTGGGGGCTCTTGATCTAGGATCTTTGGTTCTTCATCATGAGTACTCTTTGGACTTTAAGAGAATAGTGGATCAACAGTCCATAATGGTAGCAAAATGAAATCTTTGTTAGGTCCTGTCTCCTTTCTAGCTTGACCTGCATCATTACTTGTTTTTGTACCTGCAAAATTGTTAGACTGTGTACCTGCAACAACTCGCTCATAGTTCATTGTTTTTGTTAGTGCATTTATATCAAACAACCAATTTGGTCCACTACCTGCAACATTAGGTGTACTCTCACTAAACCTAACATACAAGTTCTCTTCAACTATCCTGGTTCTACTATTGAATACCCTAAAGGCTTTACTATTCATTGAGTATCCAACAAAGAAACCTTCATCAGCCTTGTCATCAAACTTACCTAAGTGATCTATGGTATTGAGGATAGTAACATGACACCCAAATGGTCTTAAAAAGCTTAACATTGGTGTTCTACCATGTAAGAGTTCATAAGGGGTCTTGTTATGAGGCTTAACTACTATACTTCTATTTTGCACATAGCAAGCAATATTAACTACTTCAGCCCAAAAAATAGTTGGCAACTTAGAATCAGCTAACATTGTTTTAGCAGCCTTAATTAGTGTCCTATTTCTCCTCTCTGCAACACCATTTTGTTGAGGAGTTCTAGCTACACTATACTGTCTCATAATACCTTTCTCCTCATAAAACTGATTCAGATCCCTATTCTTGAACTCAGTTTCATTGTCACATCTTATCACTTTAACCTTATGATTTACTAGATTTTCTACCCTGTTTATAAAAGACTTAAGGATTCCACTGGTTTCATCCTTAGTAGCTAAAAAGAAAACCCAAGTAAACATGCTAAAATCATCTGTGACAACTAGGCAATACATCCTTTTCATTAAACTTTTCACAAATGTTGGTCCAAATGAATCCATGTTCAACATATGTAAAGGCTAACTTATAGAGTTTACAGTTTTGGTCTTACAAGAGGCTCTATGTTGCTTTCCCTTCTGACAAGCAACACATGTTTCATCATTTTCAAAAACTTTTGAAGGTAAACCTCTCACAAGACTTCCCTTAACCAGTTTATTCATTGTTTTGAAATTTAAGTGCCCAAGCTTTATATGCCAAAGTTTTGATTCATCAGATGTGGCTTTTGCAAAGAGACAAGTTAAACCTCCTTTGGGAACCATGCTCTCTAAATCAACACTGTATATATTATCTCTTCTAGGAACTTTAAGCAAAACATGACTTTCATCAGTTAACTTAAAGTCATGAGACAAGACAATGCATTCAGTGTCATTAAAGAGAACACTATTCTTTTTGTCACACATTTGTGAGACACTAAAGAGATTGAATTTTAGCTCTTTGACAAAATACACATTCTCAAAATCAAATTTACCAGTTCTTATAGTACCTTTGCCTGTGATTTTCCCTCCTTTAGAGTTACCTCCAAAGGCAACATATCCTCCATCAATAGCTTCAAAATCTGTAAGATAAGACATGTTTCCTGTCATGTGCCTTGAGCATCCACTGTCAATAACTCCTTGATCTTGTAATTCAACCTGTGGATTGCCCTGCACATAAAGTAAGAAAATCAGTTTCTCTTGGGGACCCAAGCCATTACTGACTTGGATCTGCCTTGTGCATCAACATAATCAAATCTTTTCAAGATTGATGCACTTTCATGTTTGGAAACATGGTCTAAAACTTTAATTTTTGATTTCCAAACCTAACAAGCTGAGACCTTAACAGCATGAACTTTGTTACCCTTAGCAGCATTAACAACTGTTTTTGCCTTAGTAGTAGAAACTACTACTTTTAACTTAGCAGTATTAAGTGTTGTTTTCTTTTGAATGAGCCTCTAAACATGTGAATGTGCTGTTTTTGAAAAATAGGACATTGACCTTGCATCATTCACTGTTGTTTTAGTGTGAGCATTATTAACTTGTCTAGCAGTATTAACAGATACTGCTGATTTTGAAAAGTTTTGTCTAGCAGCACTAAGTGATACTAGACCAGACCTCATTAATACTGCCCTTGGAATCATATTCCTTTTAGCATTAGTGTGAGTATTTTTAGCAAAATTGGTATGATTCACCCTCTAAGAATAGTTCCAAACAAGTTTAACAGGATTAACCATCTTTGAATTTTGAAATTTATTTTGATGGTGCTGATAATTAACCTTCAAGTGTTCAAAACTACCACACACATAACAAGCATTATTAAACATCTGATAATTACTTCCTAGCCTGTGTGACATCAAATTATTCCAGTTTCTCTTATTCCCACTAGGACTGTGAGTGTGCACCCTAGGTTGCTCAACTTGATTGACAGTGTTTCTAGTATTTTGTCCTTGTGAATTAGGTTTGACAAAATTTATCTTTTCAACACTAGGTTTAACAGTTTTTCTTTCAACCTTAGGTTGAGACACTTCCTCATTCTCATAATCTAATTCCCAATCTTCAATAATTGGAGCATTAGAATTCCTAACTTTCTTAGACTCTTCTACCTTTGTCATCTCAACTACAGGTTCTTTAAACTCTTCTAGACCAGTAAAAGACAAATCCTTTGTTGGAGGCAAAAACTTTCCTGTAATGGGAGGGGGAACATTATTATAGCCTAGACCACTACCTTTCCTACATTTGTCAAAAATTTGACAATCTATAATCGTTTTCACATTTTCATATGCATGTTCATGCTTATTAACTGTAAGCTGAATACAATCTTTTTCCTTCTGAACTACATCTTTTTCCTTTTTAGCAACTTCAATTCTTCTTCTGAGCTCTTCAATAAGTTCATCTCTTACATAAAGAACTCAAGTCTTTTCACCACTGACTCTTGTCCTAATTTATAACCTAAACACATTAACTTAGACTTTATTATATCTTCTACCAGTTTAGCATTCTGAGTTTTAAGTGACTCAACAGTATCTAAACAGGATTTATAAGAACAACCAGAATCATTAGATACCTCAGAGTCAGAACTGGAAAAGGAAGATGAATAAGCCATGAGTGCAAAGTTTGGCCCTTCTGCTGCTTGGTCACTCCAATCATATCCACCCAAACCATCACAAGACACCAAAGCTATGGAATTAGTTGTTTTCACAGGCACAGTTTTCCTTGAGCTTTCTCCATTCTTGTAGTCTTGGCTCCTTGGTGCCACTACTAGAAATCATGCCAGTACCAACGGCCGATATTCGTTGGTAAACACCCAAATCTGGTTGGTAAAAGGTGTTACCAACGACTTTACCAACGAACCAAGGTTGTGGGAAAAAGGCTTGTCGCTAATTTAAAATACCAACCATTTTTCTTCGATCGTTGGTAAATTACCAACAAATATCTATGTTGTTGCTAAATTTCACAAACATGCCAAAGTCGTTGGTAAATATAAAACCAACAAACTATTGTCAGTTGGTAAAATTCAAAATTGGCATCAACAAGAGTTGTTGGTAATTTCTCAAAATTAGCAATGATAGTTGTTGCTAAAATGGATTTTACCAACAATATAAATCATTTCTAAGCTAATATCGGCCGATCATTTTATGGTGCACGCCACAAGTAGTAAATGTAAACAACCTCACAATTAACACAAGTTCTATGTCAATTGCACAAAGTACTAATTAATACATCCATACATAGTTGGCTAGTTTATGATCTTTCCAAGATAACCCATCAAATACAGGTAGCTATGGTTAGGAATTAACAAAAGATTACAAATAAGCTACCATAATGTTTAGTAATGAATACCAAAAATGGGTTAAATGGATGACTTAGATAATTACTCCTGAGATGGCAATTCAACTTGTTGCATGTTTAATGTCTTCATGATTTGCCCAACGCTAGCTTTAAGACTAGCATTTTCCTTCTTCAATTCAGTGATTTCAGATTCTCTAGCTTTAAGACTAGCATTTTCCCTCTTCAATTCAGCGATTTCAGATTCACTGTTGCTTTCATTGTTGGATGAAGTGGATGCATGAAAAGTAGATTGCTTGGTGGAAGATGGTTTTACCTGCTTTTGTATGTTTTCAGCTTCTTCAGTAAGCCCAAATCCATAAACAGTTTTTTGTGGATCACCAGTCGCATTTACCCAAGCCTGGGCATCGAATGGAAGAGGAGAAGGAAGCGGTGGATTAGCATCAGTCGAAATCCCTTCATCACTTATCACCACTTCAGATGTATTCTTTTCTTTGACTATGTCATGATACTTAGAATGAACGTTTTTTGCCCTTGCATCACACCATTCACCTTTACCTTTGTTTAGTTTATGCACCCTTTCAAAAAGCTGAATTTCCGTTGGGTCTATCCCTGTTTCATCCCTCTACAAAATATCAAAAGTAACACTTAGTGTCAGTTAGTGTCGATGTACATAACGTTAGATAAATAGAAGGCTTGATTCATATAGCCAAAAAATAAATCTAGTGGCATATGCTACTGATATTATGAGCCGGGTTTGAATTTTTAAAAGTGACCCATAACCCCGGCCCTATTTTCAGCTCCTACTTTGTATAATGGACAACAGTAACAAATATATTGTATAATGGACTAGCAGCAGCAACAGGTAGCACATACCCACCCCATCCACCATTAAAAAATTACATGTTCATACCATAATCTTACGATGTATCCCGAAGTTAGCAGAACCTCTAGTGTGTCTTACATATGAGCTTGCACCAGCTTCAACCCCGGGCACCTTCTTCCTATTTTCAGCTCCTACTTTTGAACGTTTCTGCCATTCTGGTTTCATCCAAGACTTCAGAATATCTTCCCAATCTTCTTGGTCAATATTATCAGGACAATACTCTGTACAATCAGATGGGATCACACTGCCCGACTCTTTCTTACATTTGGCCCTAATAGTGTTCCAAGTACCTGAACAAAGACGTTGTGCCCTCTTTGTCCAAACATGCTTGGCCCATTTTGGATCTACTGGTTCGTCATACATATATCGATCCTACAATTAAAATGAAACATGTTTACTATACATACAAATTTAGTAATTAAAGATATTTAACGATAGTAAGTCTAAATAAATGTGACAACCTGAAAGCATTTGTACAAGTGTTCGACTAGAGTTTTATCAAGTTTGTGCCACTTGGTTTCTTTCCCATAAAAGTTTCCCTTGAAATCTTTAGAAATCATTCTTGGCACCTCTGGTTCCAAGTAGCTACACAAAATACCGCACATATGATAACTATTTACATGTGTCTCCGACTGAAAATAACAATTACATATATGATACTTACTTAAGTCAATAAATGTGTATCACTTTCCGTTCAGACGCAACCGTTGGGATGTTTTTGTTCAGGTATGCTCCCCTAGGTCCTCTTGGTTGTTGAGGTGAGTCTTGATCTATAAAAAAACAAATATATGCAGCTAATTTAAGATAAAGCTACTAAAAAGAATAGTTTTTTATAAAAGGATCAAACCTGCACTTGTGTTAACTGCATGGGTAGAACTTTCTCCAACTTCTAGTATTGTTGCTGATTCGTGGGGTGTTTGGGATACAAGTTGAGGTGTTGTTACTGATGGCAGAGGGCATTGAGGTTGTAACAATATTGCGGGTGGTGATGATGGCGTTGGTGGAGTACGTGTCTGCAATGAACGACTCTTTGCCCCACGAGAACCCTTACCTCTGCTTGCTCTGAATGTACCTCCTCCAGCCATCTATTATGAAATAAAACACGAGATAAACATTAGTTAAATAGGCCAGAGACTTAATAAGTAACATATACTTCATAACATCTAACATAATCAAACATGCATAAGATAAACTACCAATTAGGGGTTAAATTTACTTAGGGCTGAGGTTACATTTACATTACTCATTATCGCTACTTGACGAATAATAATCATCGTCTTCATTATCATCTTCGTCATCATCATATTCATCTGCATCTTCATCCATGAATTCTTCCTCGTCATCAAGATCCAACTCACTATTTGATGGATTAATGATGTATGTCGGAACATCTTCATGTTCTACCTCTTCAACTTCGATTGATGGTAAAGTAATAACATCATCCAAATCAACATCAACCTCTACTAAAGTTGGTGATTGCATTTCATCTTCTTGGTAAAACCCTTCTTCTGTTGGGACAGTTTCATCTTCTTCCACAATGTTAGACATAGCGTTGTAAGAGCTTCTTGCTGTGGTCTTACATACCGCTAACCAGTCAATTCGACTTCTCTTTCTTGAAGGATAAGTAGTGTAATATACTTGTTGAGCTTGTTCTGCCAACACAAATGGATCATTGCCACTGAGTTTTGACTTTGAATTGACATCTATTAGGCCATGTTTACCATCCACCATGACACCTTTTTCATTATCATACCAATGGCATAGAAACAAAGTAACTCTATTGTTTCCAACATAATGCAATTGTACAACATTGAGTAAAATGCCAAAATAGTCTTTCTCAAATTCGTTGTAAGAACTCCCTTTAATACACACACCACTGTTCACTGTAGTCTTGTTTTGACAATGGTCATTTGTGTGAAACTTGTATCCATTCATAAAACAACTATTGTAAAACGTTGCGTATCTGTTAAGGCCACTACAAAGGTCGCGAATCCTTATATCAATTTCCATGTCTTGACAAACCTATCAAATACTTTTTGTTAATATAAGGATTCACTCACTATATGGTTGTAATACAAACCTATCAAATACTCACTCTTTGTTTAACCCATTTGGAAAATTGCAAGTCATGTAACTGATCAAGTTCTCCATCTCCAATATTTGGATTATTGTCGATCATCAACTTATCAAATTCTCTGCATCATAAATTAAATGAGTTTTTGATTATTAAATACGCATTTGCATAATATATGTAAACAATGGTTGCATACATACTCTACAAATGGCATAATCTCTTAACAATTCAGAAGAACGTATCTTTCTGCAACTTTGAAATCATCTTCATTTAGTAACATTTCTTTTGACTTTCCAAAAGGTCGACAAGGATAACGAAAGACATGAAGTTTACTGTTGTCACCCACATAACCCCCATCATCATTCCGTTGAACACGATTTAACTTTGTTTGAACATCAGGTTCAAAGTAAAGTGAGCAAAAGTTTGATGTTTCTTGAATGAGGTATGCCTCACATATTGAACCTTCAACGCGTGCTCTATTGCGAACCTTTTTCTTCAGGTTCATCATACACCTGAGGGGAAAATGTAACGACTATAAGTATACTTAAAAAGACATCTTACAGATCAGATTTGTTTGGTTTTTAAATACCTCTCAAATGGGTACATCCAACGATATTGCACCGGTCCACCCACTCTAGCTTCATATGCCATATGAATAGGCAAATGTTCCATTGAATCAAAAAAACTTTGTGGAAATATCTTTTCTAGTTTACAAAGAGTTTCCACTATGTTTTTCTCCAATGTTTCAATGTGCTTTAAATCCATGACCGTTGAACATATGTCACGAAAAAAATGACTTAGCTCGGTTAATGCATCCCATATTAACTTAGGCAGAGCTTCTCGAAAAGCAATAGGTAGCATTCGTTGCATGAACACATGGCAGTCATGGCTTTTCATTTCATTCAGCTTGCAATCATCCAGATTCACACACTTAGAAATATTTGAGGCATATCCATCCGGAAATCGTATTTGTTTGATCCACTCACATACTGTTTTTACTTGTGGCCTCGACAATGTATATTGTGCTTTTGGCTTCAGTAATTTTCCCTGATGTTCAAGTAGATTCAAGTTAGGTCGTTTGCAATATTGCTTCATGTCAAATCGAGACTTAACGTTATCTTTTGTCTTCCCTTTCACATCCATCACTGTATTAAACACATTTTCAAAAACATTTTTTTCGATGTGCATCACATCTAAATTATGTCGTAATAGATTGTCTTTCCAATAATGTAACTCCCAAAATATACTCTTTTTGGTCCAGTTATGATCCTTCCCATAACCTGGCCATTTCTTTGCTTTATCACCTTTTTTTTATCACTTTTTCCAAAAGTGATTTGTGGAAAGTCTCTAAATCGACGTAATATTGCATCACCAGCTAAACGAGGCGGAGGATCATCATAATCAACTCTGCCGACAAAGAAATTATCTTTATCTTTTCTGTATGAATGGTTATGAGGCAAGAACTGACGATGACAATCAAAGAAGCTTGGTTTCCCGCCATGTTGTAGAGTAAAAGCCTTAGTATTCTCCATACAATATGGGCATGACATTTTTCCATGAGTGCTCCAACCCGATAACATACCGTAAGCAGGAAAGTCATTTATAGTCCATAAGAGAGCAGCTTTCATTTGAAAATTTTGTTCTCTTGAGACATCATATGTTGTAACACCATCCCAAAGAATTTTCAGTTCATCGATTAGCGGCCTCAAGTATATGTCAATGTTATTACCCGGATTATTCGGACCCGGAATAATTAGAGTTAGAAATAAGACCCCCTCTTTCATACACATCCATGGTGGCAGGTTGTATGGTGTAACAAATACCGGCCAACATGAATAAGGTATACTTGAGTGCCCAAAAGGATTGAAACCATCTGTTGAGAGACCCAACCTCACATTTCGTCCGTCTGCAGCAAACGAAGAATGAGTTCGATCAAAATGTTTCCATGCCTCGCCATCTGATGGGTGAGTGAGTATACCTTCTGGACGACGATTTTTTTTATGCCAAGACATGTGTTCGGATGTCTTTTTTGACATAAAAAGCCTTTGAAGCCGAGGTGCAAGTGGTAAATAACGCAACACCTTGTAAGGTACTCCGTTGCACTTTCCATCACCTCGTTTCCGTTCTTTATAGCGAGCATGACCACAAACTACACACTTTGTCTTATATTTATGTTCTTTCCAATATAGCATGCAATCATTAGGACATGCCTGAATCTTTTCATACTTGAGTATTAACTTTTTCACCATTTTCTTTGACTGATAGAAGTCATCAGGTAATAGCGCATCTTCTGGCAGCATGGACTTCACTAATGAAATGATTCGATTATAACAACTTTCGCTCATGTTGAAGTCCGACTTGCAATTCATTAGTTGAGACACTGCTGATAACCTAGTATGGTTCTTACAACCATCCCATAATGGCTCATCAGCACTGTGTAACAACTTAAAGAACGCTGCTGCTTCAGGATTTGGTTCTTCTTTTGTGAAGTCCCTCCTTAACTCAGGACCAGCCGCATCAATCACCATGTCTCTGTAACGATTCTCAGTCGCCCCTTGCACGTCATCATTTGTAACATGATCTTGATGAGCCTGAGTCGATACTTCACCATGTGCAAACCAGGTAGATAAAAAGTCTTGGAAACCCCATTTGTACAGGTGTATATCGTCCCTTTTATGTTTTTTTAATAGTTCGCACTTGAAGCAAGGACATTTTATCGCCTCACGACCTACAGCTCGCGGTTGGCTAAATGCAAAATCCAAAAAATCCTTAACCCCATCTTTGAATTCTTGATTAATCGAACCATCATGAGGGTTGACACGACGTTTCATCCAACTCCGATCAACCGACATGATGTTTTTTTATGTTTGTTGTTACCCACGACCTCAAATTAACTGAACAAAGTGCAAGTTTATAAATAACATAACCACTTTATATCATACAACTATATAAACATGTCACCACATAATCAATCAAACAAAACAAATTGTAAGCTTGTAAATAAGAGAACTACTAACAAATTGTAAACATGTCACCACATTATAATGCACAATTAAAAATTTTGAGTTGCATTTAGCCAAAATTGGGTCTCTCAAGTATGAAAAGATGAAAAGAAAATGGTGAAAAAGTTTCGATTAAAGACAGATATAAAGAAATTAGAAGTGCTATCAAGTATAAAGAATCACAACAAAGTTTCATAACCATAAAGTATACATTATCCTATCATAACCAAATAAATAAAATATCTTATATCAAAGAATTGGGTCTCGATCTCAAGTATAAAGAAATAAAATATAAGTGACTGATAATTAAAAGTGCTATTATAACCATAAAGTACCTTATAGCAAAGTTCAATTGGGTTTCAAATGTAAAGTTTTGGGAAAGTGCAGTATTGGGTTTGAGTCTTTGAGATGTATCCTTTTGGGAAAGGTAGTGGGCGGCTGCAAAGAATGAAATGTTAGAAAGTTTAGGTCAAAGTGTTTTGGGGGGATTTGTTTTTGGTATGGAGGGAATTTTAATTTGGGGAATAAATTTTAGTTTGGTTAAAAAATTTAATTTGGTTCTAAATTTTACTTTGTCACAATTTTGGGCACTACCCTACTTTTATGATTTTACCAACCAATTATTGCGAAAAAATACTTGGTAAAGTTAGCGGGAAGTTTCCCTCCAAATAAAAACTATGTTCCAACGAATTTACCAACAATTGCGTCGTTGGTAAACTATAAATTATGTTTTTCTTACCTTTGTTGGTAAAGTCGTTGGTAAACTAGTAATTTACCAACGGATCAATGATTGTTGCTGAAATTCCGTTGGTGCTGGCATGATTTCTAGTAGTGTGCCCTACACTCTCTAGCAAAGTGTCCCTTTCTGTGACAGTTATATCATTCTACCTTGGACTTATTAAACCCCATGTTGTCATTCCCATTGATTTTGAGCTGCCTTCTAGTATTCTTCAAGAATCTCCTAGCTCTCATTGTCAACATAGCTATATGTCACTTCAAATCCATCTCTTCAAGATCATCAGGATGAATTTGTCCCAAGTCCTCATGTACAATCTGAGAACTATTAGTTTGACTAGCCAGGAATGAATAAATCACAGCATCACTTAAGTTATCAATGGTTGTAGAACTAGCAGCATTAACTTGAGTGCTAGTAGTAGTAACCCCATGAGTAGTAGTAACTGCTTCATTGGTACTGCTAGAGTTGTTTGAGGAGGACACAAAAGCCATGTTTTGTGTATTTGAACTTGAGCTAGTCCCTTTGACTTCTGGTTCATAAATTTTGAGGTTGTTATAAAGATCATCCAGGCTCATTATGTTAAGATCAGGTTTGTTTCTCTACACAACAACATGTGTGTTCCATTCAGAGGACAAGCTTCTCAAAAACTTTTGATT
Source organism: Artemisia tridentata subsp. tridentata (assembly GCA_021014915.2). Classification (NCBI taxonomy): domain Eukaryota; kingdom Viridiplantae; phylum Streptophyta; class Magnoliopsida; order Asterales; family Asteraceae; genus Artemisia; species Artemisia tridentata. The sequence goes on along the minus strand of CP139506.1, from coordinate 223,819,768 downwards.
CATATCTTCCAGAGAGATCTGCTCACCCAAGATCTCTAGTTGACTTATAAGTTTTTGAAGTTGATCAAAGGTTTGATCCATCATCTCAGAACCTTGAGTAGAGAAGTTTTCATATTGCTGTTTCAAAAGATTCTTTTTTGTCTTTTTTGTAGCAGCATTACCTCCAAACCTCTTTTCAATAGCTTCCATTAGAGACTTAGCATCTTTAATGGAGTGGAAATTCAACTGATGTTCATTAGGAATGTCCATCATCAACATACTTCTTGCCTTGACTTCAAGTCTTCTTTGAGCTTTTTCCTCAGCAGTTGTAAGAGGCACAATTGTAGTAACACCTTCTTAAGATTTTGTTGTTTTTGGTTTTTCGTTTCCATTCTCAATGATATCCCAGAGTTGGAAATCAATCATATGAATGTACTGCTCAATTCACATTCTCCAGATCTCATACTCATTAGCCTTGAGCATTGGAACCTTTGATGCAGTAACCATATGTGCAGAGTCTTGATCCATCTTTGTCAGCAAAATCTTGTGTGTTTAAACAGATTCTTCTTTGAGTTAATCACAACTTCTAGAACCACAAGCTCTGATACCACTTGTTGATCCCAGTAATGCACTTGATCGAATTCCTTAAGCTTGTATAAGGTTTAGTTATTTTAGACAAATCCAAAACAACTAGAATAGAAACTGTGTTTAAGTTTATCAAATACTATGCGGAATCTAGTACTTGATATTAAGAAGAATTTTGTATCAATGTAACAGTAAACTAAGAACACAATTTAATAAACAAAACGCTTCAATATTATTGACTATAATACGTATACTCAACAGTATTAGGGTTTTACAACCTTGAAGCTATAACTCTATGACTCAATGAATATGTATCTATCTTAATGCCCTAGGACCTCCTTTTATAGACTAAGGAGTCCTAGTAGGCTTACAATGACTTTCTATACAAGATAAATCTTTTCTATATTTATCTAAACGTGTTACACGGTATTACTATACTTATCTTAACATAAACCGACTTAATCTCTTTAGCATCACTAATCTTTAACTCTTGCAGCATTAATTCTTCAGCAGTAGTAAGTCAATACTAGCAACACTAACCTTTCTTCTAGCAGCATTAACTACTTAGTGTATTTCCTTGAAGTTCTTCAGCATTACCAGCACTAGTAAAATACACCAGCAATCTTAACATCTATACTAGCAGTAAAAACATACTTGGAAGATTTTCATTTGAGTACCTGAGCAGTATTAATCATATTGGCAGCAGTAATCATCAACAACAGTAACTGGTCTTTGAATCCCAACATATCTCCACCTTTAGTTTCATGCCCTCTACGAACAATAAAACCAGCTTCAGCAGCATAATTTTTGTATACCTTATAAGCTTCTTCAACACTATCAAACAAACTACCTTCTACTGGTACAACTGCTTTAACAACAATAGGTTTAATTAGCATTGAAGTTGATGTAAAAAAATCTGGTGAATTTACTTCTTCATTCTCTTCAACATTATCATCAAGTGATAAATTTTCATCGTCGACAAGTTCATTGCTTGAAGAATTCTGTCTCATCGAATCACCTAAAAAAAGAATTAAGTCAAAAGTGACATAATCATTGAATTAGTTTACAGAATTAAGTAAAAATACAACAGTTTATCTAACTATATTAATATCAAAGTTGATCTAATCTTTCTATATCTAACATCTCTGTTCAAAACTAAAATATGACAGTACATTCAGTTAACTAAAATATAAATATCACAAAAACATGCGTTGAACTTTAATATCAGTGTCAATAAAATTACAAAATTATAATATCAGAATAGCTATCCTTATATCATAATAATAATCTTAATATCAGAATAACTATCATTATATCACAATAACAATCTTAATATCATAATACCTATCATATTAACTTTATTAAAAACAGAATAACTATTTCAGATGTAGAATAACAAAAAAGATTAACTTACCAGTTCAGAATATTAAAATAATAGATAAATTGGAATACATTATTCAAAATCAGAATAAATATCCTTATATCATAATAACAATCTTAATATCATAATACCTATCATATTAACGCAATTATAAAAAAGTAGAAAACATAGGTTAAGAACTTTATTTTATTTTTGCTAAAATTGAAATTATTTCAGGTCTATCAAACAACGCCAACAACAAAAAAATCATACCTTTTCGTCTTCCGCAAGTCATATTCCATGTATCTTATACGATTCATCGACTCAGCAAGCGGGAACGTGTGAGACAAGTGTAGGAGCTATAATTCCTGTTATTTCTCGATTGAGGTGTCGAAAGTAACATGAGTGTGTGTCAACTTTTACCACACTCTAATTTAAGCTTCATATAAGCATAAACGGAAAATATATATATATATATATATATATATATATATATATATATATATATATATATATATATATATATATAATATATATATATATATATATATATATAATATTTATATTTATATATGCCGAGAGTCACCTGTGAACTGGCATGTGTAAACACATGTTGTCGCGAGGATATTAAGTCTGTGGCTCCAAGTCTACACTTTATCCGCCATCACAATTGTGCAAAGTTAATATACACATGCTTATTTAGCATGCTAACATAAATAGTTCTTTTCATGTGTGTATGTCACATAACTGGTATCTAAAATAACTACACTTTTTGTAACACCCCAACCCGACAAGGGTAGAAGTATCACATTATGGTGACAAATCAAAGCATACATAAACACACAGCGGAAGTCTTAATAAATAATTCAAAGGAAAAGTCAAGTCAACACGACTTGAATGATACATAAGTTCAAGGAAAGGAATAATCCAAAGATACGAATACAAATGAAATCCAAGTCCAAAACAAAGTCATAAGATAAAGGTGGTCATCTAAGGTCAAAGATTCATCTATCTCTCATCCCATCCAAAGCATAATCCAAAAGCTCCTAGCTTAGATACCTGCCGCACACGAAAAGAAAACGTGCGGCTGAGCTTAAAAAGCCCAGTGAACAGATATATAATATAAACGGAGACGAACAAACGAAGCATAATGAAAGAGATATAAATAAGGTACGAGAGTAAAGGTTAGGACAGTCATCCACCACGAGCCCAAACAAATCACATATCATATCATATCATAATCATGTAGAGGGGATGCCTCTCAAATAAGCCGATAATATGAGGGGTGTCCTCATGTACCAGTTGGAGTGATCAGCTCCCGAACTTTGTGAAAGGAGTGGATTGCACCCATCTCCAGTCACCATATCATATCAAAACGAACTGTCCACGAACACGGACACGAACCTAGGATGCATCCATTCGCCCCCCGAACAATCATATTGGCCATATCAAATCATATCATAGTGTGCATGCATATCATAATCAAAATGGGGACGGTGTAACCAAATCACTAGGGCTACACGCTAGTCATGCCAGTGGTGCATCACAGACACGGCCATGTTACCTTCATGGCTAGGAAACGAACTTGGCTCGGGTATCAAACTGGGGTCAAATGTCAAAGGTCAATATCAAAGCAAAGGTTCACATGGTCATGGTCCGAATATCAAAGTTCATATCAGAAGGTTCATATCAAAGTTCATATCAAAGTTCATATCAAAGGGTTCATATGCCAAAGGTTCAAATCCCAAGGTTCATAGCAAAGGTCAAAGTCAAATCGTGATAAGGGTTCAATAGACCGAAGGCACCTTATTAAAAGGGCAGAATATCTGTACCTTATTTCAAAAGCAAGCACAAACCAAACTGAATAAGATGCAAGAGATCAAGTCCTCTCCTTCTTCACACCTAGAGGGGTAGAACATAATTACAAACCTTTCCATTTTAAGTAAGTTTCCATAATTAGAAAGTTCTCATAATTAGTAAGATTTCAATATTCTCAATTAGGTTAAGTCATTATCACAACACATTATGGCTTCAGGGTGTATTTTAACAATTCACAAAAGTTTAGGGTTTCTAATGATGACTTTACATAAATTAGGGTTTGAAGTGTAATTATATCAAAGTTAAAGTACAAACATGAAAATATCTCAAGTAACCTGTTTTAAATCCATAATTATCAAGTCAACAATTTCAGCCCCTCAAGTTTCCCAATTTTACACTTTACACCCTTAATTTATATAATTTACATTTTAAACCTTATAATATCCATAATTACACATTAGACCCTTAGTTTATCAAAATTACACAAGGGACACTTATTTCATCATATTATACGAATCTACCCTTAAGTATTCATAATTTACACAACAAGTCCCTCAAGTTATCAAAGTTACATATTTAACCCTTAATTTACATTTTCAACTTTTAATTATAAATAATTACATATTAAACCATTAAATTACCAAAATTACACCTAACCCCCTGAATATATTTTATTACTCCATTCGACCCCACTTTCCAGAATTTACATGATTGGTCCCTCTATTTTAATTATTTACAAACCGAATTCTAATTAATTAATAAATACATTTTAATCCTTTAAAACATGGAAATTACACATTATACCCCCAAACTATATTTTATTCGATTAATAGGCAGTCCAAATTAAGTTCTAAAAATAACCCTCAAGTTTCAAAAGTTACAAAACAACCCCTAGCATTTTAATTTCCAATCGAATACCATTTATTTAACAAAACCCTAACTTTAAAAATACCACACATTCACTAATCATTAGATCATCATTTAGTCAACCTTAAATTCATAAGAACAAACCCTAATTCCAAACCCTAATTCGATCCAACTTTTATTTCTTTTTCTTTCTTAATTTTCCTTAAATCCGGTTTTGTAATTAAATCAAAAACAATTATTTTAGGCCTTTACAAATCAAATGGTCATTTTTCCCAGATTATATTCATCATATGAAGCTCAAATAAATTATCATTCATGTCCAGAAAATTCGAATACAATTATTTAGATTATATACACGATTTTAAGGTTTAATTCACAATTAATTCGTAGATCATGCATGGTATGTTATTATCATTTTATTTGATGTTCATAGATCATAATAGACTTAGGAAAAATGGCAAACCGAATTTAAGATGAGTCGAATGGCTGAAAGGAATTTCTTCTCCTTGGTTCTATACGCGACAACCAAATATTCTCCACAAGCTTACGAACGATCCCACAACCTTATAGCCATTTTTCACAGAGTATATACGAAGTAAGGATCATGAGAAAAATGAGAATCGAATATTATATGGGTTGGATGAATTATGGACGAATTACCTTGCTTTTGTTCTAGCGATGTGAAAATAATTCACCACGAACGAATTGGGCAACACCCAGCTTCAAATGTATTTTTCTAGGCTTCTTGTGATGATGAAGAACAATGGAAAATTAGTCTTGCAACTCCAGAATTTCGGATGGATTTTGGTGGCTAATTTTAGGGTTTTTGTTTCTCTCGGTTTTGTTTTAGGGGAAAGAAAATGATTTTGGTTGTTTAAAAATGATAGTGCCGAATTTTAGGAGGAGGGGGGATGAATAGGAGCGGCCACATTCATTGCATAGTCAATCATCATTGATTTTCCATTTATTTCCATTTAACTTGCAATTTAATTACACTTAATTAGCTTTTTAAAATAAAATAATTATATACTTAATTATTTTGGGACTTGTTAATGTATAAATATAATTTTTATAGCTTGCACAATTATTTTATGATGTTCTCTAATTATTTCAAATCATACTTAGTTCGTTTCATAATTTTTGGAATTAATTTATAAGTTATATAAACCTTTATTTAATTTTTTTAAAGTTGTAGGGGCATTTTGGTCTTTTTACACATTTTAGATTTTAGGGTTTTACACTTTTGCTTCACAAAAAGCTCTAAGCTTTCTTTAGGACTACTAAAAGCTAATTATGGCTACAAAAGAAGTATTCACATGCATTTTATTGGCTAAGCATTTTAAAGTGACATAGAACCAACATGTTGGTAAATAAAAAATGTATTGATTACTTGGTTGTCTAAACTCCTTTAAGATTACCCCTTTTTTAGTGATCTTTAAATCTCTGTGCTTTTTTGGTAACTTTATATCACTTCATGCATTCATATCTATTCATCATATAGTTGGTCCTCGTGTCTTTTAGCTGAAAGTAACAGAGAAATGAGTAGGTAACAGAGGTGGGGAAAATGAGCAAGTTTAGTAACATAATAAAACGGGTATTTTGGTCAAAACAGGACGGGTGGATTGGTTGACCTGCATAACTGTTTACGTTATTTCATTTTTTTTATAAATGATAGTGTATCTAGTAATCCCCAAACACCCCCTTATCACTTTTAGCTAAAAATCTGGAAATAAGCATAAAAGGAGAAAATATAAGTAATCGAAACAAAAAATATTATACAATGACTTCAAGTGACATACCTTCTTGTTACCATTTCACATCTCTATAAATTGAAACTTGAGAAATGACATAAAAAGTTCAACAAAAATAACTAACCATGAGTGAACTTTGGTTCCATTTACTGAAAATTTGCTTTCCCACTGCTACTGATGCAGTTCCATTTGAACTCTTCCCTTCCATACTGCAATTTCCAATGCAATATTAATTTAGTCGTGTTTGGAAGAATATTTTTAGGAAGATGAATAAGATGATGAGTCAGGTTATTATACATATGCCTTTTTCATGTTTATCTAAAGTAGATCATTTTGGGCATAACATTTATCAACCTACAGATGTGAACCAGCAATACTCACTTGACAGGGGCGTTTGGCATCACGTTTTGATAGCGATTAAATATCAAAGAATAATCCGAAACACAGGCATAAGATAACGTTTGGATATGCTTCTACTGTTTAATAGTATGATAATAAGTTAACCCTTAAACTCACAAAACAATGCAAGCTAAATTCATTGGAACCCCATGCTATGCTTATGACCTGTTAGCCAACCCGCCTGACCCAACTAATTAGAACTTACAAAAGGTTGCACTCTTGTAAGCCAGTCTTGTGGCTTCTATTGCCGGCGATGATGGTTCATCCGAGCGATTTCCTTCGCAGACTTGAATTTTGTTGTGCCACTTATTCGGCATCAATATAAAAAGGACCAATGGAGACTAAAAACACTCTGTCGGTCATGAAATGGTAAAAGATAATAATGCAGACATATTAATCCAACATTTCTCAAGTTTCATTTATAGAATCATCATCAAAGCTGGGCGACTGATGTTATTTTAAAAGGATTTTTTGTTCAAATTTTAAGGTGTATTATTTTAACTTTATTTGAAAAGAGAAGAAAAGGCATGCGACAATTTAATTGCGTGCAGGCGAACTTCAGAAGTCCAATTTTTCTTCGGTCAACGTCTGTGGTCCAAGCCCCCGCTTAAACATGAGCAATATCAGGCAAGTGACATTGTTTTCCATTAGATACACCTTTAAACATCCCATCTGCATCAATAGATCGATAGATAATCATCAATATTATAATCAAATGAAATTTTTAAATCATATATTACAATTTAAGCACATCATATAAACTAACCTGTGAAGTTAACAGCAATATCTACTTCTAAAGCCCAAAATTGGATAAATCCTCCTTTTTAACAACATCAAAGAGCAGGCAATGGACCTTTCAATGAATAACAACATCATCAATCTTATCATCCTTGATCAAGGCCACAACTTTACACCTAACTTCATCTTCATCACCAAGTATAACCGCCAACACTACAAAAACAAAAGAAAAAAGTGTGAATTTAATAACAAAAATCCAAACATACCCACAAATGAATTACTCAAACACGTACTGTACCAAAAGTGTGTATAAGATGAAGATGGTAAAGCCATTGTTAAACCCTGATGAAGCGAAAAGTGTACCGCTTTTAAGGGGTCATTTAAGCCTTAAATCGTATTTATTTGATCAAATATTGCCCTAAATCGTTCCTTTTGTCATTTTAGGTACTTTTGAGAGAGAAATCTGGAAAAGGAGGCATTTTGGACGTTTTTGGAGCATTAAAGTGAAGAAAACGGCAAAGTCTCAAAAATCGGCTAAAAGTTACTCTTGACGGCGTCAAGATTTACTCTAGACGGCGTCATGCCTTGGCAAGAAAAGTTGGACGTGAAATTTACTCATGACGGGCCAGTGAAAATAGCATGTGAATTCTGACGGCGTCACGCTTTAACTTGATCGAGGGCGTCACGGCTTAAATCATAAGGGGACGGCGTCACGTTCATGGTTCGACGGCGTCAAGCCTTGATAAGCCAGAATGGATTTTTGAAGAGCTAAAGAGGGACGGCGTCAAGAAGGTCATCCGGGAACCCTAAAAGCGGCGAGGTGACGGCGTCACACTCCATAAGGTGACGCCGTCAGATCCAAAAATCTATATATAGTTTTCTAATTTTTTTGTCATTAAGGAGAGCTTAGTGTGTGGAATTTTGGGAGAAAACCCTAAGACGATTTTAGCTACTTTTTCAGGGCTTTTTGCCTTGAGATCTTCCATGTTTCATTGAAAGATAAGTTATCAGTTAATCATTCAATATGTCTATGTGTTGTTTGATTATATCTTATTCTTGTCTTTTGTTTAACATGTTAGGCTAAATTTATCTTGTGTTTGCTTAGATCTAATGAAACCTAGCTATTGATTATTGGTTGTTAGTGTGTTGTTAGTTGTATTGGATGATTGTTTATCTATGTTAGGCTTAAGAAAACTGGCTAACTTCCTATTCGGTAACTTGCTTGAACGTCTTAAGAAACATGAACCAAATGCGTACTAAAGGTTTTTATGGTTGTATTTAATGCACAAGCGAATTCTAGTGATCCCATGTTAGGAGCTTCCTAGCCGGCTCGACATAGGAGTGAAGTAGGAGCTTGTAGAGTTGGGGAAGTAAGTACGCCACCCCACGAATGGTATTAAGGAATACACCCGTCATCCACGCGACTAATACACACTAATTAACCGGTAAAAGATAGTTAGGGAGTAAGGAAATCTAAGTAAACACATTTCTCTACACATAAGTTTCTCACCACATTTCATTTTTGTTATTTTATTTTATTTGCATCCGTAGTAATTTTGGGTTAGTTGACTAGCAACTAATTCCGCCCACTCCTTCAAACCCGAGATTTTACTTGCTTTCATAAAAACTATAAAAACATAAAAAAGAATCTTCCTCAACCCTTAGACCTAATTAGAGTAGCCTTTCATACCTAACAAACACTATTCCCTGTGGAGAACGATCAATCCCCCGTACTTACCACTACACTATACTACATCGGTCAGGTACACTGCCTGGTGGGGTTGTAAGCCTCTTGAGATCCCTCGAGAGGTAAAACCTGTTGTAAGGTTACAAAACCACGCAATCAAGTTTTTGGCGCCGCTGCCGGGGAATAGTTATTGTTTAGGTTGAATTTTTATTTCTATTAGGTCTACTCACTAGATTCCTTTCTAGTGAGATTTTTATTTTATTTTTCTAGGTTTTCTTTAGTCTATCTATTTTCTTCGTGTCTTTGTTCGTAACCATACCATCCGACATCATGGAAGATGGTAATATCCTTAATCCACACAACCCACCACCACAACAACCACAACCACCTCCTAGAGCCCGTACTTTAGAAGAGTATTCCCGTCCTAGCCACCATGGCTATCGAAACACCATTGAGCTCACTCAAGGAGCCAATATCACACCCTTGCGATCCGACACCATCCGGTTGGTGCAAAGCGGATGCGCATTCCATGGACTTCGTTCTGAAGATCCTAATCAACATCTCAAGGACTTTCTTAAAATCGTTGATTCTATAGACCTTGATGTTGCCACTCGAGAGACGACCCGATTGCGTCTCTTCCAATTCTCTTTGCGGGACCAAGCTAGTCAGTGGCTAGAACGTCAACCCGCAGGATCCATCACCTCTTGGGATGATCTCACTACTCGTTTCCTTGCTCAGTTTTTCCCACCGGGAAGAACTACCAAGCTAAGGAATGATATCTTGATGTTCCAACAACGTCAAGGCGAAACTCTCTACGAGGCATGGACTCGATTCAAGGACTTACTCCAAAAAGTCCCTCACCATGGCATAGAACTTTGGCTCCAAGTCCAAATCTTCTATGACCATATCAATCTCTCCACGAGGCAAACCATTGACCAATCGGCCGGTGGCAAGCTACGTGATCTAAGTGCGGAACAATCATGGGCTCTCCTAGAGGATCTTGCTCTTTATGACAACGAAAGTTGGAGTGATCCCCGTGATTTGAATAAAACGGTCAAGGCAATATCTTTGCCTTCGAACAATTCAAGCACTTCTAACCGTAGGATCATAGAACTTGAAGACCAAGTCAAGTTTCTCATGAAATCCTACGAGGCTCCTAAACCTTCAAGCCAAGTGAACAAAATCACTTCTTCATGTGAATTATGTAGTGGTCCCCACGACACTCGTGATTGCATGGAACTCCCCGAACAAGCTTTTGTGGACTACGCATCCTCGCGTACCGACGGAGCGGGAGACAAGTGGTACACTTTCAAACCCGAGCCAAACCATTACGGTGATACATACAACCCCTCATGGAAAAATCACCCGAACCTTAGGTGGAAACAAAACCAAAACTCGCAACAAACCAATTCTTCCAACCCACCTAATCGTTTCCAATCAAGCGGTTCCAACTCGAACCGTACTTTCAACAACAATCCTTCCGGCAATGGTAGTACCAATAACTTTGAAGGATTGATTTCCCAATTTATGGCATCTCAAGAAGCTCGGATAGCTAGATTCGAGACCGAATTCAATCAACAACAAACTGAGATGACCAATAAAATTGACAACTTGTTGAAAGCCCTCAATAACCAAGTGCTATCACCTCCGCATAAGGACGCTAGGAACACAAATAGCGGACCCCAAGTCAAAGACCCTTCTTCATCCAAACATGTCCACTTCGTCAACGTTGTCACTATTAGACCAATCGATATGAGCATGGAAGAAAGTGACAAGAATGAGGGTAGGATAGAAAGTGAACCTAAGGATGAGGATAGGAAAGTCGAGGTTGATAAGGAAGTTAGGACAAGTGTGATTGAGGAAGTAGATAATGATGAGGACTACTTCAATAAGCTACCCACTAAGGAAGAGCGCGCATATCATACAAACTTATTCGATGACCCCGAGACGCCATACTTCCTAGGTAGACCAATCATAGAAATAGGCGACCCTTCTAATCTCAACATACCATGCAACATCGGACATCTACATGTGTGGAAAGCCTACATCGACCTTAGATCACCCATAAACATCATGACTAGAGCCCACTACAACTTGATAATGAAGAATCAACTTGGGTATAGGATGTTCCCTGACAAGGGTTGGATGAGTAACTTCACGGGAAGAGTTAAGGGATTACCGGTTTATGTAGGAAACTTCACCTATGTCATCGACTTTGTAATTGTAGAAGATATCCGCCCAATAGTCGATGCATCCTTGACTCAAGTGGTTTTTGGAAAACCATTTGTTGAGGTCTCTAGAATGACTTATGAACCTTCCTTAGGGATAGTTAGATTTAAGGATGAGACCGATGAAGTAAGCTACCAAATGCCATATAAGATAGAACAATTCCAACACTTGTCAAGTGTTGAGAAGGAGCTCAAGCAAGCGGTCTACTATAGGAATGATGAGGATAGAAGTAAAGGAGTAGACTATGTTATGAAAAGGATATTAGGTTTCTACAAGGATTGTTTGAAATTAGGACCGGAATATAAAACCGGGAAGGAGAATGGCCTAGGAACCGTGACCGATGATGGAGTCACGTAATGTACGTGACTTTGAGTCTAGCTACAAGACTCGTTAATAAAGAAAAGCGCTTCTTGGGAGGCAACCCAAGCTTTATTTATTTATTTGCTTTGTGTGTTTATTTATTTGTTTGTTTGTTTTTATTTGTTTCCGTATGTGTGTTTAATTTTTATTAGTATTGATTCATGTTAAAAACTAATTTGTGAAAATGCTTTATGTTGTTTTTAACTTCGTCTTAACTACATATAAAGGTATTTTGCAAAAGATAAGTGTAAGGGAAATCTAAATCGGTTTATTAGAACACATATGAACATGAATCGTAATGATAATAAATTAGCATACATATTCGTATTTGTTTGAGTCAAATGCTTGTATCGAGTCATAATGATGTTTTGCAGGATTTCCAGGAAGTAAGGTAAAGGTTTTTCCAGAAATTTTCCGGAAACTTAAAATGAAAATTTTTTGTCAGGTCATTTCTGACGGCGTCAGGGGTTATAACCTGACGGCGTCAGATTTAATTTCCAGAAATTTTTGAAAGTTTTGTTTTCATAAAAAGTTTTTATTAAATCTCCAACTTATAATCTCCAGGAATCTGCAAAATTATCATTCCACAAGCATTATATCCTTATATATAGATTTTATCCCGCCGATGTTATGTAGGTTTTCGTGTTTGTTTTCTCAGGTTTAACAGGTTATTTTGGACAAGGAAATGTATGTGGAATCAAGCTTATGGCGATGCATTAGTCTTGGAGCTTCTACATTACCTTGGAAGAAGATTTAACCATGTTACTTCATTATCCACCGAACGAATCAGGGGAGTATTTGATTTCATTCTTTTACCTTATTTACTTTTACATCTTGTTATTTGAACATTGGGGACAATGTTTATCTTAAGTGTAAGGGGGGGGGGGGGTAAAAGTACGATTTTAGAGAATACAATTGCGCTTGATTTTTGTTTGTTTGATGGTAGATGTGTAATAAAACTGAGAGAAATACTTGTTAAGGCAATTTTAGTGCCAAATTTAAAATTTTTTACAACATATAGGAGTGAAATTTTGATCTTAATGAGCGTCTCACGGATAGGAGTTATATGACTAGCACAAAAACCGTACCACTAAAAAATTTTCCACCCCCAAATATGTGAGGTTCGCCCCTAGAATTGGTAGGAAAAGCATTTATGCTATGATGTGTGTACCGGTAGCACTTAGATTCTAGAACTTGCGTTAGGACCATTCCAAGGCCACAAGTGAGACTACATTCGTGTAGTTAGATTTACTACATGATAAGAGGCATTAGGATAAACCCATTGTTTTACACCTGTGTTTTTGTTATAATTACTTTGGCTACATTGGTCAAGTAATTCTCCCACACCTTTTGCGTTGTACTCATTTTTAGTACACGATACCCTAGTACACCCCTCAGAGCCTATCTTTTCGTTTCGACCTTTAAGCATTTTACTTGAAGGAAGAATTTGTTTACACCCCACTTAAATGTACACCCAAATCGCCTTAGCCTACCTTGTATGCACTCATTTTTAGTGCATTATTGTTACAACATTTGTTTAAACCCAAGTTAATTATCTAGTTGATTACATGGTTGCTAAGTCGAGTCATATCCTTGTACATATTGTTTTGGGACGATTGGGACTCATGGGTAAAGTACTAGTGTAATGGAGTAATGGGGAAGAACATCATTTATTACCCCCATATGTGCTAAATATTTTAAAAGTACTCCAAGTTTTTCAATTATCTTAATTCGAGTCATTAGATTAGTATTTGTAAAGTTATGTAAAAATTCAAGTGTAAGGGGGATGCAATGCCCCTATGATGTATTATTTTGGATGGTAGGGTAAAAGTGTATGCAAAAAAAAAAAAAAAAAAAAAAAAAAAAAAAAAATACAAAAAAATACAAAAAAAAATGAGAAAAAGAAACATAGAAAAAACATACGGACTACCACCCCGTTTCATTTTATGTTTGTTTTATATTTTTGTTATTTTGTTATTTTGTTTCTAGCTTAAGATCGAGTCTAGTCTTGGCTTAGCAACATTGTATAGTACATGTAATTGATCAAGATTTTTAACTCGCCACCAGTAAAATATCCTTTATCCAACAAAACCGTGTTTTCCTTTTCCCTACACCTAACGTTATAACCCATTTAAAAGCCCTCTTTGATAGTTTATCTTTGGTGCTTACGCCTAGTGGAGGAGGTTTTCGATCCTTTCCCAAGCCTATGGTAATCTATTTGCTATGACAGGTAGTGAGAGATATTATCCGTTTTCATTTATGAGATTTATTTTGATGACACTTGAGAGATGTGAGTATCTAAACACTACTTGTGAGGTGCTAGTATGTAATCTCCGTGCTTATTATGATTGAAGTGGAACGATTATTTGTTGTAATTACTTTTATGTTAGCATTAAATGACCCCTAACTTGTATTTTGATTAGAATAAAAGCGCATTTGCTTGAGGACAAGCAAATCTCAAGTGTAAGGGTATTTGATGAAGCGAAAAGTGTACCGCTTTTAAGGGGTCATTTAAGCCTTAAATCGTATTTATTTGATCAAATATTGCCCTAAATCGTTCCTTTTGTCATTTTAGGTACTTTTGAGGAGAAATCTGGAAAAGGAGGCATTTTGGACGTTTTTGGAGCATTAAAGTGAAGAAAACGGCAAAGTCTCAAAAATCGGCTAAAAGTTACTCTTGACGGCGTCAAGATTTACTCTAGACGGCGTCATGCCTTGGCAAGAAAAGTTGGACGTGAAATTTACTCATGACGGGCCAGTGAAAATAGCATGTGAATTCTGACGGCGTCACGCTTTAACTTGATCGAGGGCGTCACGGCTTAAATCATAAGGGGACGGCGTCACGTTCATGGTTCGACGGCGTCAAGCCTTGATAAGCCAGAATGGATTTTTGAAGAGCTAAAGAGGGACGGCGTCAAGAAGGTCATCCGGGAACCCTAAAAGCGGCGAGGTGACGGCGTCACACTCCATAAGGTGACGCCGTCAGATCCAAAAATCTATATATAGTTTTCTAATTTTTTTGTCATTAAGGAGAGCTTAGTGTGTGGAATTTTGGGAGAAAACCCTAAGACGATTTTAGCTACTTTTTCAGGGCTTTTTGCCTTGAGATCTTCCATGTTTCATTGAAAGATAAGTTATCAGTTAATCATTCAATATGTCTATGTGTTGTTTGATTCTATCTTATTCTTGTCTTTTGTTTAACATGTTAGGCTAAATTTATCTTGTGTTTGCTTAGATCTAATGAAACCTAGCTATTGATTATTGGTTGTTAGTGTGTTGTTAGTTGTATTGGATGATTGTTTATCTATGTTAGGCTTAAGAAAACTGGCTAACTTCCTATTCGGTAACTTGCTTGAACGTCTTAAGAAACATGAACCAAATGCGTACTAAAGGTTTTTATGGTTGTATTTAATGCACAAGCGAATTCTAGTGATCCCATGTTAGGAGCTTCCTAGCCGGCTCGACATAGGAGTGAAGTAGGAGCTTGTAGAGTTGGGGAAGTAAGTACGCCACCCCACGAATGGTATTAAGGAATACACCCGTCATCCACGCGACTAATACACACTAATTAACCGGTAAAAGATAGTTAGGGAGTAAGGAAATCTAAGTAAACACATTTCTCTACACATAAGTTTCTCACCACATTTCATTTTTGTTATTTTATTTTATTTGCATCCGTAGTAATTTTGGGTTAGTTGACTAGCAACTAATTCCGCCCACTCCTTCAAACCCGAGATTTTACTTGCTTTCATAAAAACTATAAAAACATAAAAAAGAATCTTCCTCAACCCTTAGACCTAATTAGAGTAGCCTTTCATACCTAACGAACACTATTCCCTGTGGAGAACGATCAATCCCCCGTACTTACCACTACACTATACTACATCGGTCAGGTACACTGCCTGGTGGGGTTGTAAGCCTCTTGAGATCCCTCGAGAGGTAAAACCTGTTGTAAGGTTACAAAACCACGCAATCAAACCCCTTAATAGAACATGTTCTTCTTTTAACCCTATAATTTACATTTGTTCGTTTAATATTTTGTAGGCAACCATGCTACGCGTCAGCCATAACCCGAAAGTGAATGAGCTGAAAAAAGAAACCTTTAAAATTTATCATACAGAGATAAAGAAATAGGTTTCCAATGTTTAAAAATAAAGATTTCAGTCCAATTTTTTTCACTCTCATCAGTTTCATGGGTCACAATTTCTAGAACCGGCTATAATGAGTATAATGGGCTGAAAAGAAGAACAACAAAGGTAAGTGTATCGTACTAATTCAAACATTAAGTGATGCCAGAAGTATAAGTTTGTAGTTCTAATTGATAAAAGACGTGTGATGGAAGAGACTAACAAAGGTGTGCTCATATACACTAAGTGAGCGCTATATTTTCCAATCGGAGTTATAAGGTGTTGTTTCATATTCTAAACATATTTTGAGTCTATAAAAGAACTTACATCAACACACTCTTCTTTCACATTGGTTATATCCTCCTTTCATGGCTCAGTATCAACGCAGCACCATCACAGTTTCAAAATGTTTACTATCGGGCTTTTGTTCAAGAATCACATTCCAGTTTGGCTTATGGTAAAATCAATCTTGTCCTGCTCGCGTGTTGATTTAGTTGGTTCCATTACTTCAGGAAGAAGAGATAGACGTCCACCTTTCCATCCATTTCTAGGGTTCACTTTCCTTTGAAGGACTACACACATTGTTTCTGGTAGCTTGTATTCCCTGGAATAAAATAGAAACAATATAAAATAGTTACTGCATGAACTAAAGGCACAAGATGGAACACCCTATATCTAAACTCATAAACTCATTCCAATTCCATTACACCCTATATCTAAACTCATGGCGATAGTGATTCAAGACTCCAAACTAAACGCACCCTAAGTTAAAGAAATTGATTAATTAAAACCCAGAGCATAAACGGCACCACCTTTAGAAAAAATGCAAAGCACAGAGGGACTCACTTTCAGAATAGGGACTACCACCACTAGACCCATTTTGAGGAAGATAAGGAGCCATGAGTGATCTTCCTTGCTACAGATGGACATGGTGAATAACACCAAGACCGGCTGTTGCACTAAATGAAGCCCAGTTTATGGCCTTGCCTTAATCATCCTGAAGAAGAAAAACAAAACACCATCATTAGAAACATGCATACACATGAAAGCTCAGGCTTTCTTTAACTAAAATGCTATATTTTTCTATAACTAAATAGTGAGCCTATGAGTGTTTTTGTTATGAATTTCACCTATCTCATGGTCTTTATCTCAACTTTCCCCGATACCGCAACCGATTCAACAACCTCCAAGCTCTGCTTTTGCGAACCTAAGCGCAGGGCTGCACCCTATCCATGGATAAAAACAAAATCAAACCAAAGATGCCAAAATTGATCATAGCATACAAAAAAAGATAACAGCTTTCATATGAGCTACTTACTGCTGTAGATGCATCACGATCAAGTTGCGCAAGTTGCAGCTACCATGCCATGTTGATTGCCAAAACGGGCAAATGAAGGCATTCAATTGGCCGCAATAGCTTGCCATATTGGTTTGGACCTTTATAAACTCTGTTTAGTTGACTTAAACCCCTACCGACATTAAACATCACAAACAATAAATGGACACATTTCTACAGTTAAATGGTAGCTGGTTCGTAAATATAATACAATTACATGACCAAGTCATAGTACCTTTTAAATGATGCAAACTTTATGAATACATTAGTAGTCGGGTGTGTTGCACAAGTTGCCTCAATGCTGCAACATTGATGTAAAACAATCTTAAAGTTTCAGAAAAAATGAAATAAACTTTGTTGTCGAATAAACAATGACACAAATTAACAACATAAAACACAAGTTCCACAAAAAAAAAACAAAAAATTATAACAACATAAAATCTAAAAACTAACAATATTTCCACAGGTTTAGTATCTAGTGTTTTTCTAGCCACAGATTAAACCAAAAATTAATAATATTTGTTGTCGACTCTAATTCATCTAATAATCAAACTTTTCTTGTAGTAATATTAATCAATTTCACTACCGCAACACAACCACTTTCAAACAAACAACATTCTAAATAACACTATAACTTTAACATTTCTTCTTATATTTGACTAAAACATGTTATTAGTATATTGTAATTAGTTAGTATAAAAATTATACAATCAAACATTTAAAAACAACAAACTAAAGTGGACGACTCCAATTCATATTTGGTTCATACATACATTTCATCAAACACTTTGTGGGCATACAAAACACACAAAATTAACATATAGCTTTTGTGCATTAAACACCCACAAACAAAACAACTAATATCTCATTCAAATTGTATGGAATTTACCTTCATCGACAACAATGTGGGATCTTCATAATCTTTCTGCTTTCTCTTTCAAATTTCTACATCACAAATTCGTACCCAAATACAAAAGAACTAATAAATACATAAACCAAAAGTATAAGATTCTCTGTTTCAGGACCTGTAGTAGAAAAAAACTTACACTATCAAAAGTGGTTGTAAAATATCTGAAATGCAGCATTGTAGTCATGCTTATTCATAAACCAAAAGTATAAGATTCTCTGTTTCACCTGCTCATTACCGTTTTGTACTTTCCTTGGTACATTTTGCAACAAAAGCGAGTCTCCATCTACAGAAAACCCATGACACATAACAACAACCCGGTTCAAGAACATCATCAAATTTTCCTACAATTTTTCTTAAAAGCAACGGTATATTGATCCACTTGATATGAACAAACACAAAATCCCCAAAATCTTTTACTAAAAATCCAAAGCAAAAAAAATCATGAACACTATTTTAACCTTATAATTCACAGAGACATTTTCACAAACACTTGGTACGCATAAACTAAAACACAACTAAATTGAACATAATCAAAGGAGAATATAACAGAAACCAAATAACAAAAGAACTTACAAATTATGCAATGTATGTGATTTGATTTTTGAACAAATTAATAATCAATTGATTAGTTACCGAAAATATAAAAGGAAATCATTCGAATTGATACAATTAACATCGTAGGCGTTTTGATTCAACAACTGGTATTGAATACCATAATGAGTTACCCAAATTACGAACCCTTGAAGACCGCTGCAGCTATGGAGTTGTACGCAATTAATAAGAGCCAATAGGAATCGAGACACGTCAGCGAATTGAATGCAGATGTTGCTTCAAAGGGCTTGTAAATTATTTTCGTTTATTAGATAAAATAGAAATAGATGCATTTATTGATTGTGTATTAAACTTGATATTGCATTGTGGGAGTTTAAAGTGATAAAATGTTGATTTGACAATGATATGGCATTGTATTAAACTTGAATGAATATAATGCATTAGAGATGCCTTTACAAGTTAGAAAGAAAAAATAATAAACAGGTATCAGTATTTTCTCGAACCATTTTTCATCCAATCATCCTGAACCATTGTTTCTTTTCCCAATATATTGTGAAATTCATGTTAAAAAAAAAAAGGGTAGAATAGCATATATACCCACTAAAACTCAAATACTTGCATATTTCCTCAAAATACAAGTTTTCAATGCATGATGTACAATGCAAGTTAAGCATGTTTTGGGTATATATGCAAATATGCAAGTTTTAGTGGGTATACATGCAATTGAAAAATTCATGTTAGAAAAAAAAAGGTTAGAATAGCGGATTTGAACTTGGTACCTAAAGAAAGCCAATGCAATCCAGCAACAATCTTAGTTCGGGTCGGGTGAAGATCTACAAATAATTTGGACCCAAAAACATTCCTTCCATTGGAAAGGAGAATAATGGAAGACGATGAAAGAGGAGCGCCGCGATTAAGCAAACACTTTTCAGACAAGAACGCGGACGGGGAAGTAGATTACAAAACAAAATCAGGAACAGCATGGTCCCATTCTTTCTTAAACCAAAAACCATGGCATCCTTTGTCGTATCCAAATCAAAGACGCAAATGGATTGCTGAACAAACTCATGCTCAACAACAACGCCGTGCTCAAGAAGTTGCTCGTGAGGTACCCTTCCCTTTCATTCTTTCTCTTTATAAACCCTAATAAAGAAACCACTGTTTATGTTTGGCGTAACAGGCTGGGGCTCGGGTCGGGGCTTATATTATAAGACGAAAGCTGGAGCTTATAATTTTATAAAGCTGTTTGACGAATTAGTCGGAGCTAAAGCTTATTAATTTTATATTTATAAAAATACATCAAATTAAATTCAGATATTGCGTGATAATCCGTTATATTTTGAAGGGTATTAAAGTAATTTGACTAGCTATAAGCCCTCTTTCAATGGGCTTGGGCTTATGGCTTATAAAAGCCTACATAAGCCTGTGCGACAAACAAGGCCTATTTTTCATCTAAACGCATAATTTGGTCATAAGTTAGACAACAAGCTGGAAAATTGGGTTTACTAAATATAAGTTGACAAATAAGCTTAAACAAACGCCCCCTAAAAATTACTTTACTACTCTTGCTTTAAACATAACAGCTTACCCATTGGATATGTTTTTCGTGTCTATATGCATTTTTGACAGTTTATGCAAATACCAACACTGTTTTGTAAACCACTTAGGCATTGTTTCCCTTTATGTGTTAGTCGTTCGTAGGTGGTTTTATGTACAGTTTAGGTTATTTTGTGACATGCATATTTTGCATTATATAAAAATGTAACATTCTATAGCTAATATTGTAATTTCTAGAGCTGGACTTAGACATCAAATGACTCAAACAGTCTACAAGTGTTTAAGAAACTCCGAAAACAGGAAGATACAAAAAAGTAACATGGCAAAAACCTTTTCTGTTTGGAGCCAAACGGTTACTTGTTTTTACAAACTTACCAACTGAGTTTCTAGTTTTATCTAGTACTTCATATATATGTATACATGCTGTAGCATTGGGGTGAGAATCCCCCATTTGGTTAACCTATGTTTCACTGCTGTGTATAACTTGTAATGTTTCCATTTTCATCATGCAGTATGCTCAGGAACAGGAGTTTTTTCGACAAGCTGCCCTTGTTTCTAAGAAGGAGAAGGAAAAAGTGAGTTTGTAGATGTTTTTTTTCACTGTTTAGAGTAAATAGGAAGGTTATTGCACTGAAGTGTAACATTTTTTTGCCTTTTAACACTTAATGTAACTGTGTTGCATGGAGATATAATACAATGGGCATTCTATTGCAATAAAAGTATAAAACCGTAATTAGGAACTTGAAATTTTGCTTTTTCATATGAGGGTAGCTTCGTGTTTTACTTTTCTTTTATCTTCAGACTGAGCATACCAGTTACCAGATAGGTAGGTTAATAACATTGAACGTTAATAAGTTAGTTTGCAACAGACTTAAACTTTTGTAAATAAATGTGATTACTAAATCTGTATCAGTAGCAGCAAAATTTGAAGAATGCAGATGCTGTCTCTAGCTTTAAACCATATCAGTTTTACCTCTATAAAAAGCCTAATCACTTTTTCGTTGGAGACCTATGTACTTAGTCAAAGTTTTCTTTTTATTAGAACTACGAAGTACGAGTTATGAACATTTCTATATTTCCAATTACAGTACCAATTTTTTATTAATGGAATGAGATGTGGGACTGGGAAGTGGGAACTCAACGTCATGTTATATATATCACTATTATGAGTACGTTTCTCTTTTGATCAAATTGAAGATTTAATGAGAGGTTCGTTCCTTTGTTAATAATGGGATTACTTTGGTTAGTGTAAACTTTCTGTTTTGATGTATGTCTGAAATTATTTTGATATTTCATCTTTGATAAGATCTGTTTGTTTGACTTTATATCTATTTGATCTGTATATTTGAAGATGGAGAATTTGAAAGCTGTTAGCTTTATGTATATCCGACCACCCGGTTATAATCCTGAAAGTGCGAAAGCTGCAGAGATTGCCGAGGAGAAGAAAGCTCAGGAACCCTCACAAGATCAACATTCAGAGGATGCGGGGGTGGCTCATATGTTAGTATTTATAGTTATACTTATGTGATTCACTGAGTTTATTACAGTGATTATATATTGTAGAAAAACTTATCTCTATGCTTCTTTTGCAGGGTAGAAAATCCTATTCCACCTAATGAGCAAAAGAAGAAGGCAAAGCCTAAAGATGTTTTTGGCCGTGTTTTACCAACAGAAGAACAATTTGAAGCCCTTAAAAATGCCCCAAAGTACAAATCTTGTTTTTCTAGATTAATGTTTTATTTCAATTTTAGTATGTTCTTGTTGTGGTTTACTATAGAGGGACAAAGTCTTTATAAGTTCATTTGGCAGAGGATGTTATTGAGTGTTTTTGCATCACCTTCTCATTTTTGTTGTCATAACTTATTCTAGAATATATTTATGTGGCTATAATATGTGGCATTGTTTCAGGATGGAGACTGGTGTTGCAGGAAGGGCAAGGCCATTTGGAATTGAAATAAGGAATGTAAAATGTGTGAGATGTGGGGCCTTTGGTCATCAAAGTGGTGATCGAGAATGTCCATTGAAGGATGCCATTATGCCTAACGAAGAGAGTCGATTGAAGAGAGATGATCCTTTAACAACTATTATAGCTCAAACAGAGTCATCTGAGGTAATAATTACAAACTGGTCGGTAACCCAGGTTGTTGAATGCAAACTGAGACGTAGGCATGTAGCTGGCTGTTATTATGTTGTAGAGGTGTCAATTTAGACTCATTATGAATGGTTTGATTTGGTCTATGCTGTATATCTAACTGGTGAAACCAAATATTTACTTATAAGGGAAACAGGTCAAATGGTTGGAAAGTTATCCAAAGCGGAATTTAGTTCTTACATCGTTTGTTCTTTTTGAGAGTAAGATTTTTATTATAATAACATAGTTTTTGTAATCATATTTAACGCATCAACTTATTATGACGAAAGTGAAAAAAAAAAAGTGTTTCTGGGTCAACCCAATCTGTTTAAGCCCAGACACTCCCGTTTCAATATAAATCTGTTTTCACTCATTGCCTGACATGTTGAATCACCCATCTGCGACCTCTATTATGTTGTGGATGATAACTATGCCAAAATGATGTTCTACTATCCAGTTCATGTATACTGAAACTTCTTTAATGGTTAAATAGGTTTTCAGAATGCGTGAATAAACTTGATGACGTAGTAGTTTTAAGAGAAATATAATCATTAGAGATCCACTTAGTAGTTATTCACAGTAGGTGTTAGTTTCTTTTACCAGATTGGATGATCACTCAATTTCTGGCTGGAAGGTTACGGGTTTGAATCACTAAAACCCCTCTTTGCGCAAGTTAATGGAAAAGATGCCTACAACCAAGGGTGACCTTGGGGAGGTTGTTACCACATGCGAGAGGTCTCAGGTTCGAGTCTCTCCATGAGGGGTTTCCTTCAAGGTGGAATCTGTGGGGTTCTGCCCCATAGATGCGTCGATTCGAGACTGGCAGTGACTACCTTCTGGGTATGTACTGTGGAATCGAATTACTAATTATTATTTGAGGTTGGCAGGGACTACCTTCTGGGTAAGTACTGTAGAATCGAATAACTTAGTATTGTACTAACTCGCTGTTCAAAAAAAAAAAAAAAAAAGTAGATTAGTAGATGTGGTATAACATGTGGGTTGGTTCGTGTCAAAATGGGTAGTTTTTTTTACAGATCTGGTTGGTGATAAGACTTATAACAGAACTCAATTGTGTAGAACAAAATGATTATACAAGCGGTTGAATGACTCAGTTCCAATGAAAGAAAGGATATGTGATCAATTGAGAACAGCTCAATTGATCTAATTCACACAAGTACAGCTTGTGGAATTCAAGATATTGCAGAGCAACTCTCGAAGTGGTAATATGCGAATGACCAGAAGATACAGGCTAACTAGTTCCCTTATTTTATATTAACTCAACTAACTATTAAAAATGACAGGAAAGGTTCCTGAAGTATTAGACAAAAGCTGATGAGTCCTTGAGCTAAATCGATCCATAGCAGTTGGGTTGCCTCAAATCCCTTTTTCTCCAAAACCTGTTATCTTTTTATACGTAATTAATTCATCAAGTATGCAAGAATTATAGTATTTCAAAAGAAAAATTATTTAGGAGGTTTATTTTGCTAAAAGTGCATT
This sequence comes from Artemisia tridentata subsp. tridentata, assembly GCA_021014915.2. Classification (NCBI taxonomy): domain Eukaryota; kingdom Viridiplantae; phylum Streptophyta; class Magnoliopsida; order Asterales; family Asteraceae; genus Artemisia; species Artemisia tridentata. Next base: position 223,795,885 of record CP139506.1, on the reverse strand, counting down.
TTCGGCTAGTTTGAGCCCATCTGGCTCTTATCCTTTTTTCGCTAATTCTTTTGATTTTACCTGTTAGAATGAAATATAACCCGAATCGTCCCAGTAGATAAGTGGATGGATTGAAATTTTCACCTCTATTACGTAATTTCTGTCTCGTTTCTTGCTGCATGACTCTCCTCTTGACACATGATGTCATGAGACTGAAAATTGTAAAGTCTGCATTTCCACAACATTAAGCATTGTTTCAAGGTGCACTTGTATTGCTTCTAAGATGTAATTCCATTTTGCAGCCTCTTAAGTGGGAGTTGAAACAAAAGCCTGGAATGAGTCCACCTCGTGGCGGTTTCAGACCAGATGATCCAAACCAGCAGATTGTTGCAGAAGATGCAGAGGATATATTTGATGAATATGGAGGTAAGCTTACTTTAAAACGTAATTTCACACTCACAACAGCCTCTTACCAGGTAACAATGAACTATATTCAAATAAATCTAAAACAAAAAATGATAAAGGAAACGAGGTCTGTGAATAAACACATTGAACCTTAATCCTACTTTGCACCAGTGACTAACTTTCTTTCTCTGTGTTTTATGTTTCTTGTTTATTACTAAAGCTCTAAAATCCTAGCGACTCATGTATCTATACAATTGCTACTCTTATTATTGCTGCTATTCTTACACTCTGTTCTAGAGGTTTTTTTTTAAGAGGTAAGTAAAGTAAAGTAATGCAATGTAAAGAAATAGGGAAGAGTGGAAGTAAAGTTTATAGATTTTCATGTTCTTTAGTTTATAGTAAAGTAAAGTAAATGAAAGTAGGTGGTCCCATTTTATACTTTTTATATTTGTGGAATTACTATTATAACCTTGCTCCATAATAAATACACACTAAAGATAAAGGGTATTTTTGACATTAAAGTCTTTTGATTTTTGTCTTATTCTCTTTACTTCACTTTCATCCCATATATGGGATGAAAGTTGAGACAAAGAAAACCATTTACTTTCATCCCTCTCCACTTTCTTTCCTTCCTTAAAAAAAACTCAAGAACACAGATAATTTTAGTTTCACTCCATTTCATTCCCTTTCATCTAAAAAAAAAACTTGAGAACATAGTGTTAGTCCTCACAGGATCAGTTTGAGAAAGATGGCCAAAGATTTATAGGTGGCAAAATGGGTGGGTTAGGTGGCCCATTAAAACGGGTTTATATTTGGGGTTGGTAAAATCAGGTTGTATCTAGTTCAAGTGCAGATACTTTTTTTCGATTTTATTTTTCAATGCAATTTGGTTTATATCTTGGCAGAAACTATTGTTGAGATGATGAATCAACTTTGTCGAATAACCCAAACATTTGACTATGCTTTTGGCAAACATTTAAAATTGACCATTTGACTCATTTAAGTCATTTTATGAGTTGAACTTGGCCCATGTTACATATATGAGTTGAAATTGCGCTCTCAGCCTATATAATGTTTACTTACATGATGATCAGTTAGATATAGGAATCTCACCTTACCATTTTGATGCAGAATATGAATTGCATGTGCATGTCACATGCTCTAATACAATGTTGACTATATATAAATACATAATACGCTGTAGATTACATATGATTCAGCTGATTTTTTGGTTACATATGATTCAGCTGATTTTTTGGTTATTCAGTAGTGCACTAGTGTGTAAGCACTTTTTAATTGCACATACACACTATTATTCAAGTGTTTGGAGTCTAAATTGTGTAAACCCTAAAGTTATCTGCTATGTTTAGGGTTTCTTGGTGAGGATGTCATCCCCAATCTGCTAGCCAACTTCTCTTCTAGCAAGCAAAAGAAGTCCTCCAGTAGTAAGAGAAAACACAAAGAACATCAAGAGAATTTGTCTTCTGACGATGAAGGAAAGAGGAAGAGAAAACACAAAGAACATCAAGCCGATTTGTCTTCTGATGATGAACGGAAGAGGAAGAGAAAACACAAAGAACATCAAGCCAGTTTATCTTCTGATGATGAACGGAAGAGGAAGAGAAGACACAAAGAACATCAAGACAATTTGTCTTCGGATGACGAAAGAAAGAGGTCAAAGAAGAGTAAAACTCAACATAAGAAGAAAAAGAAGCGAATACAGTCTGAATCAAGCTCATCAGATGATTCAGAGGCTGATAGGCATAAGAGGAGCGGAGGAAGCAGCATTCATAGGCGGCATGGTCGATCCGAGAATTCAGGCTCTGATCGAAAGCAAAGATACGGACATCATCGTAGCAGCCATCATCATCATCACCACCACCGTCCTCGTAGACGTTCAGATTATTCAGACTGAGAATCTTGCTACATTGTAGTATTGTACAATGTTATTTGATATTTTTTGGTTGTAATAGTTTCTTATGAAAATGGAAAGTGGTTGAGGTTAAACTTTGTGTCTTTCATACATAAACCCTTCAACTTTTATTTGGTTCATTGTCTTGTTAACTCGCTCTGAACCAGACCTTGGTCCAGTTTTTATTTTTATTTATATTCCTTTAACCCATTTTTACGGCTCTGATCCAGCTTCAACTTAACCCACTTATCCCCAGGAGAAGAGGTCTAAAGCCTCCTGGAAAGGTTTCACATGAACTAAACATGCTGTCAAATTTGTTGCTTCCTACATGTGTTTTGCAATGAGATCTGAGAAACAGTCTTCAGTGTGGAAAACCGATAGGACTAACTCTTTAAGACTTTCATATGATTCTAACAAAATCTCGGTAGCCTAGAACTGCCGCTTGTTCTATACAAAACAACTGTGAACTTGGTGAACATAGAAGAGTGTTTGGAAGAACCGAAGAAGTGAAGGTTTGACTAACCATTTTGATAGCGAGTTGTGAGGCGCACGAGTGTGCCCTTAGTTTGCTATAAAAGACGATTGCCAAATGTTATAAAATGAGACGTTAGGTCGTCCCACATGTTTTAGACCTACAAGTACACAAAATAACTAACAAGTCATATACCTTCTAGCCTTTGACACAGCACTAGGTCAAAACCCAAAATGAAATTGTCAAGACAGTTAATCACAACAAATCTAGTCTTTTTTTACTTATAATTATCTATGTTTAGGTTATTTACCTCTAAGTCTATAAAGCAGGATATCCAAAAAAAAGAAAAGAATCGAGCAAATTTGATCACCTATTTATGCATTTACGATATTTTAATAAAAACAAGCCTTCAATTTGGGTTATATTGTTAAAGTTACTTCGGTCAGTTTCTTTTTTTGACCAATTTAACTGGATACCCAATCCCAAATAGCCAACAACTCAATTGTCATAGAGTATCATGTATGGACCGACGCTCAACGTCACTACTGTCATGACACTTTTCTTTATTTCTTGACCATTGACTTACCATTTTCTTTTGTTATGTTTTTATGTTAGGTAATTTTTTTGACCAAAATATACGCACTCATAATATATTTATCTACCTGCCCAATTATACTAAACTAACACATACATCTAGCCCAATTTGATACGGCCCAACACATTATAACGCTGGACAATTGTTTCATCAAGTATTATACATACGATAATATACACACACCCCATTCAATGTATATGGCGTTACCTGACGATGAGAAATATCATATTCTCATGAGGTCCTTACTAGTTATTAACGGGAACCAAACATATAATCAATCCACACCAATCTAATCTCGGTTTACAAATCATACGTAAGCTTACACACCAATTTAAAAAAAAAAATAAATAAATAAATAAAAAAAAAAAGAAAAAATGAAAAGAAGAGAGACGAGGTCACGTGGGGATGCCTACCCCTCCCACCCCTACTCACGCTAACCTACCTGGTGCACTTGCTTCGGGCAATGATGGACATACCTTCTTCCACAACAAGTTGTATAGTCTAATGTAAAAAATGACTGCATGACTAGTTGATAACATCACATGATCTTTTGCTAGATGTCAATTAAAAACATAATTTAATTTCTTTTGATGCTAAATTCGATAATCACTTAAAAATTAGTAGTCGCTCTTATAATACAACTAGCAACAGGTCATCTCACAACATAAACAAACTGAGTCGGATATAACTTATGTGCTACAAGTCGAAGCCTGAGTTCTGATACCATAATTGTAACACCCCAAACCGTCAATGGTCAAAATGTCACATTATGGTGTCAATCAGAATATACAAACGCAAGCGGAAGACTTATAAACATAATGGTTACAAAGGTGTTCTAATGATAATAACGAAATACTAACTCTATACATAATGAGTTCCAAAACTGAAATACAAATCCAAGCTCAAATCTAACTGAAGGTAAATCCAAGTCTAATCCAAAAGCAAATGGTGTCTATCGTCAGGGTAGTCCACTAAGAGCTCTTATGCACTCTTCACTCAAACCCAGCTTCCAACCTAAAACCTGCCGCAGGAAAAGAAATGCGGCTGAGCTTAAAAAGCCCAGTGAACAGATATATATAACAACCGAATAATCAAAACATATATAAGTATAGGGAAAAGGAAACATAAGCTCCTGCTGAAACGAATATCATCTGTCAAAAGAATGAGAGATCAAAGATCAACTGAACAAATATCATAAGTCAAATGAGTCAAATGAAGTAAGAGATCAAGAGACACAGCGGATCAGATAATCATAAGGAATCAAACGAATCATATAGGAATGCCCACAAACCTGTCTAAACGAGACACTCGAATAGACCACATAATCACATATAAGGAATAGCCACGAGCCTGTCTAAACGAGACACTCGAATAGACCACATAATCACATATACATATCCGTCAAATCATAAGTGCAAGTAGAAGGGAGGCCTCGAAGTACCAAATAGTGAGAGGGGTGTAAGGCACACACAAACCAATCACCAAATCATATCATAATCATATCCAAACATATACCTATGATGCATCCATACGCCCCCTACAAAACAAATCATATATATACACCTGCTCATGACAGGTATATACACATATCATAATGGCCAATGTGCGCACATATCATATCATATAATATCAAATGGGGACACCGTGGACTAATCACACCGCCACAGATAGTGTCATGCCATTGGTGCCTCAATGACATGGCCATGGTACCTCCATGACTAGTTAGCTCGGGCAACAGAACAGAACAAATCATATCTAACAGAACGTATCAAACTGAACTGAATCATATCATAGCAAATGGATAGCAACGAATATCATAACAAATGGATAGCAACGAATATCATAGCAAACGAATATCAAGCCAAAGGATCATATCAAGGGAATCATAGCAAAGGCTCATATCAACGGAATCATAGCAAAGACTCTTATCAATAGAATCATAACAAAGCAAACGAATCAAAGTCAAGGATCGGAAAGTCATGAGAGAAGACACCCTTACTGAGAAAGGGTAGAATATATGTACCTCAAACCGCAAATGAAACCATATCAGCAACACAAGGATCGGAAGTTACTCCTTCTTCAGCGAATCTACACGAATTAATGATCGTCTTATTATTTAAGAACCATTTCATAAGTTATTTCTGATTCAGTACTTATTGTTGTTCAGATTGCCATATTAGGCTTTCCTTCTATTTATAGCAACTTTCCAAAATTAGTAACTTTCCTTATTTAGTAACTTTCCTTATTTAGTAACTTTCCTGAATTAGTAACTTTCCATATTTAGCAAGTTTCCATAATTAGTAAGTTAGGGTTACCTTCATAATTAATCAAACTTAGGGTTCATAGGTACTTCCAAATCATGCACCACTTATTTAGGATTTATTAGTGAATCTGGATCACATACTTATGATTTTTAAGGCCTACCAAATAAGCTTCACAAATTCTGAAATAATTCTCAGTGATTCCCATTAATTTTGAGTATCTTCACAAATTTTTATAGATTTTATTACCAAGAACAAGTACTGTTTTAAAAATCATCCTTCCAGACCTGTTCAGAAAGTTAACTACAGATACACAAAGAAAGTTTGCCTTTACTTAACCCATTGAGAAACTTCATAAAAATCCACAAAATTTCCATAAAGTCACACATAACTTAAATATCACCCCTGTAAAAGGAGAGCTCTTACCTCCTTGTGGTTTGAAAATGAAAAATCAAAAACTTCGACTGATTTTAAGTTCCCAAAACTCAGGTTTGACACATGATCCCATAAAATTCATAAACATGACCAATACGACTCCAATTCACTTCAAACCAATTGAAAAACTTAATTAAGACATTAAAAAAGGTTTGCAAGCAAAGAACCAGTATTACACACTTATGAAACTCAAGCAATAGTGCACACATATTCAGATTACAAAACAGTCCCGTTCAAAACCCTTTTAAGATCATTATATCACATGTTTACTTTATACCAACGCACATGAGGGCTATATATTCCATAAGACCTGTTTTTAACACCATATTAACATCACCCCATCATAAACTTTACCGAAACCCTAACCCTTTTTACATTGATTCGCAACAAGGTTTACCTATTAGTTTTAGACTCATATTGATACATGTTTCATCTATGTTTTAGGACCATACGACACACATTAGATCGACACTAAACCCACATTACAGCCAACACCAACCACAAGGCATAACGAGATAGCAAACATGTGAAACCCATACATAAAATCATAACACCAGCCCATCGTTTAAAACCAAACCGACCATTTTTAAATCAGCCTAGGGTTTCCACTTTTAGTTAGCCATATTAAGTATGCAATTAATGATTGATATTAGGGTTGGAAACAACCTATGTGTATCACGAGATGTAGAGAAACATAACATATGATTAGATTAGGTTGGTATCATATTTTAGTCGTGTAATAATCGATTAGTTTCAAAGATAATTAGGTCGAAATAGAGGTTTACCTTAGGCAGAATATGATTGATCGAAGAGAAAGAAAGTTGCACATGAAATCAATCGCACATGAACACCCATAAGCTGCTATGGTTTAGAACATCACGGCTGCAAAACCTAACCCCAATCGATCACCACCAAGCTGTCATCCTTCGTCCTTAATCTTGTACAGAGAATTATTTGGAACCTGGTTATTACTTTTGTTTCGGTTTAAGGAGTGTTTAAGGAGATCAGCCGAATGATAAGCTTTTAGGGTTTGATGTGTGAGATGGAAATGTAATATATTTTCAGTTGATATGAATGAGAGACGAAGAGAAGATATGGGCTGGAATTGGCCGAGTTTAGGGGAGGGCATGTAGACCATTTCATCTTCAATATTTCAAATATACTTTTGATCATATCTTTGTTAATGTTTTGTACAAATTTATAAATAAAATCGGACCTTTACCTGACTTAGTAACGTGTGATAGGTGACAAAAGAATCAAAATAGAATCGACCCTTACACGACTTGTTAGACGTGTGATATTCACTTAGGATATCAAGTTGTGCCGATTTCATATCTTCTTAGGTGATAGATTTCGTATCATCTTAGGTTTAGTGCTTTTATTTAGTAATTATACTTATAACATAAGCATTTAAGTAATTAAAATGTTTAAAAAAAAAAAAAAAAAAAAAATCTTATAACCTATTGGTATTAATGTTCAAAAGTTATCTGGATTTTCAGGTCGTTATAATTCTTCCCCTCTAAAAAGAAAAATTTCGTCCTCGAAATTTGAAGTCGCAAAAGTTAGGCGGATGCGTGCCAAGTCACAAAAACAAATGATGATAAATAGCCTCACGCTCGAAGAGGTTCTTCCAAAAGAATCTTCACAAACGGAAATGTTTTATTTCTCATGACTCGATCCCAACAACTAGGATATCCCCCAGGCTCTCCACAGAACAAACATCGTAACAAATCTGATCCAACGAATACGAAACAAATACGTAACAGATGACGGTTGTAATCTCACAAAGAGATACATGAAACACATATACACACGAGGCAAATATGGAGGAAGTGCTAAACGATAAAACTTCATCAACTCTCTCCAGATTCTGAACGGACTAATGAACTTGCTAATAATCAGAGAAGCACATATCAAAATATCAAATCATATCAAAACGCATAATGAGATGGGTAGCATAATCGTACCGACGATCAACTAAGAACACATCGGAGTATCAAAACGTATCAGAAGCCTAATGGAATAGGTAGGATAATCATACGGATAAGAACGAATCTAAGGACTAACATATCGCGAACTAAATCTTCCTTATATGCCAAAACATCAAACTTTTCAGTACGAAAACAACATACGGAACACACAAATTCCCGTGTTAGTGCAAGCAGCCTCGTTTGTTTTGATTGATGACAAACATGTAACTTGATACATAACATAAAATGTACAAGTTAGTTGTAATCTTATTCAACACCTCTCGAGTCCTCGTATGGTACAACATAGGTTCGTACATGTTTGTTATGTGGCATTATCATCAAACTCTTAACAAACCATTTAGAATGTTTAAAATACGGCTAGGTCATTAAGTATTTTAAAAGGCTAACCATTCTACTTAGAACCTCATTTCACATTTTGCATATACAAGTACTTTTACTTGTACATCATGTTTCTTAAGATTAATAGGATAAGTACACTTTAGGTGTCAAACTAACATGATACATATTGGTAAATATATATTAGTTAAGCTAGTATATACATAGGACATACATTTATACATTTACATGTTTATGTTTTTATTCTTAAAATAGAAATATATACATAACATCATGGCATACATCATTTAGAGATCTTTAGATATCTTGGAAGATTTGAAATATATCTTGGAAAGATCTTTAAGCAAAGGATTAGATTGTGTAAGATCTTGGCAAGATTTGGAAAGATATTTGGAGATTTTTCGTCAAACACCCGCGGAACCAAATGGCATAAAGGGCGGAACCAAATGCCATAAAGGGCGGACCCCTGGATTTGGATCCGCCAAATCCATGGCTTGTTTTATAGTTTGCCTATAAATAGTAGCCTATTGTTTACCCATTGTTTAACCCACTTGAACACACATTCTCTCTACCCTTTGCATACATTTAGATCAGTAGTAAACCATGTAGAATCATACATTAATCACCCTTTCCATAATGATCATAATGTTACTAACTTTCATTATGTTGTAAGTATACACTCGTAATGATCTTGTGAAGCAAGCTCAGAGATCGTGAGTCATCATCCATCACAAGCATAGCATACTTCCTGATCCACCAAGAAGGTTAGAAGATCTTGAAGTCATCATTCATCAAAGCATACCAACATATGAAGATTCATGGGCACTTGACATCCTCAATGATTGAAGACTTCTTATTCAAAGAAGTTCATGTAGATTCCACATGCATATATGAAGATCCATCACAACAAGTTTAGGGAGCATATGATCTTCATCCATTGAAGGCTTCCTTTCAATGGAAGTTCATTTAGATTAGTCATTCATATCCATGACACACTTATGTCATGGATCATCATTGTTATACCAAACATTCAGTAGAGTCCGGTTAGTGTTTTAGTCCTCAAAACACATAGAGTGTCGGGAGTGGTTGTACCCTTGTAAAGAACTCGGTATCTAGCTTAGTACCAGAAAAAGAGTAAGCGACGACAGGAGTGGTTGTACCCATGTAAAAAAACTCGAAATCTAGCTTAGTGTTGGAAATTGTATAGGCGACGTCAGTTTGGTTCTACCTTGAACTAGAACCCGGTATTTAGCTTTGTACCAGAAAAAGTGTAAGCGACGATTGTAAGGTTTTCTCCGCCAAGAAGGGAGCTTGTTGATCTAGTGAAGTAACTCTCGAGTTGGGTACTCGGGGAGTGAAGTAGGGCGGAGAGGAGCTCCGTGACCGAACCACTATAAATCATCATGTTCGGTTTGCGCTTTCTTTTACTTACAACTTTACTTTTATGTTTGCATTATATGATTGCTTGTATTGTGTCTTGTTGATAATACTTGTGTGACAACTTGTCTTAGTATATGCTAGTCATAAACTATACATAACATCTTTCATATTACAACAAGCTAAATTGGAAATTTGATACAACAAGTTTTAAGTTTTTAAAACGGTAACGTATTCACCCCCCTCTACGTTTTCACAATTGGTATCAGAGCCTCGTGGCTCTTATTTTCAAACCAAATGGTTTATAAAATAGAGTACGATTCATGTATCAAATTACCATTGAAGCGAAATATAATATGAAAAATGTTTCGCTAAGTATACTTAGAAATTTTGTTGTTAAATGTTACTTTGTATACAAGCTTGAAGATATATTTGAAAAATCAAAAGAAAAGATGTCTCAAAAGAATTAAGTGTCAAATTGTGTGCTTAAAGCAAATTTACGAAAAATACATTTTTGTGAGGAGTGTTTGGGATAACTATTAATTTAGTTGAAAAATCACCTACATAAATGTTTAGATAAGTCACATTAGTAGAAATAAAGTTAAATAAGTATATTGTAAGTTTACTATCTAATCTAGTAAGTCCTATACACTTTCTCTATGTCAAAATACTAGTTTTGTTGAATCTGGTACAGAGACCCACGGAACCTTTCTCTTCAAAGGAAGGAACCCTTAAAATGGTTCCTTGAAATCCGTCTGTATAGTATGCAGTTTTTGTCCAACTTCAAAAATTCATAACTGATTAACCGTAAGTCCGTATGAGTTGCGCCACCTATCATTTTAAAGGGAATTAATTCTACTTTCATTTAAAAATAATCTCATGTCCTAAATCTAAATTGAAGTAGGTAAAACAAATCAAATGCTACAACCTGTCCAAAATATTAAGTTTCATTTTGACAAAGTAACTTAAACTTTTGAGTCGGGCAATGTAAGTTGGTATCCTTTGAACATTGATATGATTTCTTTTGAAACTAAAGAATTTGGCAATATTTATATATATAAAGAAAACAAATCAAGCTTGGCATATATCGTCATATTTAAACGCAAAGTGATGAAAAGTATCTTTCTTTTTATACTATGCTATGTGACTACTTGTTCTAGCTATTCGCATACATGTTGTTTGCTTGTTGAATGTTGTGATTACATTTATTTGTCTGTGATGCATAAGTATCTTGCCATGATTTTCATTTGCTTGTTTATCAATTTTTTGTTTTTGCACAATAGGACATTTGCTAGATCTTGTGCAATAAGTTGATAAATTGTTCTTATATCACTTATAGACTTAGATATTATTATGTGCATATGTTATGTGATAATCTTGCATAATTCACTTAGGAATAAATATTAAGTAATACTAATTAAGTATCTTGAAAGATGGTCAAGTGTTTAAATGTGTCACTACATTTTTAAACATGTAGTATTCTTGTAAAAGAGTGTTTGGTATAAACAATTTGAAACAATGATGTATTGAATTGTTATGTTTTTAGGATATTACCTTGTTATTAAACATCTATGTAAACTAACTTGACGATGCAGGATGATAACACTTGATGTTATCAATTTTCCACGATTAAGCCACTGTTTGGCTTAACTTCTTTATATGGTAAGTTCAAAATCCTTGGTTTGATCTATATGTTCACATGTGTTAGAACCTGTGTTTTTTATTTTAATCTATCACAACTAAGTAGTTACATATGTCTTAGGACAATTTTCGGGAATTGAATGGGTTTCGGGTATTTTAGCATACTCTCTGTTAAGAAATTCCATCTGGCGGAAATGGCGGAACCAAACTCTGGGTTCCGTCTGTTGAAATATTTGGCTCTGCCAAATTAAGACTAGCGGATTCCGCGGAACCAATAATTTGGGTCCGTATTAGTTATCGGTTGGTTCCGCCAGGCTAACAGCTAGTTTTTCAAACTTTCGTTTAAATCCCCCACTCAAGATCACTCACTTTCATCACTAGGATTCTTCTCACTGATGTTCACTCTTATTAGGATTAGGACATCTCACTTGCACCTATAGGATAATCATCTCTAACCATATTTTCAAATTTCACAAAAAGGATCCAAGATACCTTTCTTCATAAAGGAAGGAATCCGAAAATTTGTTCCCTGCAATCCGCAGACCACTGAGTATTTATGATCAGTACACACACTCACTACATCTTCCTGTCCTTTACTCATCCATTAACTTGATTTATAAATGGGTAAACGCCATAGAATAACAACTTACTTTCTCTAATTTGCCGAGTTGAAACACATACTTTTTTTATTACCATACTTACCAACGTACTTTTAAATTTTGTTCCGACTTCACCCACATACTTTTTTTATTACTTTACTTACCAACGTACTTTTAAATTTTGTTCCGACCTCACCAATATGCTTGTTGAAGAAGACAGGGGTATTATAGTCATTTCAGTGATTACTTTAATATAAAATGGTTATATTGGTGAAGTCGGAACAAAATTTAAAAGTACGTTGGTAAGTATGGTAATAAAAAAAGTATGTGTTTCAACTCGGCAAATTAGAGAAAGTAAGTTGTTATTCTATGGCGTTTACCCTTTATAAATTGACAATTTCCTAACTAATCCAGACTCACTGTTGGCAAAAATATCATGGATCACAAGTCCTACTTATGACTATAGATATTGTCTTGCATCCACATATGTTACCTTACTTGGTTAACATGTCATCCTTCAAGACGATTAAGATTTACATCGAGTCATAACTTACACTTAGGTTATAGATGTATTATCAAAGTCTTGCTATCCTTGAATGCTATCCAATCTCATCAAAGTAGGATTGACAACTTAAGTATTTCGTTCGAAATATTCAAGTAAATCTGACTTACGATTGTAGTCATTAAAAGTCACATCCGAAAGAATCAACACCCAAGTATTTTAACAACATATGTTAAAACACTTATCCTATCACATAATTACTCTTGTACTTTCACCATCATTCCATCACATTCACCTCTGTGATATGTATTAGGCCCAAAGCTTCCAATCACATCACCCACTAAGTGTACCAATCACAAGAATTAGTCTTCATCTTTGTTGTCTTCAACATCCATGAAACCTAAAGTACTTCCATAGTATAAGAAACTCTTTCAACACCACAATCCATTGAATGCATTGCTCAAAAAGCCCTTTGTCCAAACACTCGTACCAAATCATATGCACAAACTCAACCACCGATAGGATTAAAACCCTCACCATTAAATGAGCATGATGCTCACATTCATAGGTTTAAGTAGTACCACTTTCACAAGTTATCAAAGTATTAGTAATACTTTGTCATTAAACTTTTGCATAAGTTTCATTAAAACCTTAAATCAACATTTTAACAACATATGTTAAAATGCAATCTCAAAGACAACCTCATGCATCCCAAGTGACAATGATTCTTGAGGAGTATACACAAGAAACTCGAGTGAGTTCCTTTTGTCATCATCTAGTTATCATAATCTTGAAACCAAGTTTATTTAGGATAAGTCTATCCAATTCAAACACTTTGGGTTCATATCTTCATTTAGGAAAACATGATGTTTCGGAAAAACATTATGTGTTTAGTTTTCATCTTGTTAAAAGGATAATGTATATCTTATGCATCATTATCTCCTTGCAACATGAATGGTTGTGTTACAAGAGATTTCATTACATCTCATCTTAAACAAACATCTGCAAGTTCTATGAACTAGCGTATCTCCCTCATCATGTCATACTTGCTTTCATAAACATGATGACCAGGGACGGAGCCAGGAATTATAAATAAGGGGGGCCGAACTTTTTTTTCAAGCTAACAAAAGTAAAATAAAATTCTATCTAGAAACATACCTTTGTAAAAGACGGACTTCATTAAAGATTAGAATAAAGGCCGCAGCCAATACAAAAGTTGCAACATTTAACCGACTCAATACTAGTTTTAAGTCGAAGTCTATTTTCAATCACTTCTTTTTCAGTTTGTTTCTCTATGACATTCTCTATGTGGCACGACTGGTTCTTTAAGGCTTCGTAGCATCTTACAGAAAAATTATGAGCTGAGGCTGAAGTTTTACCTACATGAATCATGAAAGCACAGTCGTTGCCACAATTTACCTTTTTCCACCTGTTGAACCCTTGCTTGGTAAACCTATCAGAACCAACTCGTCCAACAGGCTTCTTATTGAAAAGATAACAAGGTAAACAATATGCAGCATCCTTTGTCTCTGAATATTCCAACCACCAGAATCTTTTAAACCATACTTCTTGAAAGCTTCGCATACGACCATTAGGACCACCACGACTTAAAGGATAGTTCTTTTTACTGAGTTGATAAGGTCCAAGTCTAATGTATTCACGTCTAATTTCATCTTGGTGGTCACTCGGAAAACTTGATATTGAAGGTCGTGCGCCTGGATCTCGGATCAAGGAATCTAAGTTTACCGCCGCTGAATTATGAACATCTTTTTCAGGTTCAACTCTAGGAGACTCGTTCATATGATTATCATTAACATCTTGTTGGTCACTTGGATGTGTGTCATGAACATCTTCTTTTTGATTATTACCATCTGGTGGTGATTCGCGGTCATGAACAACATCCACTTTTGGCTTGAAAAAATAATCAATGGTTCTTTTTGTTCCTTTCTTACTCATCATTCAACCTAAAAAATAAACATCACCTCATCAGTGATCACCAATTTAGGCTATTTAGCAATTGCTATTTTACAAGTATAAAACTAAAAAGATACACACTTAATATTCAACTACTTAACTTACACTTTAATACTTTACTAATATAGACTATATAGTGACTAACAATGACCACAAGACAGGCTATATGTCATGTTAAAATTGGCCATAAATGATAGCAATGTACAGATTCCGTTTTCACATACCTTAATATTATTATGAGACAAATTGAAAACACTGGACATAATATAAAGATCCTATGGTGACTAAAACAGGGGTGATCAAAACAGAGGTGATCAAAACAGGGTTACAGGGGTGATCAAAATCTATGCCATATAAACAAATCCCTAATTCCTAAAAACAAAATTGGGGATTTTGAGCAATTATATATCAAGATACAACTAAAAACATAGATAAATTGATTACATTAAAAAAGAACATGTAAAATTAATGAAAAGGATTAGGAATAGTTGCAAACCTTGGAACTTTGGTCTGTGGAAGCGTGGAAGTGGAAGTCAAAGAATCGGTCTTGATATTTTTTATTTGCCAGCTTAAAATATTAGGGGGGTCAAGTACTAATAAATGGGCTTTGGGCTAAAATTTTATCACTATATTTCTAAAGCATTTGGGCTTATTGGAGGGGGCCAAGCACCCTCCAGCCCCCCCACTCCCTCCGTCATTGATGATGACGTTATCCCATGAAATAATCTTACTTATTGAAAGATACTATATGTGTCTATTTCCTTTCAAGCGTACATCATAACCAAACCTTGCTCATAATCTAGTTCAAACCTTGTGCATATCCTACACATCTCTAGAGCATACACAAGATCTATAAAAGTTGGTAACTTTATTTAGGTACTTGTTCCAAAGAACTTTCTTGAGAACGTTCTTAACACACACAAACACATTCTTGGTCTTAGATGATCAAATTACTTGCATAACACATACTTAAACTTAACACAAAAGATGTCACCCTTTAGATCACTCAACCTTAGATTCCAAACACAAAGATTAAAATCAGTTGACACATATATGTCAAATTCCTGTGTATGATATGACATCCTCATCACCTTAGTTTTAATAGAAATAGTTTGGTCTCATTAAGCCAAGTATTGGTGAACTATCATATTTTATATACTTCGATAGGCAAAAATAGGAATTCCTTTCTTTCAGATATGAGAATGACTACTGGAGAACCTATTGCACTAGAAACTCAATTTAACCTAACGGTTAAATTGCTTCCAGCAGAGAAGTTGGGTATGTGGAATCGCCCGTAAAAATGGTCGTGTTTAGTCTGAATTGAGCACCGCTAGTAATGGTCTCATATTCATTCTCCAACTTGAAAAATCTTTATTCCTATACTTGCCTAAAGTAGGTATTAAAATAAGATAATTTATCTTGTCTTAGGAATATTAATCAACCAAGTAGTAGATGTGATTTTTCTTAGTAGAATCACTTGCATTACATATAAATGTGTTGATTACATGTTATTTGTTTGATATGATTAAGTATCTTGATGTTATCATGATAATTATTTGATTGATAGTCAAATGTGTAAACCTTCGAAAGGTTTTGTCTGCATGTTTATATATGTTTCATGCTACTAGATGTTAACATGATTTGCATGATACTTGTTATATGCTATTTCACAAGTTCAACATGGTTCTTGTTAACTCATGATATATCATTTTTAATACATGGTGTTAGATAGCTTTTGTCTTTAGTTGACATTCATTGAGCTTTTTCGTATGATAGTCTAAAATGTCGCATGCTTCCAAAATGTTAGAATTGTTTGCATGAACCTATCGTCTCACTTCTTTTGTAACCTTGTCACACTATTTGTTTGCCATGTGTGCACCTATAATAAGTCTAAGTGCTTTTGGTATGATAAACATTTAGAAGTCATTTTATTGTGTTAATTAATGAGTAAGTATGCTTAAGTGACTAAGCATTACATCAAAACAATTTCACAATATAAGTATCTCAAACAATGTCATGCTCTCTTGCAATATGATTATTTGTCTTGATGATATGTGGTAGCTTTTTGTCTAGTAGGTGAATATTTGTTTATATAAGATGTTATGATTTCTATCATAATCACATCTTTTTTCATTAACATGTTTATATTGTAGGTTGATAACAAGTTACTTGTTATCTCATTTTGTTATGCCTATCTTGCATAATTGTAATCCCTTTATTACTACGTAGATTAGTAATATGCTTATGGGACCCATTCTCTTGCATATAGCTTTTGAAGCTAATAGGATTAAGTTTTAGAGGATTGAAACTTGTGTTTACGTATCTTCCAATCAACCTCTTTCCAAATTGAATTATTGCTTCCGCTTTCCTAACAACATCTCCATCACCTTTTAGTTATAACAATACACCTTCAATGAGAAAACCACATGCCTCGTCATGCGATCATCTCGCATTGATAGAGAAGAGCTATGTGACTTCAAGGATGAAGTTCTTTGTATGCTAATCAAACATCCACAAAAACATTACTAAGCTCATCGCTTTCATTAACCTGCAACATCCTAAACACTTTACCGTCATTCTTCATTTGATACATCACACATTATGTTGGATGTTCACCGATTAAGGGGGAGAGAAAATCATTCACATAATTGTCTTTTTGTATCTAAGAACACTTACTCATAGGTTCACACCATTCAATTATAATCAGCTCACTAAATCACAAATGTTTCAACATCACTTTATACCTCGTCAAGTGAAAAACACATCATGTGTTTGACAAACCTCTTAAATAAGAAGCATTAAGTCTCCTTAGACTTTAACTAGGATTAGTGAAACCAAATCAGTAGTTATAAGTAAATAGACCTTAGCTTGAACCTTCGTTTGATCAAAAACGACAAAACATGACCAAATCAATTCTGGTCCCACGGTACCTTTCGATAAGACGGACGGAACCAAAAATTTGGTTCCGCCCAATCCGCGGGTACCTGGTTCAGTTTTTAAACCATTTAAACCAAACAACCCTCTCGTAACCAACGAGTCTAGGATTTTCACCTGAATCTCACAACTTCATTATCTAAGAACACCATCATAGGATCTCATCCTTTTCATTCTTGATACATATCAAGCACGTCATTATCAGTGCAAACGATATATCAAAATCGTCATTCTCAACACGTTGGTCTAACCAACACTCTCGCATCTTATGATGTTATTTTAATCTTCATATAGGTATCTAGTATTTCAAATATTTGCATATGGAATTTCTATTCCTAAGTGATCATTGTCTTCACTTTCTCTTAGTTCCATTCGAGCATTTATTATGGCAAGTTACATCATCTTTGGTAGATGATAATGTCATAACCTCAATCGTCTTCAATACTCTTATAGCATTTGCTGTACATTAGAGTTTCTGAATTCATTGCATTCCATTACCTATTTCACTAATCATCACCACCATGGATTAGCGAAAAACCTACATGCATCAACCTTTAGTCATCTATTGAGTTATCACCACTAGTAAACCAACACCAACACTAGCACCACTCACTTTAACCTTTAATATTTCAATTTCATTTCAGATCGCTTTATTTTGTAGGATTTTATCATATTCTTGTTCTTCTTATGATTAGTAGATTACACCTTATAACAAGTTTTGCTAAATGATCATGGTTCTCTGTCTTAAGTTGATTGTGATTATATCTTTGATTTATTGCAACATATATATACATCTTATTTTTTCTTTGAGATGAAATATAGTGCACTAATCCTTTCAGAGTAGGTTCATCTTGACGCCCTAGAGCAAGTGGGAGCTTTCGTCAAGCATTTATAGAATGCATCATATACGTGCATTGTTCTACACTAACCTTTATTTTGTAGCATTCTTCATCCTTGCATCATATACGTTGGTACCCTAGCAACGGGGAGTATTGATCAATGGGGAGCTAATCATGCACTAACCTTTGTTTTTCTAGCTTTCTTATTTCTTGCATCATATACGTTGGTACCCTAGCAACGGGGAGTATTGATCAAGGGGGAGCTACAGTCAAGGGGGAGCATGCATGCATTCTTAGTTATCCTCATTCTTTGACACACCTTTGTGTTTTGACAAAAAGGAGGAGATAGTCCAACATAGCTTACCCACGTGTACCGTTGGCTATATGCATTTCATTCATCATGCATTTTTCATATATTTTTTTTATTGCACAACACTAACCTTGATGTAGGTTAAGGATCTTAATTTGATCCATGGATCCGCTAATAACCTAGGGGACGCAACAACCTTAGGAAATTGGAGTAGAAAACTTAACTTCACTAGGGATGATGCAAGCTCGCCATTTCGGGGAGAAATGAAGTTAACTCCAAGGACACACCCTTTTTGTTTCGACAAAAGGGGCAGAAAGGTGTAAACGGAGAAAGTAATAGGGGAGAAGAGTATAAACGGAGAAGGTAATGTAAAGGTAGTACGGACACAAGGTAACTTTTTACATATTACTTTCTATCACGTTTACATATTTTGTCATCATCAAAAAGGGGGAGATTGTTAGTGCAAGCAGTCTCGTTTGTTTTGATTGATGAAAAACATGTAACTTGATACATAACGTAAAATGTACAAGTTACTTGTAATATTATTCAACTCCTCTCGAGTCCTCGTATGGTACAACACAGGATCGTACATGTTTGTTATGCGGCATTATGATCAAACCCTTAACAAACCATTTAGAATGTTTAAAATACGGCTAGGTCATTAAGTAATTTAAAAGGCTAACCATTATACTTAGAACCTCATTTCGCATTTTGCATATACAAGTACTTTTACTTGTACATCATGTTTCCTAAGATTAATAGGGTAAGTACACGTTAGGTGTCAAACTAACATGATACATATTGGTAAACATATATTAGTTAAGCTAGTATATACATAGGACATACATTTATACATTTACATGTTTATGTTTTTATTCTTAAAATAGAAATGTATACATGACATCATGGCATACATCATTTAGAGATCTTTAGATATCTTGGAAGATTTGAAATATATCTTGGAAAGATCTTGAAGCAAAGGATTAGATTGTGTAAGATCTTGGAAAGATATTTGGAGATTTTTTGTCAAACACCCGCAGAACCAAATGGCATAAAGGGCGAAACCAGATGCCATAAAGGGCGGAACCAAATGCCATAAAGGGCGGAACCCTAGATTTGGATCCGCCAAATCCGTGGCTTGTTTTACAGTTTGCCTATAAATAGTAGCCCATTGTTTACCCATTGTTTAACCCACTTGAACACACATTCTCTCTACCCTTTGCATACATTTAGATCAGTAGTAAACCATGTAGAATCATACATTAATCACCCTTTACATAATGATCATAATGTTACTAACTTTCATTATGTTGTAAGCATACACTCATAATGATCTTGTGAAGCAAGCTCAGAGATCGTGAGTCATCATCCATCACAAGCATAGCATACTTCCTGATCCACCAAGAAGGTTAGAAGATCTTGAAGTCATCATTCATCAAAGCATACCAACATATGAAGATTCAAGGGCACTTGACATCCTCAATGATTGAAGACTTCTTATTCAAGAAGTTCATGTAGATTCCACATGCATATATGAAGATCCATCACAACAAGTTTAGGAAGCTTGTGATCTTCATCCATTGAAGGCTTCCTTTCAATGGAAGTTCATTTAGATTAGTCATTCATATCCATTACACACTTATGTCATGGATCATCATTGTTATACCAAACATTCAGTAGAGTCCGGTTAGTGTTTTAGTCCTCAAAACACATAGAGTGTCGGGAGTGGTTGTACCCTTGTAAAGAACTCGGTATCTAGCTTAGTACCAGAAAAAGAGTAAGCGACGACGGGAGTGGTTGTACCCATGTAAAAGAACTCGACATCTAGCTTAGTGTCGGAAATTGCATAGGCGACGTCGGGTTGGTTCTACCTTGAACTAGAACCCGGTATTTAGCTTTGTACCGGAAAAAGTGTAAGCGACGATTGTAAGGTTTTCTCCGCCGAGAAGGGAGCTTGTTGATCTAGTGAAGTAACTCTCAAGTTGGGTACTCGGGGAGTGGAGTAGGGCGGAGATGAGCTCCGTGACCGAACCACTATAAATCATCGTGTTCGGTTTGCGCTTTCTTTTACTTACAGCTTTACTTTTATGTTTGCATTATATGATTGCTTGTGTTGTGTCTTGTTGAGAATACTTGTGTGACAACTTGTCTTAGTATATGCTAGTCATAAACTATACATAACATCTTTCATATTACAACAAGCTAAATTGGAAATTTGATAAAACAAGTTTTAAGTTTTTAAAACGGTAACGTATTCACCCCCCCCCCCTCTACGTTTTCACATCCCGGTCTAAAGTTTCAAAATTTCTCTTCTACAATGATAACTAATCCATTAGTCACTATAATCAACTCCGGACCTTCAATAAACAGCTCCCCGACCTAATTTAACTAAAAGGTGTTTTTATTCTCTGTTTATATAAAACACTGAAAGGAAAACTCTTGTCACTTGCATGCCATCTATCTTAGTAAGTATACACAACCAGAACTAACACTTGTCAAATTTTCTACTCAACACATCTTCCAAGCTCGAATAGTTGTTCTGCTTATCCATCAGTCTGGAGGTGCAAAGCACTACTAAACTTGAGTCTGGCTCCTCAAGCCTTCAGTAGTTCTTCCTAGGAATGTGAATTAAGAAAGCGAATCTCTGACACGATCACTGCAGGTGCGCCATGTAGCTTGAATACTCTTCTGCCGAAAGAAATCTCTGCCAGTATTCCAAGTGAGCCGACCTAGTCAAATGATCCACTACAACTCAATTCGTGTTGTCCTTCCTAAATGTGCGCGGAAATCCCGTTACAAGGTTCCTGAGAATTTATCCCACTTCCACATACGAACATCCAAAACTAAGGAAAACCACTTGTACTCCGATGTTGAATCTTGACCTGTTGACACGCTAAACACTTCGCCACCAATGTAGTCACAACCGTCTTCATATCATTCCAACAAAATTTGTGTTGCAAGTCTCTATACATAATAGTACAACTAAGATGAATAGAGCAAATAGAACTGTGTGCTTCAATCAAAACCACTCCCCTCAAGTCTTCTAACATAGATCATATTCCACCGTCTTGCTCCTGAGCTTCTTCATGCCTGTCACAAATCACTCCCAAGTCATGCGTCGGATAGTTCACTTCTTACGGTTCTAGCTGTACTGATGCATAACCAACAATCTTCCCGTGTTGCATAAGGACATAGCTAAGTCTCCTTCTTGAGTAGAAACAAATCTCTTTTCATCTTCTCAAAATTCTCCTCTCATTCTTCATCCCAACCAAAATTTACTCTTCGAGAATATTACATCGAGCTTCTTCTAACGTAGAAATTTCAACACAGAATACGGAGATGATCCCCGTGTTTCTCCATCATTTCTGAATACACCAAGACGTCATACTATGACAATTTTGTCCAAGTATTCTTGAAAGATATGATTCATTAGGTTCATAGGAACAGTCGGAGCACTAGCCAATACAATTGGCGTCATTAATACTCATGAAGACCAGAACAGATACGAAAAGCAATTTTAGGAACATCTTGCACGTAACTGAAGATAATCGGATCTTAATTCAATCATTGAGAAAATTCATACCCAGAAAATGATAAGACAAATCGTCGATTCTAAGTAAAGGATGACTATTCAAACTATAGTACAATTCAGTTTCTGGAAATCAATACATAATCTCATACTAACATCATTCTTCTTCACGAATAAAACTGGAGCACACCATGGAGTCACACTCGGACGGATAAAACCACTTCCAAGAAGCTGGTCCTTAAATTCTTTCCATTCAACTGATGTCATATGATACGGAGTTTCAGAATTAGGCGAATCGTCGCTCTTATACGGATAAAGTTCTAAATCAACCAACAGACTGTTCTCAGGCACTTCTCAAAATATCCTATGATCCCAATAAGTTCAAGTTATATGATGTAACTATTATCACGTTGACCAGGCGTCATAATACTTGCATCATATACACATGCCTTTATTGCAATCACATTATACCTTGAGTCGTGACTAAACAAATTCTCATAACCAGATCAAAACATCTTCAAAACCGCGATGGATTTACGTAAGAGTTTTCAAAGCAAAGGTGATCATAATTGTTTACCAGGTTGGGAACCATGGTACAGGATTTTGAGTTTCTCAAATCGCTAAAGATGACGAATATAATATGACCGTTGTTAGCATCTCGATGCTCAGTCAACAAATCCATATTCAGAATACAATCAAATCAAACCTTTCCAAAGGAAAAAGATTAGCAGAACGAAACTTATCTTCAAATATTTTCAAAATGTAGTGGACAATTTCGATACTCGTGATGGAAAATCACAAGATTTCTCCTAGAGGTGGAACTAGGTATAGCAAATTCTAATAGTACATAAGGGATCTTAATATGCTTATCAAAAGCAAGAGAAATCATAGAATGTGTCGGACACATCGGATTCATACATATACGAATTCTCTGAACGAACAAAAAGGTATCTAAACGAATAACAAACGAATCAAAGATCGAGGTTCGAAAGAAGGTGCTACCCTCAGAAAGTGAAACCTGAAAGGCATTACTACATATTCTCAAAGCATTCTAAACTTATGTTGCGTATCCTGATAAATTTCTTAATTCTCCGGAACGAATGATCTTATAAAGGCTTAACTGAAAGCAGAGGTACAAATCAGAGTGGTGCGGAAGAAAGATAGCTAACCAATGCCTTATCTTATAATCTACCCAATCCTCACCGGTCATAACTGAAGTTCCTACGGGGAGAAACCTAAAGCAAATCCTTCAAAGGTTGTTCCATAAGCTCCTATAGTGCAAACCTAAGGGTCCAAATCTTCACAGGCCATAACTTATGTACTACAAGTCGAAGCCTGAGCTCTGATACCATAATTGTAACACCCCAACCCGCCAAGGGTTAAAATGCCACATTATGGTGTCAATTAGAACATACAAACGCAAGCGGAAGACTTATAAACATAATAGTTACAAAGGTGTTCTAATGATAATAACGAAATACTAACTCTATACATAATGAGTTCCAAAACTGAAATACGAATCCAAGCTCAAATCTAATTGAAGGTAAATCCAAGTCTAATCCAAAAGCAAATGGTGTCTATCGTCAGGGTAGTCCACTAAGAGCTCCTATGCACTCTTCACTCAAACCCAGCTTCCAACCTAAAACCTGCCGCAGGAAAAGAAATCCGGCTGAGCTTAAAAAGCCCAGTGAACAGACATATATAACAACCGAATAATCAAAACATATATAAGTATAGGGAAAATGAAACATAAGCTCCTGCTGAAATGAATATCATCTGTCAAAAGAATGAGAGATCAAAGATCAACTGAACAAATATCATAAGTCAAATGAGTCAAATGAAGTAAGAGATCAAGAGACACAACGGATCAGATAATCATAAGGAATCAAACGAATCATATAGGAATGCCCACGAACCTATCTAAACGAGACACTCAAATAGACCACATAATCACATATACATATCTGTCAAATTATAAGTGCACAAAGAGGGGAGGCCTCTAAGTACCAAATAATGAGAGGGGTGTAAGGCACACACAAACCAATCACCAAATCATATCATAATCATATCCAAACATATACTTAGGATGCATCCATACGCCCCCTACAAAACAAATCATATATATATACACCTGCTCATGACAGGTATATACACATATCATAATGGCCAATGTGCACACATATCATATCATATCATATCAAATGGAGACGTCGTGGACTAATCACACCGCCACAGATAGTGTCATGTCATTGGTGCCTCAATGACATGGCCATGGTAACTCCATGGCTAGTTAGCTCGGGCTACAGAATAGAACAAATCATATTATATCAAATCATATCAAGTCATCATATCATATCCAACAGAACGTATCAAACTGAACTGAATCATATCATAGAAAATGGATAGCAATGAATATCATAGCAAATGGATATCAACGAATATTGTTAGGAATATAAATATTCATATGAAAGACTCATTCACCCCGAGTATCTTTTGGCATTAGATAGCTCGTAGGCTTTATAGTTATAGTTTAGATATCGTTTCACCATGGAGTCGGGTCGGGTCTTTACCCACTATAGCCCGCTCCATAGCCCACGTGGGGCGTTAAGTAAGTGTTGGTCCATGAAATTTGAGTAAAACAAGAACAGATTCATTGATAGTGAATAAATTGTTACAAGATTACTCAAAACCTATTAGATTACATGATAACATCTTCAACTTCTTAAAGGGGATACTTTCGGTATGGTATCCCCTTTGGGTGACAAATAGACTCTATTGATCCAAGCTATGCTTGATGATTCAATGAGAGGATGTTCCTATCAACTAATACATTGTGTATTATTTTGTTTGTTCAGTAAATGCATGCTATCTCTATTACAACACAGACAATATATACACAGGTAACTAGACTAAGACATGTGGGGTAGGTATGAGTAGACATCCACTTGTTGTGAGTTGTCATCCACTTGGTGTGAGTTGTCATCCACCAAGTGGTCCCTCTTCTTCTTCCTCTTTTGTCTTTGTCTGACTTCTATCTTTTCTTGTAGAAGTTCGCGCCCATATTTATCAGTCTGCTTGTAGAGATAGCATCTTCAGGGTCACTGAGACATTTGTCAATTCTCAGTGATACTGGTGTTGTTTGTAGCTCGTATACTTTACTCACTGACACCGTATCAGTAAGTAAAGTGTTTCTTCAACAACGAACTTTTTACAACACTCACTGATTTCTTTATCAGTGAGTAACCCACTATTTTATCAGTGAGTTAGGCTATTTTATGTTCAAATCTTGTCAGGGTACTTGGGTCAAATTCTTGACCCAACAATCTCCCCCTATTTGAATATACAAATAGCCTTGGATCAAACCTGCTTGTTCAGGGACTTGTGTTTAGTTCCTGATGGTTCAAGGGTTCAGGGACTTGGGTTTAGTTCCTGAGGTTCAGGTTCAAGGGTTTAGGAGACTTGGGTTTAGTTCCTGAAGGTTTAGTGGTTCAGGGATTCAATGACTTGTTCAGTGATAGGGTTCAGGGTTCATGGGGTCCTGAGGGTTCACTTTGACAGGTTCATTGTTTCTCTCACTGAGAGGGTTCAGGTTCAGTGACCTGATGGTTCAGTGACTGGGGGTTCAGTCACCAAGGGAGTTCAGTGACCTGGGGGTTTAGTCACTGAGGGTTCAGGGTCTTGAAAGGTTCAGGGTTCAGGGGGTCAGTTGACTGAGGGTTCAGGTTCCTGGGGGTTCAGTAACTTGGGTTTTAGTTACTAGGGGTTCAGTCACTTGGGGGTTCAGTTTGGGAGTTCAGTGACCGGGTTCAGTCACCTGGGTATTCAGTGTTGGGTTCCGGTCCCTGATGATCTTTATTCAGTTGATCACCAATCTTCAGTCACTACCTGAAGCATAAATACCAACTCCCTTATTTCTTCACTGCCCTTTCACTGATCTTTAGTGACCTTGGTTTATTCAGTCCCTTCTTTTTGAGACTGATATCATCAGTCTTGTACCACATTTGTGTTCAAATCTTGTTTTAAGTATTCTTGGGTACTGACGAACCCAACAGTAAGTTGTATAAATACCCTCTCCCACCAAGGGAGAGGGTTGGAGTTTTCTAATCTAATATCACTAGCTCTTCACTTTCTCTCTCTAGAATTCTACCATCTCTCTCTTTCTCTCTCTAGAATCGAACTTAACCTAATCTTGAGTGTGTGTTATGATTATGAATATGTTACAATTGGTATCAAGAGCCATGGTTTGATTAGCTAGATTGTGTGTGCGTTTTCTTGGTTAGTTTAGATCAAAAGTTTGGTTTTTAAAGGTTTATGGGCTTATTCTTGGCTTTCTTTGATTCTCACGTTTGTGGTGTTAAAGTTAGTGTTTTTATTGTTGTTATAACGTTAAAAACGTTTGTGGTGTTAAAAAGGTTAAAAAGGGTGATTTTTAGGTGAAAAGTGTGAACTGCGATTTGACTCTCGGTGTGAGTTTCTTGGTTGCGATTTGAGGTCTGCGATTTGATAGCGATGTATTTTTCTGTTACGATTTGTTGTCTAGCTATTTCGATTTGACCAACAAGTCTGCGATTAGACTTCTGCGATTTAGCATTGCGATTTAGGATTACGATTTGGCATTGTAATTTGGCATTGCGATTTGGCCTTACGATTTGGCATTGGGATTTGAGTGTTGTGACTTGACTGTTGCGATTTGTCTGTTGCGGTTTGACTAAAGACTCTGCGGTTTGACTAAAAGTTGACTTTTTACGATAAAACTTCAAACGGCCATAACTTTTGAACCGTAACTCCGTTTTCAGCGAAATACATGTCAAAATGACCGAAACAGCCTGAATATTGTGACATTAAATTGCAAAGTTGTGAAACGAATTTTTCGAGGCCCAAATCCCCTTCGAAATGAAGTTATTGAGGTTTTAAGTTTTCAGACCAAAATTTCAGCATAACAACTTGCATCAACCAAATCAAATCACAACTAAACAACATATCACCTAGTCTATCAAATGATCATCACTTTTAGCACACAATCACTAATCATTGTACCGATCCAACAGTTGTCATAACACATATCAATTCTTATTTCACGGTTTCTTCTTGATTTTGTAAAATCCAGCGAAAGATTCTATTTTTCGGTTTAAATCATAGATTTGTAAAATCCCGTGCACGTTGTAACACCCCAACCCGATAAGGGTAAAGATATCACAATAATGGTTTCATATCAGATCAAAACAAAGCATACATCTATAGTAATACAAGAATTCTCAAAGGTTACAAATGAAGTACAGAAACTACAAGGTTACAAATGAAACTTCCGATAAACTCTAATTCTAACAGAATAATAACTTCTAGTTATTTCTAATCCAAAATAGCTATCACGTCTTCTAAGTCCAAGGTACTCTCCACTCATTCCCAGCTTCCTACTAAAACCTACCGCAGGAAAAGAAATGCGGCTGAGCTACGAGAGCTCAGTGAACAGATATAACGATAACAAAGCAGTAGTGAAGAAAAGTACAACGTAACAGAAATAAAGGTCATGCAGATGTAATATAGGTTAAGGAATAAGTAAAGGAATAAGAGTAAAGGAAAAAGAAAAAGGAACAGTAATCCACCACGAGCCCAGAACAGATAATATAATAACCATGTAGCCATATCAGTAATCCAGAGGGGATGCCTCTCAAGTAACCAGATAATATGAGGGGTGTCCTCATGTATCAAATGGAGTAGCTAGCTCCCAGATATGTGAAAGACGTGTATCGCACACACCATCAGTCACCAGATATATATATAACAGATAAACAGATACAGATAACAGAAATCAGATCAGATCTAGGATGCATCCATACGCCCCAGGTGGCCAGAGTCTA
This sequence comes from Artemisia tridentata subsp. tridentata, assembly GCA_021014915.2. NCBI lineage: Eukaryota > Viridiplantae > Streptophyta > Magnoliopsida > Asterales > Asteraceae > Artemisia > Artemisia tridentata. The sequence continues at coordinate 223,767,936 of CP139506.1, read as the reverse complement.
CCAATACACACCAGATAAAATAAAGTCAGGGACGGGACAGGTCATCACTCTCCTGCCCTAGAGTCATGCCATCGGTGCATCAATGACATGGACATGAAACCCTCATGCCTAGTGATTGGCTCGGGTCTCAAACTGTGGGTCATGGTCAAATATCAGGTCAGAAATCAGAGTATTTTATCAGAAGGTTCAATATCAGAGGGTTCAATATCAGAGGGTCAATATCAGAAGGTCAATATCAGAAGGTCAATATCAGAGTTTCATAGCAACAGTTCATTTAAAAAGGTTTCTATTAAAAGTCCATTTGAAGCAATCTTTCAATAATGGTGCTCATAAAAATGATCTTACAAAATAGTCTTCGTAAAAATGGTCTTTCAAAACGGTTTTCATAAAGATAGTTTTAAAAATAGTTTTCTTAAAAATTGGTAGAATTTCATATAAAAGTAGTATCGTATCGTACTCAAAACATCATTTTAAACAATTGATTTTTCTCAAAACATTTCCGGGTCATAATTAAAAGGTCTTAACAGTATAGATTCATATCAGAGATTATAACAAAAGGAATCACAGAAAAGGTTCAAAGCAAAGGGAATTATAGCAATGGCATCAAATCAGAAGTTAAACAGATCAGAATATGAAAGGGATCATAGCAGAGTTCATAGAATAGGGGAAACATAGCAAGGTTCAAGGGAAAACAAGATATAAAAAGAAAGAGTTCATGAGAAACCTGTGAGAAGGTCAGAATATCTGTACCTTATACCGCAAATGAAAACACAACCGAAAATATAAAGGTCGGAAGCAAACTCCATCTTCAGCGAATCTACACGAATTCATGACCGTCTTATTAAAAGCTTATTTAATTCAGATTACTTATTTTAGTCGGCTTTCCATTTTTAGTAGCTTTCCTTTTTAGGTAACTTCCCATATTTAGTAACTTTTCATTTTTAGCAGGTTTCCAGAATTAGTAAGTTTCCATTTTTAGCAGATTTCCATAATTAGCAGATTTCCATATTTTAGGGTTTTAATATAAATATACCAAGGTTAAATGTTTAAAATGAAAATATCACAAGTTACTCATTTTAATCATAAGCTATCCAGAATTACACTTTTAACCTTTTAACTTTACCAACTTTACAAGTTAAACCCTTTAGTTATATAAATCACAAATTAACCCTTATAATTAATTAAGTTACAAATTAATCCTTACAATATTCATAATTACACATTAAGCCTTCAATTATTCAAATTTACACGTCACACCCCTTATATTAAATATTATACGAATCAACCTTCAATTTCCAGAATTTACAAAATAGGTCCCTCAAATTTATTTATTTATAAACCGAATTTAAAATAATTACATAATTACCAATTAAACCTTTAAATTGCAAAATTGACACAAGATACCCCCATATAATATTTTATACATTTAACCCCTGATCCAAAATGACTTACAAAATAACCCTCATGTTTAAATAATTATAAAACACACCCTTATAGTTTCAATAATCCAATCGGTACACTTTTAATTCCATAAACCCTAACCCTAATCAATCCAATCATTACCACTAATTAAAACAACCTTAAAACCACATTAAATACTCAGATCCATCATCCAAAAGTGAAACCCTAGATCTCACAATTTATTTTTAATTAAAAACCCTTTTTTTCTTAATCCGATTAGAAACAATAATTCACCATGATTTATACAAGCTTCGAAAATTGCAAAGACTATTTTTCCAGAGTTATATGATCAGTAGAGAACCCATAAAAATTATATACAAAGCCCAGAAAAATCGTATGAACTATTTTAGATTTTACGTACGTTTTTGATATATAGAATTATCACGATCAATCTAACTTGCATGGATCATTCTAACTATTTTATTCAGATCATATGTGATGAAAATAACATAGGAAAAATACCAGATGAATTTTAAGACAATCGTATGAGGCGTGATGATTTTACACCTCTCGGCTAGAATTTACGACACAAGGAAAATCCCCACGATCAATCTAGCAATCCTACGACCTTGGCACTATTTTTCCAACCTTCCTTGGACTTGGAGGAACACAAAAAAATTAATCAAAAGTTTCCAGAAATCGTGTGGAGTTTAGAGAGAATTTGTGTGTGTTTATTTTTAGGGTTTCGGTAGGAAATAATGGGAGAATTAAATAAAAACCATGTGAATGGGAGGGGAGGGCATGGATTTCAGCCTAAATGGGTATAAGAGATCAATTATACTGATTTGTACAAGTTTTCCTTATTTACTTTGATGCTTATCTTGTTTTTTTAATAAGTTATAAATACAAATAATTAATTAAATATGATTTTCGGTATACATATATATATTTTGTGTGTAACAAATATTTTTGGACATGTAGAAATGTTAAAATGTTGTCTCAAAATTATTTCCCTTCATATGTAGCTCATTACTAACGGTTTGGGATTTATTTGACATTTTATGTAAGCTTTAATTAAATTTTAAAGTTTCAGGGGCATTTTGGTCATTTTGCATGCTTTTAAATTTTGGGTTTTACACACGTTTACACCATGTCTACTACTTCAGATTTTTTCATATCTGAGATACTCAAACTGTACGACATGAACGATAAACATAAGACTTCCAACCCTGTACAACAAATAAACATGTTTGATTCTGATAATGCTAACATGGAATCGTCGTGCTCGAATTCTCAAGAGAAAGAGTTTTATCAGCCACTAAAATTGCCTGATAATACAAAGGAAAGCTGCATAGAATGTTTTTGACTACTTCACTCACATCTCAAGGTTCTCTTTGAACGAGCTGGATACTTGGGAGGATACAAACATGCATTCGCATCACTCTTTGGTCAAGATGTTCAGACTTTCACAGTCAAAATGATACTGTATTTAGATCAACTTGAACAACAACTTGACAAAGGAGAACTTTCTGAAGGTAGATCCATGGCTGCCTTTTGTGTGATCAACAACCAACTCCAAGTGTTCATTGATTCGCAATACACTGAGGATTATGATTATGACAGTCAAATGACGAAAAAGTGTTTTGCTAATTACATTGGTTGACATGTTCATAGTTACACTACTCCAGTTCATGGGTAATGTTAAGGAGTTCATTAATGAAAGGGCGTAGCATCAACAATGCAGTGACACTATGCTTGATAAGCAGGATACAAACGACAGTTCTGGGACTTATACCACACTTGACATGGATACAGATCACAGACCAGAAAATGACCAAGTTCCATCGGCTGAGGTACATGTCACTGATCAACACAATGTGCTCCCTAATGAACGACTGCATACTGATCAAGTTATGCCCACTTATGACACATATTTGTTGAAAAAGATTGATAGCAATACCATTTCTAATTCAACAAATATGAATCATAAAGGGGGAAAAAGTGATCAGGATGATGCTGAACATGATGATGAGTCAAGTTCTTTGTTTACGGCTGAGACTTTTAAATCAAATGATGTGGTTGATAAAGAAGTTTTTAATGAACTTTCAAATAGATTTTTACAGCTTGAAAAACATTGTATTTCACTTGAAATCGCAATGCAACAAAAGGAATAAAGTTTTCAAATTAACCTACCATGTAAAAATCCGGAACTCCCTGATTTCCGTGAATTCTTTATGATAAATGATTTGAAAGCTCAGCTAGAAACCAAAAACTTAACGATCAACAACCTGAAAAAACGTATTACTGAGATGTGTTATATGTGTAATGAAGTTAAGGCTAAACATGACAGTGATGTTATTGCAACAAAAAATACTGAATTGGAACATAAAGTGGCTAAATTACTTAATGAAAATGAGACTTTGAAAAAGCATTGTAAAAACCTGAGTGATTCCATCAAAGAAACGAGAACTAGGGCTTCAGAACAAACAACTTCTGTGATTGCAAAAATTGATGAATTCAAAGCTCAACTTCAGAAAAAGGGTTTTACAATTGCAGCACTAAAAAACGAGTTAAGAAAATTAACAAGAAATAGTGTGAAAACTGAGTTTGCAAAACCATCAATCTTGGAGAAACTAGTTTCACAACCATATAGAAATCAATCAGTTGTTAGACAACCGATTGCGTTTAGATCTGAACGACCAAAATTTTCAAAACCACGATTTGCCTCCCAAGTTGATGCGAAATAAGTTTTGTCAAAACCAGTCACTTCACAGTCTAGACCTAATGAAAAAGAATATGCTTTTGCAAAACCTCATCATATGAGTGCTTCTAGTTCTTCTAGGATTAGTTCAAAGCGTGTGTCATTTGTGACACCAAAAGAACATGTTAGACATAAAGACATTGTTCAGAATCAAAACCTAGCAGATGCTAGGAAAAACACACATGAAAAGACTAGGAATTTGCCTGTTTCTAAGAGTAGTTGCATGTCGATTAAAGCAATTCCTGTAGCAGATCACTCTAAGAATCCTAGATCTTTTTCTAAATCCAAACACTTTGTTTGTTCGACTTGTCAGAAATGTGTTTTTAATGCAAATCATGATGATTGTGTAACAAAATTCCTGAAGAAAGTGAATGCTCGTGCTAAGGTTCAATCCCCTAAGACTAGAAACAACAACAAGCCCGTAGGACCAAAGAGTTATACTCAGAAACCTGGTAGGCAGATTGCTATAGGACAAAGGTTTTCTCTCAACATGTCTTCCACTGTGCATGAGAAACCAAACACTCCAAGATCTTGTCTTAGGTGGATACCGACGGGTAGAGTTTTTAAGATTGTTGGTCTTAGATGGATACCTATTAGTACAGATTGCATAACCAAGGTTGACTGTGAAAATCCAAAAGGTCTGGATACTGAGATCACTAACCCATATAAACGCAAGCAAACTCGTCATGTTAGTGCAGGGAATCCTTACCTAAGTGCGATTTCCTTCAAGGAAAAACTCAGAGTTTGGCGGCCAAAAGGACTGAAATCTCCTAATTTAGGGGTTCAGGAAACTCAACATTGATGTACATGCACAATGACGTTTGAACACATCAGTTCAAGCCTCGTTCTTCAACGACAAATGACGTTTGAACACATTAGTTCAAGCCTCGTTCTTCAGCGAAATATGACGTTTGAACACTGCAGTTCAAGCCTCGGGCCTCAATGTCAACATAATGGCGTCTGTAGACAACACTTCAGGCCCCGTTCCTTTAAGAAAAGAAAGGTGTACGCTTCAGTGCACTTTATCTTCGGAAGAAGAGAAATCTTCTTGTTTATGACCACTATCATCAACAAACTTCATGCTTTTTCCATGCTCGTTCAGTCATCAAGTGGATCTACTTACCTTTGATTGTATTCTTATTCACTAAGGTTCCACACTTTCTCTTTTCTTCCTTCTAGATTCGGCCAAAACCACAAGAACCAATAAAAACCATAAAAATCAGAAAAATAAAAAAAATACCAAAAATAGTTTTTTCAAGGCATGTCTTCTGGTATCGATAACATTTACGGTCCTAGAAATGTCATTCAATAATGACACGGGTCTTTAAATGAAGTTCAAACAGAAGTTCAAAACATGCCTAAATGGCTTGCTATTACTTCAGATATGCAACCCGGTTTTTCAAAATGAGGAAAGCATGTCGAAAAAAAGACGGTTGTTCCTAACAACGGGCGAAGTTCACCCGGGCATGGATTACTTCATATCCGTGCATCTCCGATTTAGTGCACACTTCAGTGCATTATTTATGGTATAAGAAGAGAAGTCTTCTTTGTATACAAATAATTTTCTGTAAGATCTAACCTTTTGATTGTGTGGATCTATTCGGGTGGTCTTGGTTCATGGAAGATTAGATCTATGGTTTGAGTTAGTGAGATGTTAGAGAGAAGGTAGAGAGATGAAGGGAAAACTTGTAAAATTAGATTAATGTGTGAGAAGTGACAAGAGTTCCAACCCTTCCCAAGTGTGGGAAGGGGTATTTATAGTTCCTAATATTTGTGCCCCTAGTGGGCTGTGGAGTGAGCTGACAGTGGGTAAAGACCCGACCTACTCCACAAATATAGATACGACTAATCTAATAAAACTAATAATACTAATAGTACTAAGCTAATATAAATAAGCCTACGAGCTATGTAAATGCTAAGTAGATACTCGGGGTGACCGAGCCTTCATCTGAATATTTATATTCCTAACAATCTCCCCCTAAGGGAGGTCACCCCGGAAATAATATACTGAATTCTAGCATTCTGTCTTCTGAAGTTGTCTTCATAGCTCGTAGTCTTTGATTCTTCAACGTCTTGTATCTTTGTGCCTTTAGCAGTGATCTTTTGATGACTATTCTTTGTCTTGGATGATTTTGAGTATTCTTTGAAAATATCATCCCACTTGAGTCTCCAAGTCATCTTTTAGTTGTAAGTCTCCATGTGATGAGATATACTTTGAGCCGACATGCTCACACTATTCTGGGTCATGATCTTCAGCATCAGAGTTAGCAGAAGCAGTGTTGACGGTCTTTTGGTTGATCATGACTTTGTTGAATTACAGTGATGATGTAGTGTGAACATGCGGTAGAGGATTGGCATCTTTTCTGCAACCAGCTACAACCGCAACCAGCTACAGCATCCAACAGCTACAACCGCCAGAAGTTCCTGCATACGACAGTTAGCAACAAATCGACTGGTACTTACAGGTTTGGACATCGAGATTGTTAACAGCATAGAGTGAAAACTCTCTCTAATCCTTACCAAGACCGTTCCTAGATCGAAAACCGACAGAGGGTTTTTTAAGATCTTACCGTAGTAAATCAACGATTAGGTGACTCGCTGGAGGTCACTCCACGACTGTAGACCGTTTGGAACCGTCGTGATCACTAAGCATAATCCACAGGGAATTACCAAAGTGACCTGCTTTAAGGGCTGTTTGATGTTACCCTGGCAGGAATTTCCATTCAATCATTGAGAATTACATACGTAAATTCTCTCATAAATGTTCTGGCAGATTGCTAAGATCTGCGTAGGACTCTTAAGTTTACAACTGGTGTCCTTAATGTTGACCAACCAGTGTAGAAGTAGCATGTGTTCCTATGAGATCTTATTTTGCATCTCGTGGCTCTAGACTCAATTGTGCGTTTTGATTTGGTGATCGGAGGCTGGAGAGGACTGCCACCTTTTCAATATCATCTAACTCGAAGTGAGAGAGACAATAGAAATGTATTGAACTCCGTGACAATTGAAACAAGAGTCCTTTGAGGGACCTTGAGTGGCTAGGGAGGGTTGTGCAGCGTATCATTGGGTCCATGATACTTTGTCTTCAATGTCAGCAATCAACCAAGTGATTCTTACAGCATATGAATTGACCCGGTTTCTGCCTAAAGTGTAAGGAGGGCTTCTTTCTTTTCACCCTTTATCTTTACATTTCTTTTTCATTCTTCAACCCCTTCAGTGCTTACCGAGACTTCATTACTAGTACCTTGTTGGGTTTGTTCTAGTACTAGCTCCATCTCAGTCGGCACTCTTCCCTTAATCACATTTTTCTCCTTTTTAATCATACCTAAGGACTTCTACACTAACTAGAGGATTGTCCCTGGGTAGATCCCTCCGGTTCTGGCGGGATCGTGGGAACTTGTACCTAACCTTACCATCCTTATAACTCCAATACGTTAAATAAAATGGTCGGTCTTTGGTGTTCTTCCACAATTGCCATAAACCAAATCTTTGAAAAATCTCTCAAAGTGTTCATGATTCTGAAACACATTTTTGCAAACACTTGAGAGTTTTATATTTTTCAAATGCTCCCCCTCAACATGTGCTCGGCTGATTGTTTTATAAATTTGCACATGTTAGGTAGAGCTCGCACTTTTTGAATTGATCAACTTTCAGTGAACATGACCGATTCGAGACACGCTTACATCACTGGTTAGACCAGCTTGAAATTATTACCCGTCCTGGTCAAGTTCACAAAAAATTTCTCGAAACGGTACACTCTACTCAGACACATCCTTTTCGAGACACGCTTACATCACTGGTTAGACCAGCTTGAAATTATTACCTGGCCAGGATATGTCCTTTCGATTAATGACAGTTTATGTTTCGTCAATTCATTGGTGAGGTCTGAGCCGTGCTCACGTAAGATGCCACATTCTTTTTCATCCATTTGCTCCCCCTCAATATGTGCATCGATATACGAAAGAGTTTAGCACATATGGGAGAGCTTACATTAAATCCAAAACATCACATTTTCATCAGGTTTCATATTTAAATCACATTCTCTCCCCCGATCAAAAATTTCAAACCTTTTGAGATTTGTGATCCCAATTGATTTAAATAATTTAGAAAACATGGGAGAAAATGTGGTCAGGTTTAACATGTTCTGATGATGAAACATACTTTGCTCCCCCTTAATCTAAGAGGGAGATTCACTGCTTCTTATGCACAAGATGACTTTAATGACACGAATGATATTGACCTTTTTGCACAGATGATGTGATCATCCGCTTCTCTGAAGGGAGTCATTGGTCAACATCGATTATCCATCCACCAACAGGAACGTCCAAGTATTGTAGATCCCCACTTGGCGAGATCGGAACAAATATTGCTTTGTTTCACTGAAGGTGGTGGTGGTGATGACGGTGTTGTTGTTGTTGTTGCTGCCATTGTTGTTGTCGTGGTGAATTCTGAGCCAATTAATAGAGTTTGACCGTCTGATCAAATGGTTAGAGCGGGAACTGGCACATTCATTTTGGCTATGGAATCTGCATAAGAATATCAACACAGATATACATACATACAGATACACTATTCCTTAATAGCTACCCTTCAGCAGCTTGCCACATTATTATGCCAAGTTCATCTTATAATCAAACCACAATCAGGGACTACGTCAAACCACTATCTAACATGAAGAGCAAATAGCAATCATGAACATGGCAATTCACACAGATTTTAATATTCAATTCAGGATCTTATGAACATGATTCTAACATAATAGCAATATACCTAAGCGAATCCTGAGAACATATGCACAATATCAACAACAATTAAGCAGCAATCGACTTAACAAAAGTCAAGCAACATTTGAAACTCATTCATTCAGATCATACAAATGCCAGTGGAGTATTCAAGAACATCAAACACATCGGGTTTTTCTAACTTCTTTCAGATTTTGAGTTTTAATGTATCTAGGGGATTAAACGAGGATTCCAAAGTGATACAAATGAACCTTCTAGTTATATAAAGCTAGGAAACTATTAGCAAATTGCACATAATGTCCTAAACTTTCTAGCAACTAACACATTTGGCCATTTGATATAAAGTTTAGCAACTTCCTCTTCAACTAATACCCCATTAACTACAAAACCTTTTCTGAGTTAATCAAGAAACCCATTTGATGATATAAAATTTGAATTCACTCTCCCCCTCAATCAATGACCCGTATTCTAGTTAAAGATTAGTTAGGAATATAAATATTCAGTTGAAGACTCGGTCACCCCGAGTACTTATTAGCACAACATAGCTCGTTGGATAATTAGTAATATTATTAGTAGGTTAGTTATTATTAATATTGTGGAGTGGGTCGGGTCTTTACCCACTGTCAGCTCGCTCCATAGCCCACTAGGGGCACAATATGTAAGGACTATAAATACACCCTTCCCACCCATGGGAAGGGTTGGACCTTTTCACACTAATCTAATCTCATCTTATTTCTCTCTCTACAAAGGCTCCCAACCTTCTACTTCTCTCTCTACATCTTCTCCTATTCGATCCATATATTGCCTCAAACTAGTGTTTATGTGATAGTGAATATCCTACAATTGGTATCAAGAGCCATGGTTAGGTCCATGAGTGTTGATATTCACAGATTCGTGTAGTTTAGGGTTGTTTTTGGTTCGAATACTTTAGCTCCTAAAAATCCATTTTGTGCTTGTTTAGTGGTTAAAAGTTGTTAAATCTTGTACTTTTTAGCTTAGGGATTACATAGGAGTAGTGTTTAGTGTTTGGAATCACAGATCTAGGCTTGGTGTGGTGATTTTTGGAAGATTCGAAGGTTAAAAGGTTAGTGTTCCTCGTGGCGATTTGTCCCTCGTTAAAACATTCTTGGTGGCAATTTGTGTCTGGCTGGAAACTCAAAAGTAGCGATTTGTGTCTTTTTCGAGATAGTGATTTGTCCTTTTACCGGATTTGGCAAAAACGACAAACCGCCAAGATAGCGACGTGTTTGGCGTTTTGTGGGTAGCGATTTGTCCACGATAGTGACAGTTCTGTCTTTTAGTCAAAGAGGCGATTTGTCTGTGGCGATTTGTCTGTGGCGATTTGTCTGTGGCGATTTGTCTGTAGCAATTTTTCTGTGGCGATTTGTCTGTGGCGATTTGTCTGTGGCTATTTGTGACTGGCGTTTTGTCCTGTTTACAAAAGTAGCGACTTGTCCTGTTTCAAAAGTTAGCGACTTGTGTCCATCAGATTAACGACTTGTCTCCATCAGACTGGCGTTTTGTGGGTAGCGATTTGTGTCCTCAAAGTTGCGGTTTGACCAAAGTTGACTTTTTACGTCAAAACTTCAAACAGCCATAACTTTTGAACCGTAACTCCGGTTTCAGCCAAATACCTGTCAAAACGACCGGAACAGTCTGACTATTGTGAGGTTTCACAACGAAGTCGTGAAACGAATTTTTTGAGGCACAAAATTTCACTATAAAAACTTGCATCTACCAAACCAAATCACAATCATACAGCAGATTAACAAGTCTAACAAACCTTCATCATAACACACATCAAGCATCACTTCACGGTTCATTCTTGATTTTTGTAAAATCCCGCGAAAGAATCTATTTCTCGGTTTAAATCATAGAATTATAAAATCCCGTGCACGTTAATATCATGTCAAATACTTCAGATTCTCTCATATCTGAGGTACTCAAGTTGTACGACACGTATGATAAACAAATGAATTCCAACCTTGTACAACAAATAAACGTGTGTGATTCTGATGATACTAATGTGGAATCTTCGTGCTCAAATTCACAAGAGAGAGAGTTGCTTCAGTCACTTATGTCGTCTAATACAAAGGAAAGTTGCATTGAATGTTTTCGATTACTTCACTCACATCTCAAGATTCTGTTTGAAAAACCTGAATACGTGATGGGTTACACACGGGCTTTCATAACACTCTTTGGTCAAGATGTTCAACAGCTTGACAAAGAAGAATTCTCTGAAGCAAGATCCAGAGCAGCTTTCAGTGTGATCAACAACCAACTCCTGGTGTTCATTGATTCGCAATACACTGAGAACTATGACTATGACAGTCAAATGACAAAAGAGTGTTTTGCTAAATACACTGGAACTGAAGTTGCCGTGTTCAGAACAACATTACTACAACTGATGAGTAATGTTAATGGGTTCATTGATGAAAGGGCTAAACAAATGTGGAAAGAAACAAGATCAGACAAGTTTGATGATGGTGACAGCACAGGAGGTGATTTCACATTATGTGAGAATGCAGCCTACGTATCTGAAAATCACCAAGCACAATCTGCTGTGGTACATCTGTCTTATCTTGATAATGCTCTTTCTAATGAACAACAACATACTGATCAACTTAAACCTACTTATGACACATATCTGTTGGAAAAGACTGATAGCAATATTACCTCTGATTCAACAAATATGAGTCATAAGGGGGGAGAGATTGATCAGGATGCTGAACATGATGATGCGTCAAGTTCTTTGCCTATAGCTGTGGTTTCCAAATCAATTGATATGGTTGAAAAGGATGTTTATAATGAACTTTCGAAAAGATTTTTACAACTTGAAAAACATTGTATTTCACTTGAAATCTCAATGCAACAAAAGGAAGAAAGTTTTCAAAGTAAACTACCATGTAAAAATCCGGAACTCCCTGAATTCCGTGAACTCTTTGCTATAAATGATTTGAAAGCTCAGCTAGAAGCCAAAAACATGACAATCAAAAACCTGAAAAAACGTATTGCTGAGATGTGTGATGTGTGTAATGAAGTTAAAGCTAAACATAATGTTATTGCAACTACAAATGCTGAATTAGAATATAAAGTGGCTGAATTAATTAATGATAATGAGACTTTGAAAATTCACTGTAAAGAACTGTGTGATACAATCAAAGAAGCTAAATCTAAGAATGTAGAGCAAACGACCTCTTTGATTGCCAAAAATGATGAATTCAAAGCTCAACTTCAGGAAAAAGGTTTTGCAATTGCAGCGTTGAAAAATGAATTAAGAAAATCAACAGAAAATGGTGTGAATACTAAGTTTGCAAAACCATCAATCTTAGGGAAACCACCACTTAGAAACCAATCAGTTGTTAGACAACCGACTGCGTTTAGATCTGAACAGCCAAAAGTTTTAAAAACACGGTTTGCCTCCCAAGTTGATGCGGAAAAAGTTTTGTCAAAACCAGTCACTTCACAGTCTAGACCTAGTGAAAAGGAATATACGCTTGCAAAACCTCATCATATGAGTGCCCTTAGTTCTTCTAGGTTTAGTTCAAAGCGTGTGTCATTTGTGACACCAAAGGAACATGTTAGGCATAAAAACAGTGTTCAGAATCACAACCTAGAGGATCCTAAGAAAAACACACATGAAAAGACTAGGAACTTGCTTGTTTCAAAGATTAGTTGCGTGCCAATTAAGGCAAATCCCGTAGCAGATCACTCTAAGAATCCTAGATCTTTTTCTGGTTCCAAACACTTTGTTTGCTCAACTTGTCAGAAATGTGTTTTTAAGGCAAATCATGATGATTGTACAACAAAATTCCTGAAGGAAGTGAATGCTCGTGCTAAGGTTCAATCCTCTAAGACTAGAAACAACAACAAGCCCGTAGAACCAAAGAGTTATACTCAGAAACCTGGTAGGCAGATTGCTGTAGGACAAAGTTCTTCTCTAAACAAGTCTTCCACTGTACATGAGAAACCAAACAATCCTAGATCTTGCCTTAGGTGGCTACCAACGGGTAGAATTTTTAAGATTGTTGGTCTTAGATGGATACCTATTCGAAAGATGTTCACTAAGTGCGAAACCAAGGTTGACAATGAAACCCCAAATGGTCGAGATGCTGATATCACTAACCCATATAAATGCAAACAAACTCTTAATGTCAGTGCAGGTAGTCCTTACTTAAGTGCAGGTACATCGTTCACTCACATTAAGGAAAGACTCAGGGTTTGGGTGCCAAAAAGAGTGATATCTCATGATGAAGGGGTTCAAGTAATTCAAGCTTGATGAACATCACCGACAATGACGTCTGTACACATCAGTGCAGGCCTCGCTCTTCATCATAATGACGTCTGTACACATCAGTTCAGGCCTCGCTCTTCAATGACAATGGCGTCTGCTGACATCTCTTCAGGCCCCGTTCATCAAAGAAAAGAAAGGCGTACGCTTGAGTGCGCTTTATCTTCGGAAGAAGAGGAATCTTCTTATTTATGACCATTCTCATCAAGCTTCATGTTCTTCAAATGCTCATTCAGTCACCAAAGGGGATAAACGTACATTGGAGTATATTCTTATTCACCTGGTCTATCAAAAATGGCAGTTGGTCGTCATATGCAATTTTTGAGGGGGAGAAGGGTGAATAAACTACATGGTGATTGAGAGTTGAGAAATGGTCATACGAATATTCTTGTTTCTGACTACTCTTATCTAAAGGCTTCATACTTGCTCCATGCGCATTCAAACATCAAGTGGATCTACTTCCATCAGATGCAATTTCGAATGCAATTTTTGAGGGGGAGAAGTGTGAACAGTGGATCAACCTCATATACAATTGTTCAATCAAAAATGGCATCCTCATATGCAATTTTTGAGGGGGAGAAGTGTGAACAAGTGAGCGAACAAACAATCACTTGTTGGTCATCTAATTGTAACTATGGAATGGATCAGGTTTCACTTATTTGGGGTTGAAGTTGACTTTCTCAAAGGCATGGTCTTACTCTATCTTGAAGTCGGGGTTGGTTGGATGCATGACCTTCAATGATAACTTGCTCGTGCTTAAGATTTAAGTTGAAGACTTAGGTTATCTAGTTACCAGCAGTCGGGGTAACTATCACTTAAAGGAGTTACGTTGTAGTACTCAATGTCACACGCCGATGACGTTGTGGATAATCGTAAGAGGTGTTAATGTCTCATACCTTGGTTAGGTATTGAGTACTTAGAGATTTGCTTGGAGCACTAATTCTCTACACCGTTCTTCCAACATTAGTGCAAGTTCAAGTCACGAGAATGGGGAATTCTACTTCAGTTTCAAGTTTGGTATATCGGGTTTGCTTCATCAGTTATCAATTCAGATGGCCTACTTAAGGGTTGGTAAAGATAGTCAGAAAGTGCTTCGGTAGCGGTTGATTCTCACTTGATACATTTGAGCTAATTTTGTTCTTCTCACAAGATTTCAAGTATTTGTGCGTAAAATGTGTTGCTGATTCTGAGGTATCAAAACCAGCAAGGGGGAAGGAGACATACATCTGAACGCACAACGAGTACACATGATGAACTTTATACTTATTCTTAAATGAAGTTATTCCGGGAAGACAAATGTCATAACCGCAGAGAAAATCAGTGTTTTAACACGTGAGTCTTGATGTATTATTCCAACTACGTGGGGGAAGATACTGTCTTGGTGTTATCATTTCGACTACACACGGGATAAATTGCTTACACACGGGACTTAGTTGACTTTGGTGTAACAATTCTCATCTGCAATTTTCTGAAGGGAAAAAAGGGGATTTCTAGGTCTTAATTGATCTTGATGTTACATTTTCGACTTCATTAATGGGATTGAGTGTGTACTTCGGGTTTTTGGGCTTCATACAATGAGACTGTTTGAATCTCTTCAACTACTTGGGGGGAAGTGGTCTCTGGATACTTTTGGTAGGCATTTCTTCAGTCTTCAGCGGGAAGAAATGTGAGAAGAATTATTCAAATGTGAGATGATTCGTTGCTGATCTATTTGAGGATCCCCGAACGGAGAATCACGATGATTATTCTTAAAAAGGAGCAGCAATACTTGATGTGGTTTGCTACGGTTTCCGCTGTACACTTACCTTATGTAAGCTTGAAAGAGAGCTTAGAATCTGCTCAGTATGAAGATTGTCGGTTTGGGGGGAAGCTATCAAAGCTGTACATTGGGAAGGCTCAAGTTCCGTCGATTTTTCAGGAGCCTCGAAAGCTTTGGTGGTAAAAGTTTAAGAGATGATTGACCTCAGATTTCTACAACATACTGAACGTATCCTCATTTCAGTATTCATGTCATCATCGTCTTAAACTGAGTAACATGTTTTATACATATCTTATACCAAAATGTATATAGAAAATATAAAACCAACTAATTGTAAATAGAGATACTTAAAAACAAAAATCCATAAAAATCAGAAAATTAGAAAATTCCAAAAATAGTTTCATCTAGGCATGTCTTCTGTTTATCGATAACATTTACGGTCTTAGAAATGTCATTCAATAATGACACGGGACTTTAAATGAAGCTCGAGCAGAAGTTATACTAACTGGTTAAAACATGTCTAATGGCTTGCTATTACTTTATATAGCAACCCGCGCATCAAAATGGGGAAAGCACGTCGCCAAAAAGACGGTTGTTCCTCTCACTGGGTGATGTTCACCTGGGCATGGATTACTTTATATCCATGTTTCCTCGATTTGATGTACGTTTCAGTGCATCATTTCTTGAAAAAGAAGAGAAGTCTTCTTTGCATACATATAGTTTTCATTCTATGATTCTTCTGAAAATTATTTGTGAGACACTTGGTGAATATGTGTTGTATGAAATTTGTTTAAACTTGGACTATGCATAAAATTTGTCACTCAATCAACGACTACAAATCTTTAACTAGAATACGAGTCATTGATTGAGGGGGAGAGTGAATTCAAATTTTATATCATCAAATGGATTTCTTGGTTAACTCATACTTGTTAGAAATGGTTCTGTAGGTAATGGGGTATTAGTTGAAGAGGATCTTGCAAAAACTTTATATCAAATGGCCAAACGTGTTAGTTGCTAGAAAGTTTAGGACATTATGTGCAACTTGCTTATAGTTTCCTAGCTTTATGTATCTAGAAGGTTCATTTGTGTTACTTTGGAATCCTCATTTAATCCCCTAAACACCTTAAGACTCAAAACCTAAAAGAAGTTAGAAAAACCAGTTGTGTTTGATGTTTTTGAATACTCCAATGACAGTTGTATGATCTAAATGAATGAGTTTCAAAGGTTGTTTGACTTTTGTTAAGTCGATTGATGCTTAATTGTTGTTGATATTGTGCATATGTTCTCAGGATTTGCTTAGGTATATTGCTATCATGTTAGAATCATGTTCCTAAGATCCTGAGTTGAATATTGATATTTGTGTGAATTGCCATGTGCATGATAGCTATTTGCTCTTCATGCTAGATAGTGGTTTGACGTAGTCCCTGATTGTCGTTTGATTATAAGATGAACTTGGCATTATAATGTGGCAAGCTGCTGAAGGGTAACTATTAAGGAATAGTGTATCTGTATGTATGTATATCTGTGTTGATATTCTTATGCAGATTCCATAGCCAAAATGAATGTGCCAGTTCCCGCTCTAACCATTTGATCAGACGCTCAAACTCTATTAATTGGCTCAGAATTCACCACGACAACAGCAATGGCAGCAACAACAACAACAACACCGTCATCACCACCACCACCTTCACTTCAACAAAGCAGTTCGTATTCTGATCTCGCCAAGTGGAGATCTTCAACGTGTGGGAAAGTTTTGTTGGTGGATGGAAAATCGATGTTAACCACTGACTCACTCAGAAAAGCGGATGATCACATCATCTGCGCAAAAAGGTCAATATCATTTGTGTCATAAAAGTTATCTTGTGCAAAATGAGCAGTGAATCTCCCTCTTAGATTAAGGGGGAGCAAAGTATGTTTCATCATCAGAACATGTTAAACCTGACCACATTTTCTTCCAAATTTTCTAAACATATTTAAATCAATTGGGATCACAAATCTCTAATGGTTTGAAATTTTTGATCGGGGGAGAGAATGTGACTTAAATATGAAATTCTGAAATAAAATGTGATCCTTTGAAACTCAAGTGTAGGCTCTCCCATATGTGCTAAACCTTTTCGTATATCGATGCACATATTGAGGGGGAGCGAATGATTTGTGATGGCTATTGTGAAAGAATACCAAGGACCGACCATTTTACTTTATGTATTGGAGTTATAAGGATGGTAAGGTTAGGTATTAGTTCCCATGATCCAGCCAGAACCGGAGGGATCTTCCCAGGGACAATCCTCTAGTTAGAATAGAAGTCCTTAGGAATGATCAAAAAGGAGAAAAGTGAATAAGGGAAAAGTGCCGACTGAGATGGAGCTAGTACTGGAACAAACCCAACAAGGTGCTAGTAATGAAGTCTCGGTAAGCGCTGAAGGGGTTGAAGAATGAAAAAGAAATGTAAAGATAAAGGGTGAAAAGAAAGAAGCCCTCCTTACACTTTAGGCAGAAACCGGGTCTATACATATGCTGTCAGAATCACTTAGTTAATTGCTGACATTGAAGACAAAGTATCATGGACCCAGTGATACGCTGCACAACCCTCCCCTAGCCACTCAAGGTCCCTCAAAGGACTCTTGTTTCACTTGTCACGAAGATCAATACATTGCTATCGTCTATCTCACTCCGAGTTAGATGATATTGAAAAGGTGGCAGTCCTCTCCAGCCTCCGATCACTAAATCAAAATGCACTATTGAGTCTAGAGCCAAGAGATCATCAATTAATCTCATTAGGACACATTTCCAATATGCTTGCTGTTTCATACACCGTGAAAAGAAAGAAAATATATATGAAGAGTCCTACGCGTTATCCTTGTGGTATTGCCAGAACATCCTAGTGATACGTTAAGTAATCACAATGAAGATGGAAATCCTTCTAGAGCCAACATCAAACAAGCTCTTGGTGGGTGACATGTGAGATCCTTCATGGATCAAACCTGTGACAACTAGAATGAAACAATGGGGCGATTCACATTTGAATCAAACTTGTTCCAGGAAATGGATTGACAGATGCTTTTGGAAAACCCTTCAATGTGCTCATCAAATGAATTTCGAGCGCATTGATTGTGAAAATTTTCAAACAAAAGTATTTATGACAGAAATGTGATTTAATGTGTAAAACCCTCATCGTGTTACATAAAAATTGTTTATCTAGTAACACGCGGGTGATTTTTCTAATCAATTTCTCATCAATCAGTGGGTATTCAATTCACTGATTCACTCAACCGTGTTGTCTGCTTTGAGACGTTTCGGTATGAGAACATGCTTGTAAGACGAGTCCAATGTTAGTTCATTGAATGAGTCTTTACAAAAAGCTGGAAATTCCTGTCAAAGAGAATTCTCTTTAAAGGGAATTCTACCTGATCACAGGTCGGTCCTCACGGAACCGAAGGTTAATCCAACCACACCGAACGAATGACAAAGCCATATTCGTTCTCCAACTTTATTGCTAACTGTTTTATTTCAGGTACATATAAAGATGGTGATGGAGGTTCCTGATTCCAGTATGAGACGAGTCAATCCACACTCCGTGCTCACACTTCTAACTCATTATTAAAGACATCATGATAGCTAAAAGACCTACAACATAGCTTCCGCAACTCTGATGGTACATATCATGATCCAAAAAGGTGTGAGCATGCAAGAACAACAGTCACAACCAAACACATGAAGGCAATACTACTACAACGGATGAGCTCAGAGATTTACAGTGGCGGATGATCTCAAAGAAGGTTCCAAGATCACAACTTCTCATGATGACGAAGCCACAAGATGACTTGAAGACATATGTTGGATGATATCTTCAAAGACTACTCAAAGATCATCCAAAACAAAGAACAGTCATCTCAAGTTCACTGCTGAAGGCACAAAGAGTCTTTACGTTGAAGAATCAAGGTCTTCGAGCTATGAAGTCAAGATCCAAGGAAGAGGTGCTAGAATTCAGAACATTACTTCCGGGGTGACCTCCCTTAGAGGGAGATTGTTAGGAATATAAATATTCAGTTGAAGACTTGGTCACCCCGAGTACTTATTAGCACAACATAGCTCGTTGGATAATTAGTAATATTATTAGGAGGTTAGTTATTATTAATATTGTGGAGTGGGTCGGGTCTTTACCCACTGTCAGCTCGCTCCACAGCCCACTAGGGGCACAATATGTAAGGACTATAAATACACCCTTCCCACCCATGGGAAGGGTTGGACCTTTTCACACTAATCTAATCTCATCTTATTTCTCTCTCTACAAAGGCTCCCAACCTTCTACTTCTCTCTCTACATCTTCTCCTATTCGATCCATATATTGCCTCAAACTAGTGTTTATGTGATAGTGAATATCCTACATTAGTAGTCGTTGATTGAGTGACAAATTTTATGCACAATCCAAGTCTAAAAGAATTTCAAGCAACACATAACCACCAAGTGTCTCACAAATAATTTTCAGAAGAATCTTAGAATGAAAACTATTTGCATACAAAGAAGACTTCTCTTCTTGATCAGGAAATGATGCACTGAAACGTACATCAGATTGAAGAAACATGGATATTAAGTAATCCATGCCCAGGTGAACATCACCCAGTTGGAGGAACAACCGTCTTTTTGGCGACGTGCTTTCCCCAGTTTGAAGCGCGGGTTGCTATCTAAAGTAATAGCAAGCCATCTTAGACATGTTTTAACAATCCATTTTAACTTCTGCTCGAGCTTCATTTAAAGACCCGTTCCATTATTGAATGACATTTCTAAGTCCGTAAACGTTATCGATAAACAGAAGACATGCCTAGGTGAAACTATTTTTGGTATTTTCTATTTTTTTTTTTTTTTAATTTTTATGGTTTTTCTGGTTTTACGTTTCTCTATTTACAATTAGCAGGTTTTCTATATAACTATTTACACAATGGAATAAGATATTCACAAAAATAAATGAAGCAAAAATATATACAAGGATACGAAAGAAAAACCATTACTCCTCAGCTTCTTGGATCTTTTCCGTTGCCATCACTTTACTTGCTGAAGAGCAATGTGAGCACATGATATCGCGCGGAAACGCGCCTCAAGTCAAACCTCTCACTAAGAAAAGTCAACTCGCGACGGCTCGACGCGACACTCGATTGAAATAAACCGGATAAGTGAATACCCGGGTCGTAGTCCCAACGAGGCGTGAATCGAGGATATCGTTTGAGGTTCGTTATTAAAATGCTTGAAGAGACGAGGGTTGCATGGTTTTTTTTTAAAATCTACTAAAACGAAAATTAAAATAACGTAAACGATAACTACGAAACGAGTAAAAACGTCAAATCTATTAAAAATAAACTCTACGGGTGCAAAACTATTTTTTCTAAATCTTAAATGACAAAAGAAAATTTTGAAAAAGAATTTTATTTTTTTTTTCTTTTTTTATTTTTTATTACGAATTAAAAACTATTTAAACTAAATTAAATTCGGAAAATATCAAATGAAAAGTAAAAATTCTAAAAGGACTAGACTACTATAAAAATAAAAATGGGAATATATCACACAAAATAGAACTTGGTCTACTGGTAAAGGGGTGCGTGTTTTAACGAGGAGGCCTGTGTTCGAGGCCTAGTTCTGCGCTTTATTTTTTTGCCAACTATTTATTTATTTTATTTTATTTTTTTTATTTTCCTTATTGAAACTTTCACACAACTAACACTAACAACTTTTTGCAAAGACAAAGATTTTAAATCTTTTCAAATAACCCAGTAGCAACTTATTATCTTAACAGTAAAAAGAAAAGAGTTTAAAGGCAAAAGTAGACTAACTGTTATGAGCACAAGCTTGGATAAACTTGTGTATCTAAAAAAATACTAAGGCACTGAAAATAGGCTAACTGAGCAATGCAAAACACAAATAAACACTTACAATGATTGTACAAAGGCTGCTAGATCAGAACATGCAATGGGATAGACAAATGATCTAGGCAGTTCACTGCTAATACACTAAGGGCAGGGCAAAAGTTGACTTTAAGCTATTGAAAAGCACTAAAAAGCTATTAAAAATTTTCTCAAAAATATAAACTAACAATACGAGCAGCTGAATATTAACTGTGAGAAATCTGAGCTTATAAAAACTTAACATGAATAAATTAAAGACCAAAGAAAATGGCTACAAAATGAAAAATTCAAAAACCAAGTCTGCAAGAACTAATTATGGGCTGATATGAGCTGGTATTGAAACGAGGACTTATGGAACTTGTTAACTACTGACTAGGGACTACAATGATCACATAAACACCAAAAGTAGGGATGATACTAAATAAGCTTATAGCAAGCTTAGTTTAATCAACTGCCATTCTATTAACTACATAATCAACTCTAATTCCACACTAACCTTCAAATTACTAGAAATCTTCTACAAACTACTTACACAGGCCAAATTAAACATGTTAAAACTTAAACCAAATGCAATTGAACAGTGAAATACCTCTTTGCCCTGTTTTGACCTGCAATCCCAAACAGTCCTTTATGGACTGTTTTGGTGAGTTAAAGCTTAAACACTGCAAAAGAGACTGAAATAATGCAAAACAGATGATCACCTAACTATAATAAGCTACTATAAACCACTTAAACTTATGAGAAAGCCCTGAATAAGCAATAGACTTATGTTTGACTAGTTTTGACTTTTTGACTATTGGAAATTGAAACTGAATTTGAAACAAATTAACTTTTGCAACAGCTAACATAAGCTCAAAAGAGCTTTAGAAACAGAAAAGGAGGCTTTTCAACCCACTTACAATAACTTAAAACTGAATTAAGAACAAATTCGACTTATATTAAAATTGAACAGAACAAGCTTTTGAAATGTGAACTAAAGACTGAATTTAAAGTTACAATGGACGAATTAAGAAAAGACAGAATTTTTAAAGAACAGTAAGAAAAAAAACAGAATTTAAAATATTCTACACTACGAATTTTGGTCTAAAGCAGTGACATCTTTCTCTCAGTGACTTCTTTTCTTTAAATAATAATCTCCAAAGCTTCTCTGACTCATCCTCTTGAAATCCCACTCGTTGGATTATCTTCATTCCATCTCATCCGTCCATCTCAAAATTGGCGGGAAAATGAGCAAGTGGGTGTTTAACTTTTCTGAGTCACGTAGGACTTGGTAACATGTGATAGCTAAGGAGGGGGGGGGGGAAGGAGCGTGTATCAGGGAAAAGTATGGGAAAGGAGGCTTGTTGTCGGTTGTGTCAGGGAACATGGTTTTGGTGTGGATGGTTTCCTGGTTTGGCGGGTTAGGGAAAAAGATAGGTTGGTTCGACTTTAGGGTTGACTGGGGGTTTTTTAGCTAAGGGTTAAAACGGGGGTTGGGTTAATTTGTTGTGGGCTTTTTATTAGTATTTGGGCTTTGGATTTAATGGGTTTAAGGGTTGGGGTTTAGTAGTTTAGGTTTGGTGATTAATGTTGAATTGGTTTAAAGTATAGGGACCTATGTTGTAATTTCTGAAAATTAAGGGACCATAAGTGGCAACCTCTGAAAATTATCCCAAGGACCAATATTGATCCTTTTGATATTCCTGAGGTTTGACTTTGACAATTTGAGTATAATCCCGGTCAAAACTCTTAATTTCCTTTCCCGGCTCTGGCTTTTCACGCTTTTCCAATTCTGTGCTCGATTTTGTCTGTTTTCGCCCTGTTTTCGATCCTTTTGTACCTGAAACACATAAAAACACAAACCAAGGATATTTGCAGTAATATATGGTGTATTTGGTCGTTTTCAGTATTTTTATGGTCTTAAATGGGCGTAAAATGATGAGTATTTACACACTCATCAATCCCCCACACTAAGCTATTGCTAGTCCCTAGCAATCCGATCATATGAAGTAATGAAAGGAACAAAAGTATACCCCGTTTTGACTTTTTATTAAATGCGAGAAATTTAAACTAGAACAAAAATAAAATGCTTGATTATCAAAAATGGTATCATGGAACGGGACTCACACAAAATGGGTGTCTCCAGGGAATTGAAATCGTCATCCTCTTTTTATACTCCCAACTAAGCTTAAACTCATTGCGCAAATGTTTTTATAAAATGCTAACACTACTTATACTAATAATCTATGTAAGCCGAAACTTAACTTTTCACTCCCACATTTATCAAGTTTAGGTCACAGTGCTTGATTTTCAAAATCTTGATAACAAAAATCGACGTTTTTATAAAACTTTGACTAATACTAGTTAAAAGATAAATTTAAAATTCACAACAAGCAAGCATCAAAATACATCAAAACTTATTGCATTTTGCAATATCATTCCATTTTATTTCCTTTTTATTATTTTTTTTTTTCATTTTTTTTTTTCATTCATTTTTTTTTCATTTTCATTTTTTTTTTTTTTTTTTTAAATACTTAACTTTGTGCAATATAAACTAACGGAGTTTCACGGGAACCAAGACCTTAAACCTTCCTTGAATAAAGGATCCAAGGGCCATTACAACGGAGAGTTCCAAGACCTTAACGCCTTTCAGAATTAAGGGTCCAAGGGCCGGTGTAAGAGGGTAGCCAAGACCTAAACGCCTTCCGGAAATAAAGATCCAAGGGCCGATCTTGAACCTTAGCTTTTTAGCACATTTATTTATTACTTAACTTTTGCAACTATGACATATGCTTGTTCCGAAGTTTAAATAAATCTTTGAACTAGTATTTTTCAAAATCGTATGAAAAAATGATTTTGTGTGTTCAAATGTTTGAAAATAAGCACTAATTAAGTCAGATTAGGAGCTACTGGGAGGAAAAGCCATAGATTACTTATATAAGCTCTAAAGAGAACCAACTACTCTACGCTTAGCATTTTCATTTGCACAAATCGTAAAACCTTAGTCTAAACGTTAAGGAAGCTGCTAGAGCAGTCGGGATTCCCTTTGTTCTAACCTAATCAAGACTAAACACTTCTTTTTTATTGCAATTACTTATCTAAAAATGACAAAAATTTTTAAAATTTTGGCCAAAACGGGGGTACTAGGGCACTAGAAGGTACATATGTGACAAAATTCGCGAGAATTCCCCCCCACACTTAGAATTGAATATTGCCCTCAATATTCAAAGTACCGGCTATTATGCCGACACTTAGAACGTAAAAAGGTAATACTAATAGCCAAGTGTGGAACAGAAATCTCCATTTTTCACAAAAAAGGATTAAAAAAGATATCCCTAGATAATCGTTAGCAAAAGGATAGGATATTGGGCGGCTGGATTGAAAACAGGCACGTCAATCATCACAATCCAAGGGAAACCTGCAAACAAGAGCAAACAACACACAAACAAAGCACAGTAGAGGAATTCCCCCACACTTAGTGTTAGAAAATAGAGAGAAGTCAGAAACATGGGTTGTCACCCATGTGGTGCTAATGTTTTTGTTAACCGAGTCACTAGCTTGACTCGACCCCGAATTCATTTGTCCATGGGGGAGCAAGTGGAAGAGAAAATCTTCATCGGACTTTCATTCAAAATGTTTGGATAAACATTGAAGTACACGGAAGTTCCACTCCGATGAGATACATCCGGCTCAAAAGAATGATAAATTAAGATGCCGGGATCAAAAACTTTGTCCTCACTCCCAAATGAGAGAATGGAAGGACAAGCTACCTTGTAAGCAGAGAAAGGTAGAAACACTCGAACGACATATGTGACATCAATATAATGGCGATCCTCAAAGGGAAGTGTCTCATATGTCGGAGAAGGAATGTCCGTATGAATCTCGGGATCAAGAATCGAGGTCACATCATCAAGTTTAGGACTAATGGAGTCCATGACCTCATCGTTCTCTAACTTTTCATCAAAGAGAGGATTTATCTTGCTAGAAAAGTACTCATCATCAAATTCAAAAAGAGAATTCGAATAGACTTTGAGACTTTCATTTTGAATGTCCTCATCATAAAGTGATTCGTCATCACTAGAGGAAAAATCATCTTTGAAATTGAAAAGCGGGTTAGAGAAAATCCCGGAAGTATCCTCACAAATGTCAAGAGGATCATCATTACAATAAGACCAATCACATTCACTGTATGATATATCCTCGGACTCACTTGGGATTGGGAAAAGGTTCTCAACACTAGACTTTATGAATCCGTCCGATTCCTTTTCAGGAATAGTGCTAAGATGCTCATCCCCCATAATGAGAGAGTCCTCGGAGTCCATAGACTGTAAGATGGATGTGATTGCAATAGACTGAGGGAGTTGAGAAATAATTTCACTAAAAGGAATAACACTCTCCTCGTCGTCCTCCTCATCAATATTGCTAGCATAAATGGCTTTTATACGTTCCATTTGCTCTTCTGCTAGCAATTCTGCAATACTTTTGTCTTCCTGCCTTTTTTGAACAGGTGTGATTGCAGGCGAAGAATTCTCATAATATTCCTTTATTTGAATAGTATCCTCATCATCTTCATCGAGAATGGCAACCCTAAGAAATTTGGCACGCGTTTCCGCTGCTCGTTCTTCAGCTAGCAATTCTGCCATAGATTTTTCATGAGGATGAATGATGGAATACTGTGGGGGTTGGACATTGTCAAAACCGGGAGTATTGTACCAAGGATTAGGTTCTTGATCCCACGGTTGACATTGATAATCGTCATGAGGACCCCCACACTTCGCACAAGGAATATTCAGAGCATTTTGGAACGATGTATCAATGAAGTTTTGATAACACGGTTCTTGCTCAAATGAATTCTGAGGAAGGTAGCTGAAATCATTTTGAAAATTTGAATAAGTGAATGTATTTTCGATTTCAGAAGTGGAACACATGCAAAGTCCGTGAGTAAACTCACATCCTTTGCAAAAACATCGTTCACAAAGTGAATTGTCTCCCAACGAATCTCCACATACGCAGCAATTTTGCTGTTTGAGTGAAGATGGTTGGGGTTGTGGAGGGTAGTCGGAAAGACTTTGAGAATTATTGAAGGAATCAGGATTTGATTTAATGGGTAATTCACACCAATTACCACAATAACCTCCACACCGCTCACACAAACACTTGTAACAACGATGATCATCACCCAATAAACTTTTACAATGAAAACAGTGATAGTCGGGTGACGACATAAGAATTAAACATTAAGGAGGGATAAGAAGAAAATAGAATCAAACGGACAGAGGGTGAGAGATAAAGAATTAAGCGAATAAGAGGAATAAGAAGATTATTTTTGGATTTTTAGAAACATTTTGAAAAACACAAAAGAAAAAGGAAAAATAAATTTTGAAAAGAAAATCTTTTTGGGTTTTTATAAGAAAAATATTTACGAGGAAAACGATAACTTCACGAGGAAGGATCTCCAAGTCACTAATCGTCAAACCGTAACAATATTGTCGCAACACACCTCCCCGGCAGCGGCGCCAAAATTGATATCGCGCGGAAACGCGCCTCAAGTCAAACCTCTCACTAAGAAAAGTCAACTCGCGACGGCTCGACGCGACACTCGATTGAAATAAACCGGATAAGTGAATACCCGGGTCGTAGTCCCAACTAGGCGTGAATCGAGGATATCGTTTGAGGTTCGTTATTAAAATGCTTGAAGAGACGAGGGTTGCATGGTTTTTTTTTAAAATCTACTAAAACGAAAATTAAAATAACGTAAACGATAACTACGAAACGAGTAAAAACGTCAAATCTATTAAAAATAAACTCTACGGGTGCAAAACTATTTTTTCTAAATCTTAAATGACAAAAGAAAATTTTGAAAAAGAATTTTATTTTTTTTTTCTTTTTTTATTTTTTATTACGAATTAAAAACTATTTAAACTAAATTAAATTCGGAAAATATCAAATGAAAAGTAAAAATTCTAAAAGGACTAGACTACTATAAAAATAAAAATGGGAATATATCACACAAAATAGAACTTGGTCTACTGGTAAAGGGGTGCGTGTTTTAACGAGGAGGCCTGTGTTCGAGGCCTAGTTCTGCGCTTTATTTTTTTGCCAACTATTTATTTATTTTATTTTATTTTTTTTATTTTCCTTATTGAAACTTTCACACAACTAACACTAACAACTTTTTGCAAAGACAAAGATTTTAAATCTTTTCAAATAACCCAGTAGCAACTTATTATCTTAACAGTAAAAAGAAAAGAGTTTAAAGGCAAAAGTAGACTAACTGTTATGAGCACAAGCTTGGATAAACTTGTGTATCTAAAAAAATACTAAGGCACTGAAAATAGGCTAACTGAGCAATGCAAAACACAAATAAACACTTACAATGATTGTACAAAGGCTGCTAGATCAGAACATGCAATGGGATAGACAAATGATCTAGGCAGTTCACTGCTAATACACTAAGGGCAGGGCAAAAGTTGACTTTAAGCTATTGAAAAGCACTAAAAAGCTATTAAAAAATTTTCTCAAAAATATAAACTAACAATACGAGCAGCTGAATATTAACTGTGAGAAATCTGAGCTTATAAAAACTTAACATGAATAAATTAAAGACCAAAGAAAATGGCTACAAAATGAAAAATTCAAAAACCAAGTCTGCAAGAACTAATTATGGGCTGATATGAGCTGGTATTGAAACGAGGACTTATGGAACTTGTTAACTACTGACTAGGGACTACAATGATCACATAAACACCAAAAGTAGGGATGATACTAAATAAGCTTATAGCAAGCTTAGTTTAATCAACTGCCATTCTATTAACTACATAATCAACTCTAATTCCACACTAACCTTCAAATTACTAGAAATCTTCTACAAACTACTTACACAGGCCAAATTAAACATGTTAAAACTTAAACCAAATGCAATTGAACAGTGAAATACCTCTTTGCCCTGTTTTGACCTGCAATCCCAAACAGTCCTTTATGGACTGTTTTGGTGAGTTAAAGCTTAAACACTGCAAAAGAGACTGAAATAATGCAAAACAGATGATCACCTAACTATAATAAGCTACTATAAACCACTTAAACTTATGAGAAAGCCCTGAATAAGCAATAGACTTATGTTTGACTAGTTTTGACTTTTTGACTATTGGAAATTGAAACTGAATTTGAAACAAATTAACTTTTGCAACAGCTAACATAAGCTCAAAAGAGCTTTAGAAACAGAAAAGGAGGCTTTTCAACCCACTTACAATAACTTAAAACTGAATTAAGAATAAATTCGACTTATATTAAAATTGAACAGAACAAGCTTTTGAAATGTGAACTAAAGACTGAATTTAAAGTTACAATGGACGAATTAAGAAAAGACAGAATTTTTAAAGAACAGTAAGAAAAAAAACAGAATTTAAAATATTCTACACTACGAATTTTGGTCTAAAGCAGTGACATCTTTCTCTCAGTGACTTCTTTTCTTTAAATAATAATCTCCAAAGCTTCTCTGACTCATCCTCTTGAAATCCCACTCGTTGGATTATCTTCATTCCATCTCATCCGTCCATCTCAAAATTGGCGGGAAAATGAGCAAGTGGGTGTTTAACTTTTCTGAGTCACGTAGGACTTGGTAACATGTGATAGCTAAGGAGGGGGGGGGGGAAGGAGCGTGTATCAGGGAAAAGTATGGGAAAGGAGGCTTGTTGTCGGTTGTGTCAGGGAACATGGTTTTGGTGTGGATGGTTTCCTGGTTTGGCGGGTTAGGGAAAAAGATAGGTTGGTTCGACTTTAGGGTTGACTGGGGGTTTTTTAGCTAAGGGTTAAAACGGGGGTTGGGTTAATTTGTTGTGGGCTTTTTATTAGTATTTGGGCTTTGGATTTAATGGGTTTAAGGGTTGGGGTTTAGTAGTTTAGGTTTGGTGATTAATGTTGAATTGGTTTAAAGTATAGGGACCTATGTTGTAATTTCTGAAAATTAAGGGACCATAAGTGGCGACCTCTGAAAATTATCCCAAGGACCAATATTGATCCTTTTGATATTCCTGAGGTTTGGCTTTGACAATTTGAGTATAATCCCGGTCAAAACTCTTAATTTCCTTTCCCGGCTCTGGCTTTTCACGCTTTTCCAATTCTGTGCTCGATTTTGTCTGTTTTCGCCCTGTTTTCGATCCTTTTGTACCTGAAACACATAAAAACACAAACCAAGGATATTTGCAGTAATATATGGTGTATTTGGCCGTTTTCAATATTTTTATGGTCTTAAATGGGCGTAAAATGATGAGTATTTACACACTCATCAGCACATTTAACCAGGGATTAATTCAGGCTTTTCACTCTCCCCTAATTAGTGCTCTCCCCCAATCTGACAACCTTTCTGATGAACACCCATAATTGAAGGAAGAATTTGGATGAACACCCATAATATGAAGAAGTCTTTTGATAACCGAATGCATGCCGTCTTTAGTCTTCTAACACATAGCGGAGAATGTAGAGAAGACTGTAGACTCGACCTTCTTCAAGATTGCCCAATATGGAGGAACAGAATACCAACCATCTTTATCTCACCAAATGCCTTCCAGTAACCTTACATATAACCCATCAGCCCGCAGCGTACACATGAGATGATAACACACAACAGAGAATGAAGAATAGACTGACGACTTGACCTTCTTCAGTCTTTAGTATAACACCAAAGTAACAAGTTGAACCACTGATCATCTATAGTATGTATCCATCCTTGGATATTAAGCCCTGATCACGTGAACCTGTTGTGCGTCCTTGATGTACACATTCTCTCTCCCCTGATGGTTACGATTAATCGGAATCATCATCATGATGTGTACATGCAGCGAAATGACATGTACATGAAGCATTGACTAGAAACCCTTTGTGGCTGATTGTACCAGCCCGTGAGACGATGTCGATTAGCATTCCATGACCATGTTCTTCAACACCTTGATAGACGGAGGAAGATGTAGTGTTGGAGAACCATGGTTTGCACGACTCCTGAACTGACGTATTCAGGAGTCGTATGACCATTTCTCAATCATCAATCAACATGTAGATTATTCACCCTTCCCCCCCCCCTCGAAAATTGTATATGCCTTCCAACTGCAACTTTTGAAGATTGAACGAGTGAATATGAATACCATCAACGGTAAGTAGTTCCACTTGATGGTTCTTGAAGGCTGACATGTTGTTTATTCACCCTTTCCCCCCCTCAAAAATTGCATATGCCAGTCAACTGCAATTTTTGGTTGAACAAGTGAATAAGAATATACTCCAATGTGCGCCGATCCACTTGAAGACTGAATAAGCACAGAAAGAGCATGAAACTTGTTGATGAGAATGGCCATAAATAAGAAGATTCCTCTTCTTTTGAAGATAAAGTGCACTCAAGCGTACACTTTTCTTTTCTTTGAAGAACGAGGCCTGAACTGATTTGAACAGACATCATAATGATGAAGAGCGAGGCCTGCACTGATGTGTACAGACGTCATTATGATGAAGAGCGAGGCCTGCACTGATGTGTACAGACGTCATATCTCTCTCTTTACTACTTCTCTCATCTAACTCGTTACCAACCCCATTATCATTTAGTCGGCTTGAAGTCGTGACCACTGATGGAGAAAAACCCAATATGATGAACTTGAGACTGAAGTAACATAACCCGAACTTGTGACTTAAACTTGTACTAATGCGAGACAAAGAGCGGTGTAGAGACTTCGTGCCACATTGAATCCCTAAGTACTCTATACTCTTCAACCAACCAACCATCAAGTATAAGACGTACATCACCTCTTGGATATCCACAACTTCGTGTGACACTGAGCACTACAACGTAACTCCTTAAAGTGATAGTTATTTTGTAATAGAGAGGAAGAAAAAATAACTAGATATCCAAGTCTTCGTCATAGTAAAGGTTAAACGCTCGAACAAGGATCTCGAAGAATCTTCATCCAACCACCCCGATATCTTCAGATACTAAGTACACGCATCCATGAAATTTCACTTCAGCCTCAAGTAAATAATAATGAACTAATGCCGTAGTCACATCTTGTCGTTTAAATGCCCCGATCTAGCCCTTTATGATGTTTTAGCTGAACGTTGATAATGGTTTTAACCCGATCATGATCAAGAGCGCATAACCCATCATCACGGGATTTTACAAATCTATGATTTAAACCGAAAAATAAGTTCTTTCGCGGGATTTTACAAAACCAAGAAGAAACCATGAGATAGCAACAAATTGAATGTGGCATGACTGATTTGGTTTTGGTGAACATCAGTTTGGGTTAAGAACATCTCGTGAGAATTACAGATCGCATCACAACTTTTAAAGCATTTGTCCAACTATCTAACCTTGTACACAAACAACTATTTGTGACCACTTGATGCAGGAAATCCGAAATACCAATATTGCGAAAGAAGTAGAATTACTCAAATTTGTTACCTAAGCTTGCACTGTTGTTGGAAGAACGGTGTAAAATCTCTAAGTACTCTATACCCAACCAAAGTATGAGACATTAACACCTCTTGCGATTATCGACAACGTCATTGACGTGTGACACTGAGTACTCCTATGACTCTTAAGTGATAGTTACCCGACTGCTGGTAACTAGATAACCCAAGTCTTCAACTTAAAATTTTAAGCACGAGCAAGTTATCATTGAAGATCATGCATCCAACCAACCCCGACTTCAAGATGAACTAAGTAGACGCCTTCATGAAATTCAACTTCAATCTCAAACAAGGAATACCAAATTAACTTCGTGATCATTTTGTGCGGTTGAATAGTCAAAGGGGAAAGAAACATGCGCAAATTCTTAGCAGTGTCCAAGACTCATAGGCCGTCCAATCAAACATAACTGCCTGACCCAGCTGCTTGGATGTTATCAGGTGCAATGCATGGAATAGTTGTCGTACTGTGTACAGGATTTTACAGTTCTTGAGATTTAACCGATAAATAAATTCAAGAACAAACTGCACAACAGTAAGTATCAAACCGCTGAAATCTTAGGAAAATTGCTAAGAGCCAACCCGTTGAAAGCTAAACCACTGAAACTGGAACCGCTAATATTCAAACTGCTGGAGACTGAACCACTGAATCCTGAATCGCTACGATCTGACCCGCTGTAACCGGAACTGAGACGATACAAACCGCTGGAGACTGAACCGATACGATCTGACCCGCTGTAACCGGAACCGCTAAGATTCACATCGCTGGAGACGGAACCGCTAGGAAACTTGCGCTAATTCTCCCCCTCAAAAGGGGCATGCAATGACCTTTTTGCCAAAGCTGAGAGTCCGTGATGTTTGTGAATTTGTCAGGCACAATACATGGAAAAAGACAAATAAAACTACTTCAACGAAGATGGTGATAAAGACTCTCTTGTAGTAACCCTCGTTTGTCTCCTCATCAATGGTTTAGCAGATTAAAAATTCCCTGAAGCTCATAATATGCCAAAACCGCTTGATGAAATATGATTAGCTATAGAATGTGTCACCGGTTAAGACACGTCTCTGAACAAACCACCTCCCGTCATTAAGTCTGACCACCTCTTGAGAAGATCTTGTACTACAATCCCATTAGAAGCTTGAGAAACAACAATCACTTGATGAAGCTTGATAAAGGACAAGTTCGCGACTTATACTTGCACTAAGTTTGTGATTTAGAACTTATATTGAGCACAACAACGTAACTCCTTTAAATATAGGTAGTGATATATACCCAACCTTCCATCCTTTATTGTATATATCCACTTTTTGAACATCCAAGTCTAATCACCTTAATCACCTTAAATTGCAAATTGTGATTTAGAACCTATATTGAGCACAACAACGTAACTCCTTTAAATATAGGTAGTGATATATACCCAACCTTCCATCCTTTATTGTATATATCCACTTCTTGAACATCCAGGTCTAATCACCTTAAATACGCTCGAGCAAGGGTCATCAAACATCGTGCATCCATCCACCCCGAGATGTTTGTGACACTAAGTACACCAACCCGTGAATTAACAAACCAACCAAGTCACCATAATTTCCCAATTCCTGCCGATCTCGAAGCACAAACTTATCCCGAAAAATTGGTCACACCCCGTAAGTTTTATTAAGTCTAAATCCAAGTCCAGCCTACTTGTCCAAAATTAATTTCATGGGATTTTACAGCTCTTGAGATTTAAACCGAGAAATCGAATCTTTCGCGGGATTTTCTAAAACCTACAAGAGAAACCGTAAAATCAACAAGAACAACTAAGAGTGAATTGCAATACTAATCTTCGAAATTCAAGTCACAGGAGTCAAATCACAACTTGATCAGATCGCAACAAGTCAAGTCACAGATTGTCAACTTGCCACAAGTCAGACTGCAATCAACCAAATCACAATTAGTCAAATTGCAAGTGTCAACTCGCAACGTCATATCGCAACTGGTCAAAACGCAATTAGTCAAGTCGCAACAAGTCAAATAGCAACTTGACAAATTGTAATTAATCAAATTGTAATTAGTCAACTGTAACTCAATTTGCAAATATCAGATTGTAGGCTCACTCAAATCGTAGGCATCACTAGGACAATGCTGACAAACTCACAACTCTGAAATCACGTTGACATTTATATACCCAAATCAATTCACAATCTCGAGTAAATTGAAGCACCATCGAAATCGTTGACCAAGGGTATATCCAAAAATTCTTCCCAAACAAACCACTGGAGATAAATCTTTGACAAGTCCAAGAATGCTCTGCCCAAGAAAAAATAAAGCAACCTTCCTTGTGTTATCAATCAAATACTTCGGCCCACATAACTTCACCCTAAAGTCCAATCCTTATAGTCCAATAATTTGTCAAAAATTAAGTCAAACTATAATCTCATAACAACTTCACATTTGCCCTAAAGTGACCAAAATTTGTCCGCCTTTTAATCAGCTCCACATTTTGGTTAACAACAAGCTAAGCCCAAATTGAGTAACCAAGTACCAAATCCAATACTCGCCCATGTCAATATTGTGTTAATAAAATGACAGCCCAAACAAATAATCTGTTGAAAAATTTCGTTTAAGCCATATTAACCCAATATCACATTCGTTTAGTTTAAGTGCAAGCCCAACAAAAACATCACCTTAATAATTAGGGATTATATAAATGTGCACACAACCCTAATTATCCTCATAACATCCACCCCTTTTGTAAAAAAAACAAACCCTAATCTTAACACAATCCGCCCCCTTCTTCACTCTTCTCAAAATACACGCCTGCTTTGTCACCAACAAGACCATCTTCATCAAATCTCATCATCAATCATAAATTCATCAACAAAACTCGACTCCATTATCTTCAATCGACCAACAGTCCCCACTATCAAACCCCCTTTTCATGTTATAGACAATTAGGTACGAGGAGACAAGAAGACCGCGGCCACACGAACTTCGGCTTCAAGATCCTTTAAAGGATCTCAGGTAGGGTTGACAGAAAGTTTTGGTTTCGATTTGTTGTTGGTCATAAACGAACCAAGAGAAGAAGGCAACACACTTGTTGTACTTCTTTCTTTATGTTCGAAAATAAATAGAAGATAAACTTCTTATCGATCAATGATGTTGCTTATCTTTCGTTTGTTCGACCTGTAAAGGTCTTGATAAATTTTTGAATACCATGAAGGACTTAACTGAGATCGAGTATTGTTTCTTTTTCATTTCATACGGAAAATTAATGACTGTATAAAACAAGAGTGAACACGTTGAGATCTTGGATTTGTTCATTGTTGTTGCGATGTTGAGGTTGTGAGGCGATGATGGTTGAGGTTAAGCTGTATTTAAATTTGTTGTTAGATAGGATATGACGGGTTTAGGTTTAGTTAAAAGTCTTGTTGTAATATCATTGTTGTTAGCGATTTGTGGTGTTTTTGGTATACCATGTCGAGTCTGAGTCTGTCTTCTCCTCTTTCATTTCTGTACTTTGACTTTTCATGACTAGTCAACTGTGGCAAACCGCTACAGTCACTAAACCGCTACAGACCCAAACCGCTGAAGATTAAACCGCCAATAGCAAACCGCCAAAAAGTCAAACCGCCAGGACTGGTCAAACCGCTGTTGACTGGTCAAACCGCTACAGGTACACAACAAAACTGTCACTTTCAAGATTTTTGACCGTATTCCCGATATAGTTAACAAACAAACTGCAGTCCAAAAAAGTATGCCAAACCGCTAACGAGAAACAACTTTCACAAGTGCAACCAAGGATGGCTTCTTTTGACAAGCCGCCACCAAGAACAACAAGAGTTCGAACAAGAAAAACCTTAAACAAACCGCTGCCAAGAATAGCCACTTTCATAATCTCTTGAGACAAACCGCCACCAAGAATATAAACTTCAGCAGCTTCTTATGACTAACTGCTACCAAGAGTATAAACTAAAAAATCTCGAATCGACACACAAAGACCACACTTTTCTTCAGTACGCCATATGTTCGAACAATAAGTAAAAGAAAAGAAAAACAAGAAAACGTCCTTAAAGAGAAAAACAATCTTTCTTAAGTACACACAGACTAGCAAAAACCCAAACTCAACTCTTAAGGCCCAAAATATAAATATGATAGCACCTTAAACACTTAAAGGCCCAAGGTTTAAGTTTCAAGCAAAACATATTAGAAAAATTGGTTCGAACATAAAGACTAAAACGAGAATAGAAAAATTGGTTCGAACATAAAGAATAAAAACGAGAAAATCGAATCCACGAATTCAAGCACACACAATCAAACGAACCTAACCATGGCTCTTGATACCAATTGTAAGATCTAACCTTTTGATTATGTGGATCTATTCGGGTGGTCTTGGTTCATGGAAGATTAGATCCATGGTTTGAGTTAGTGAGATGTTAGAGAGAAGGTAGAGAGATGAAGGGAAAACTTGTAAAATTAGATTAATGTGTGAGAAGTGACAAGAGTTCCAACCCTTCCCAAGTGTGGGAAGGGGTATTTATGGTTCCTAATATTTGTGCCCTTAGTGGATGTGGAGTGAGCTGACAGTGGGTAAAGACCCGACCCACTCCACAAATATAGATACGACTAATCTAATAAAACTAATAATACTAATAGTACTAAGCTAATATAAATAAGCCTACGAGCTATGTAAATGCTAAGTAGATACTCGGGGTGACCGAGCCTTCATCTGAATATTTATATTCCTAACATTTTCGTTCTATGATTCTTCTGAAAATTATTTGAGAGACACATGGTGGTAATGTGTTGTTTGAAATTCTTTCAGACTTGGATTGTTCATAAAATTTATCACTCAATCAATGACTACAGCTTGTTAACTCGAATACGGGTCATTGATTGAGGGGGAGAGTGATTTTAAATTTTATATCATCAAACGGGTTTCTTGGTTATCTCATAATTGTTAGAAAAGGTTTTTGTAGTTAATGGGGTATTAGTTGAAGAGGAACTTACTAAGCTTTATCTCAAATGGTCAAATGTGTTAGTTTTTAGAAAGACTAGGGCATTTTGTGCAATTTGCTTATAGTTTCCAAGCTTTATGTAACTAGAAGGCTCATTTGTGTCACTTTGGAATCCTCGTTTAATCCCCTAAATACTTTAAAACTCAAAATCTAAAAGAAGTTAGAAAACCCATTGTGTTTGATATTCTTGAATACTCCACATGCATTTGTATGATCTGATTGAATGATTTTCGAATGTTGATTGACTTTTGTTAGTCGATAGCTGTTTAATTGTTGTTGACGTATTGCTTGTGCACTCAGGATATGCTTAGGTATGTAGCTATCGTGTTAGAATCTTGTCTATAAGATCGTGAGTTGAATGTTGAAATATGAGTGAATTGCCATGTTCATGATTGCTGCTTGCTCTTCATGCTAGATAGCAGTTTGAAAAATTTCCTGATTGTGGTTTGATCATGACATGAATATGATTTTATGAGTAGGCAAACCGCTGCGTAGTAGCGGTTAATGTAGAGTTAATCTGTATGTATGCCCATCTTTGTGGATATTCCTATGCAGATTCCATGGTTGATGTGAACGTGCTTGCTCCCGCTCTAACCACTTGATCAGATATTCA
The DNA here is from genome assembly GCA_021014915.2 of Artemisia tridentata subsp. tridentata. NCBI lineage: Eukaryota > Viridiplantae > Streptophyta > Magnoliopsida > Asterales > Asteraceae > Artemisia > Artemisia tridentata. Next base: position 223,731,052 of record CP139506.1, on the reverse strand, counting down.
AACTCCATTGACTGGCCCTGAATTCACCACAACAACAACATCGGCAGCAACAACAACAACACCTTCACCACCACCACCACCTTCACTTCAACAAAGCATTACTAATTCTGGTCTCGCCGAGTGGGGATCTACAATACTTGGGAAGTTTTGTTGGTTGATGGATAATTGATGTTGACTACTGACTCCCTCAGAGAAGCGAATGATCACATCATCTGTGCGTAAAGGTCAACATCATTTGTGTCGTAACAGTTATCTTGTACATCATAAGTAGTGAATATACAATTGTTGTTATGTGTCAGTGAATGATTGTTTTAATTCAAAATCTTTCAAACCTATCATACCTGACACTAACATTCTCCCTCATAGATTAAGGGGGAGCATAATAATGTTCCATTATCAGAATACATTGAATCAGACCACATTGTCTCCCAAATTTTCTAACTTATTTAAATCAATTGAGATCCCAAATCTCAAAAGGTTTGAAATTTTTGATCGAGGGAGAGAATGTGATTTAAATATGAAAACTGATAAAATGTGATCTTTTGTACTTAAGTGTAGGCTCTCTCATATGTGCTAAACTCTTTCGTATATCGATGCACATATTGAGGGGGAGCGAATGATTTATGATGGCAATTATGGAAGAATACCAAAGACCGACCATTTTATTTCATGTACTGGAGTTATAAGGATGGTAAGGTTAGGTATCAGTTCCCATGATCCAGCCAGAACCGGAGGGTTCTTCCCAGGGACAATCATCTAGTTAGAATAGAAGTCCTTAGGAACGATTAAAAAGGAGAAAAGAAAGAATAAGGGAAGAGTGCCGACTGAGATGGAGCTAGTACTGGAACAAACCCAACAAGGTACTAGTGATGAAGTCTCGGTAAGCGCTGAAGGATTTGAAGAATGAAAAAGAAATGTAAAGATAAAGGGTGAAAAGAAAGAAGCCCTCCTTACACTTTAGGCAGAAACCGGGTCAATACATATGCTGTCAGAATCACTTAGTTGATTGCTGACATTGAAGACAAGTATCATGGACCCAGTGATACGCTACACAACCCTCCCTAGCCACTCAAGGTCCCTCAAAGGACTCTTGTTTCATTTTTCACGGAGATCAATACATTTCTATCGTCTCTCTCACTCCGAGTTAGACGATATTGAAAAGGTGGCAGTCCTCTCCAGCCTCCGATCACTAAATTAAAACGCACTATTGAGTCTAGAGCCAAGAGATCATCCATAAATCTCATTAGGACACACTTAAAATGTGCTTGTTATTTCATAAATCATGAAAAACAAGAAATATATATACTTTAAGAGTCCTACGCATTATCCTCATGGTATTGCAAGAACATCTGAATGATATGCAAGCATTCACAATGAAGATGGAAATCCTTCTAGAGCGAACATCAAACAAGCTCTTGGTAGGTGACATGTGAGATCCTTCATGGATCAAACTAGTGACAACTGGAAAGAAACGATGGGGCGATTCACATTTGAATCAAACTTGTTCCAGGAAATGGATTGATGGATGCTTTTGGAAAACCTTTCAATGTGCTCACCAACTGAGTTTCGAGCACATTGATTGTGTAAATTTTCAAACAAAAGTGTTTATGACAGAAATGTGATTCAATTTATAAAACCCTCGTCGTGTTGCATAAAATGTTTATCCAGTGACACGCGAGTGATTTTTCTAATCAATTTCTCATCAAACAGTGGGTATTTAATTCACTGATTCACTCTACCGTGCCGTCTGCTTTGAGACGTTCCGGTATGAGAATATGCTTAGTATGATGATTCTGATGTTAATTCGTTGGATGATTCTTTACAACAAACTGGAAAGTCCTGTCAAGGATAATTTTCTTTAAAGGGGATTCTACCTGATCACAGGTCGGTCCTCACGGAACCGAAGGTTAATCCAACCACACCGAGCGAATGACAAAGCCATATTCGTTCTCCAACTTTATTGCTAACTTTTTTATTTCAGATTTATATAAAGATGGTGATGGTGGTACCTAATTCCAGCAGAGACATGTCAATCCACACCCCATGCTCACACGACCAATTCATTATCAAAGGGTCATGAAAGTTGAGAGACTTACAACAATGCTTCCGCAACTCTGATGCAAAGTCTCCTGATCCAGAAAAGTGTGAGCATGTCGGTCCAATGGTCACTACATCACATGAAGGCGATACTACAAAGGATGAACTTGGAGATTTACGGTGGCTAATGATCTCAAAGAATGCTCAAAGATCACATATGCCAAAGGAACATTAATCACATGATTATTGCTTGAAGTACAAAGTGTGTTGAACATGAAGAATCAAAAGACTACGAGCTAGGAATTTACAGTCATGTACTAGAATGCTAGAATTCAAAGTGTATTTTCCGGGGTGACCTCCCTTAGGGGGAGATTGTTAGGAATATAAATATTCATATGAAAGACTCGGTCACCCCGAGTATCTTTTGGCATTAGATAGCTCGTAGGCTTTATAGTTATAGTTTAGATATCGTTTCACCATGGAGTCGGGTCGGGTCTTTACCCATTGTAGCTGATGAACTCAAATAAGTACATTTTATTACCATCATTTATCCTATTAATTTGACTTGTTTTACTATATTATGTATGAGGATTGATACTTAATCGTTTACTTTTGTAATTCTCAGTTGAAAACAAGCATTTGGTGAAACTTAGCGATTATGGACTAAAAACGAAGTAAAATGATCAAGATTGGAATTGGTTGTTGGAATGAAGAGGATGAAGACCACTGCCTGACTTTGAAGAATGCGCCGCATGGATTTATCCCATGCGCCGCATATGAAACTTTGGTCAACGAAGAATAACCAACTTGTTCTGCTCCAGATGCGCCGCATCTCACTCGTTACATGCGCCGCATCACTATCAATATTTCACCAGATACGATCCAAGATACAAGAGGACATGCGCCGCATCCAAAGATGAAGATACGCCGCATCTTCTGGCGGTGTACGAATATTCCTGAATATTATAATCTTGGACCCCACGCGAAGTTAAGTACATGCGTCGCATCTACTTACTAGATGCGCCGCATCTTACCCTCAGACAGAAACTATAAATACCCCAAGACCAGAAGAATTCGATGTGACATATATTAGTCCCGAAGTTTTAACAGAAGACCGAAGACCAGAAACCTAGGACGAATTCAGTCAAGGCAGCAGCACAAGACACACCCAAATCAAAGATACAAGAGCTGTAAGAAGGTGCTGCATGTGTTTAATTCATTAAGTAGTTTTGTTTTATTGTGTTAGTAAACTTTAATTCATCAAGATTGGTGGCTTGTGTAACGTGACAACGGAAAGGTTGCACTCCCTTAAAACTGCTTTCTCATTAATTAAAGTTTATATGTTGATGTCATTGGTGACTTTTATTAGTGCATTGATAACCTCTGTGGCTAGCTGAGCGTTGATCGGGTCGCCATGCCTCTGCCCTCGCCTATTTATTAGATGCCTATGTATTCTATGGTCTGTAGAAAAGTAGGAGAAAGATAAACGGGATAGTCATAAGTAATCATTAAGGGTTTACTCGCCGATAAGATTAGAACCAACGAGAAAGGACTTAATCTCGGTGCGTTGCATCGAACTATACACTTCATATAACACTAGCAATAAAACAAGTGACAAACTACTTATCATAAGGATAGCCCTCTTATTGTCTCGAGTATTTATCTGTGTACGTGTGTGCTACTTGCTGATTCGTGCCTATTGGTTTAGTTTATTATTTAATTGCAACCAAATCGTGCCAGTCTCTAAGGCTGAACCCCCCTTGCGTTAGAATAGGTTGTATAGCTAACTTAATATATTAAAATACTGATTAGAATAACTAGATAATACGTTCCACTCTTAGTGATCGACACTCTACTTACCATTATATTCATACTGACCGGGTACACTGCTCGTTAAGTGTGTGTGTTATTGATAAGTCGGCTAAATATAAATTTAAAACTTGAGTAGGCATTAAAACTGCTAAACCGCAACGACACATCGCACGCATCAAGTTTTTGGCGCCGCTGCCGGGGAGTGAATTGTTATTATCTGTTAATTTGATTAGTATTTTAATTAGGTTTTTAATTTTTTTTTTCTAACCGCTAATTTTGTTGTGTATTAGATTAATTTGCATTCATTGTACTATTTTGCATATTTTCTGTTTTTGTGTGCTATTTGTTTGTTTTTGTTTGTGTTTATTTTCGTGTGTTTTTATTTGTTTTTATTTTTCGTATTTTTTGTGTTCTGCTATCGTTGTACTGAGCTAAATCGAACGATACGGCGCATCTGATTCCTCAGATACGGCGTATTGCGTTTAATTTTTATAAAAATACAACGCGTTTAATTAATTCGATACGACGCATCTTTCCCCAAGATACGGCGTATCTGTTTTTAATAAGAAATTTTTTCTAAGCGATAAAGTGACACGACGCATCTTTTCCCCAAGATACGGCGTATCTGTTTTAAAGGAAATTTTTTTTCTAAACGTTAACGCCATACGACGCATCTGCTTTAGCAGATACGGCGTATCTATTATTTTAATTAAAAACAGTTTTCGAATTATTAAACAAATACGGCGCATCGATCTCTATCGATATGGCGTATCTTCTGAATCAAAAATCTTATATTTTGAAACGTAACGAAAATACGGCGCATTAACTTTCGTTAATACGACGCATTTAATTTTAAATAAATATCGATTTTTGATTATTAAAATTGATACGGCGCATTCTAATTTCCTAAGCGGCGTATCTATTTTCTGAATAAAGTCTGATTTAATTTTAACGATTATTAGATACGGCATATCCAACTTTTTGGATACGGCGCATCGTCTGCAGATATCAGCTATTTGTATTCTTATATCCGTTTCTATATTCATTAATTTCTCTTCTAGCGAACAAATCCTACTGATGATTTTACCTTTGATGACAGATTTTGCTATGGAAGACATGTCAGTTAACGGATATCTTGCTAAGAAATGCTTGCTTTCAGATTCATTCAATGTGCTCATGATCGATGCAGATTTATTCTCTTGGGAGACCCCTCTTGAAGCTGCTTTTAAGGAATTCATGCGTTTATGCAACATTGACAAAGGGGTATTCTCTTATGATGTATTTGTGAGGTATACTAGAGATGAATTGTCGCTCTTATGGCCTATCATTGAATCCAAAGGATTGACCTGGACTACTATCGAAGAAGATGATGGGAAATTCTATCTTGCATACATGGACTCAAGCAACAAAAGCTGTGGTGGAGGCAATACCCAAATTTCTTACATGCCTTATTCCGAACAGTACTGGGAATTAAATGAGAACTATCTGGATGATGACAGAATTTATGCTGTGGCGGAGTTATTATTTCATGGCAGGTTGGTGAGATTGATGGACCTCTCCCTCAATGATTGGCTTGAACTTAAATATGGTAGTCCGAAATTTGCCCCTGCAAATGAAGTCAAGCAGATTATGACTTCATGGTTGACACGGAGTTTTAGGGAGCAATTTAACGAGCTCATGGAGATAAAGAGGAAAATGATTGAAAAGACTTGCTTTGACGTTAACCACGATCCCAACGATGTTGATTTTTCAGAATGGTTGGCTAGTAAGTTTAATAACCATAAGAGCATGGATCGAGCTACTAAGGATGCATTATGGGTATATTGGATAAGAGGTGAAGACGAAGAAGTAGAAAGCGATTATGGGTCGTCACTTCATGATTCAACAATCAATGAGGGGATTGAAGAATTATTCAGAATTGACATTGATGTGTTCGATTATGAGACACCCTTGTGCAAGCAGTTCAAGGAATTTAACTACCTTCTTCGAGTCGACAATGATGTGCTTACTGGAGCTTTACCAGGATTCAAGACTTATGATGATTTCAAAAACACCTGGTACTACGAATGGAATGACCAAATACCATGGGTTTGGGATAAACCATGGGAATTTGAGCACATTAATCACACCTGTACACCCTTCGTTTTCAAGGATGGGAGTAGTGTTTGGCCGACCTGTGATTATAAGAGTGACGGAACCTGTAATGGGGGAAGTATTATTGGGATGAAACGGGTTGGAAAAGATGTAACCTTTGAAGATTATGAGTGGTACGATAATGTTGAAGACTGCCCACGAAAAACGGAAGCTTTGCAAGAAAAGGGTAGAATTGAATACTTGAAAGGACTTAAGGGAACATCAAATACTACTTTCTGGGAATGGGTGCATGAACAATTTGATGATTACACGAAGCTTAGTCGATGGCTACAATGGGAATTGGAAAGAGAATGGGAGGCAATTCAAGATGATAGGAATGAGTCATTAATTGATGAACTAGATGACTATTTGATTAAGGATCCTTATTTTAAGTATGTTGATAATGACGAGGAAGAATTCACCAAAAGAAAGTGTCAACTACTTGGAATCCCTTATAATAAGCCACCCATGATTATTTCTGAAAAGTTTAAAATCATCAAATATTCTTTGGGACCAGAGGAAGAGTATGTTGCGACGACGACCAAGAGTTATACTAGATTAAGTCGAACGGAAGAAAACGTCGCAGAACTATACGGGAACATCTTTCGGATGAAGGAAGAAGGATGGACCGTGACAAGAACTAAGTGATGAGCTGAACGTGAGTCTAACTTGAAGACTCTGGAATAAAGACAAGTGCTTACCGGGAGACAACCCGGATTTATCTTTTTATTATTCTGTTTACGTGTCGAGTCAGTCAGGCATGCAGAGGATACGGCGCATCTCAATCCTGAGATGCGGCGCATCTCCTGCAATGGTCATATCTTATTTTATTTTTCCGCATTTTTAATTTCCGAATTTAAAACTTTTTATCAGTTTATTTTAATGCGGCGCATCCCTGGTTAAGGATGCGGCGCATCTTTTATTCTGATCCGTATTTATTCCAGGCTCGATACGGCGTATCTTCTTCCATAAGATACGGCGCATCGACTGACCTGATGATTTTCATTTTTAATTTTTATGTTTTATTTTTACCAAACTACTAATGTGTTATGCAAGTTTGAACCTTTCTTACCTTAGGTGTGTTTTAAAGCCTTGGTGGTATTATAGATTCCTGCATTTCCTGTGGATACATCGAATATGAAGCTTAAACGTTCTAATCCACAAGAAAGATGATTTTTGCTCTTATACTAATGGAGGATCATACCGAGCAAATCTCAGGGGAGTTTTTCTGTTCTAATTCTTTTATTTTCCAGTTTTTAACCTTTTATACAAACAACGAGGACGTTGTTTAACTTAAGTGGGGGGATTGGAGAATTAGAACACTTAACACTTACTTGTCCTAAACTTTTCAAAATATGCTTAAAATGTGCTTAATATATAAAAATTTAAAATTTTTAGCATGTTTTTGTTTAAAGTCTAAGTTGCATAGCTGCACACATGACGTTATTTTCAAAAAATTGTGATTTTTCAAAACTCACAAATCTATGAGTGTGCCGGTGACTTGTAAACTTTAGAACTTGGCTTGTATACTATTCGAGACCACCATAATAAGTATTATTTATATAATTAGAATGACTTGTCTAAATTGGTAAATTTCTAGGATTACACCCAAATAGCCTTTATATGTTATGTGTTATTAGCTAACTACACTGGTTAGTTAACCCCCGTATAAACCCTTTTGTTACTCTCATTTTTAGAGTAAGATACCCCTAGAAAAATACTCAGAGCCATTCCTTTCGTTTCTTACACCTTTGTTATAATGTTTCGTTACACCTTACACCTTAGCCTACCCTGTAGATTAAAATCCGTGGTTGGTTAATTGCTATAGGCAAAGTGTGTTTCCTTACATTACCTGTGTTCGCGTGCGTAATTCATTATCTATGGTTAGGTCGGGAAATTGCACAATGCAATTGGAGTGAAAGTAAATATTGTATATCTTTGAGTTTATTTTTCGTGTGTTTACTACTTTCACTATTACCATTATTTCTGAAGTCATGAAAAGTATGGAAAAATTATCCAGAATTATTGTTTTGGTGATGTGGTGAAATTTTACACATCTATGTTTATGTTATTAAAAAAAAAAAAAAAAAAAAAAAAAAAAAAAAAAAAAAAAAAAAAAATCGAAAAAATGAGAAAAGAAAAAGAAAAAGAAAAAAGTTGGAAGATTGATAAACCAACGATGTAAAGTTATGTAAGTGGTCGATATCACCACTATTTGTTGTATATTATATCTATGGATTGAATGGGAGTTGGCAGTTATGGGAACGTCAACTAAAGGTTATTCTTTGATTAAGATCTTGTTGAGTATAATTCGTGTCTACCTAAAGCGTGTGTTTCAAGTGTTAAAGCGTGAGTTATTCAATGATATGAGTCTTATTCATGGGATGGTTGGGATAGTGATTAACCACACTTAGGATTTTAATTTATTTGTTTTGTTTATTTTTCATTTTACACCAATTTGTATCCCAAATATTATCCATACCCTGTATTGTTCTTTATCCAACCAAACCTTTGATTTATTGAGATTGGGGATTTGAGCAATCTTAAGTATCTTAGTCGTGGATTCGGCTATGTATTTATGATTTTGTCGCCCTTTTTGATATATTATTATTGGTGAAGTTTGGACCTATCTTTAGCCTATTCGAGTTAAGGATTTGAGCAATTGCAAGTATCGTGTTCGTGGATTCGATCATGTATTTGTAATTTTGTCGCCTTTTCTGGAATTTGAGATCGATAGTGATTAAGAATAATTAACCCTTAAGCCTAAAAACCCTTTTTACCGCTTTAGACTTGTTATTCCTTTGCTTTAGTGGTGGAGATGTGTATACTTGCCAAGCTTATGATAGAATATTCGTCGCGACTGGACAGTTAAACGATTAGATTTGCTTTTATCAGATTATTTTATTTTACTTCTAATTCGTTAAGTGTTTAGTTGTGTGATTATGACAAAGATGAATACATGTTTAAATATAAAAATAAATCCTAACATCTTTAGGATACATTTTCATAAGATTAATTCTAAGGTTTACTTGGGGACAAGTAAAGTTCAAGTGGGGGGATATTTGATGAACTCAAATAAGTACATTTTATTACCATCATTTATCCTATTAATTTGACTTGTTTTACTATATTATGTATGAGGATTGATACTTAATCGTTTACTTTTGTAATTCTCAGTTGAAAACAAGCATTTGGTGAAACTTAGCGATTATGGACTAAAAACGGAGTAAAATGATCAAGATTGGAATTGGTTGTTGGAATGAAGAGGATGAAGACCACTGCCTGACTTTGAAGAATGCGCCGCATGGATTTATCCCATGCGCCGCATATGAAACTTTGGTCAACGAAGAATAACCAACTTGTTCTGCTCCAGATGCGCCGCATCTCACTCGTTACATGCGCCGCATCACTATCAATATTTCACCAGATACGATCCAAGATACAAGAGGACATGCGCCGCATCCAAAGATGAAGATACGCCGCATCTTCTGGCGGTGTACGAATATTCCTGAATATTATAATCTTGGACCCCACGCGAAGTTAAGTACATGCGCCGCATCTACTTACTAGATGCGCCGCATCTTACCCTCAGACAGAAACTATAAATACCCCAAGACCAGACGAATTCGATGTGACATATATTAGTCCCGAAGTTTTAACAGAAGACCGAAGACCAGAAACCTAGGACGAATTCAGTCGAATAGCAAGCACAAGACACACCCAAATCAAAGATACAAGAGCTGTAAGAAGGTGCTGCATGTGTTTAATTCATTAAGTAGTTTTGTTTTATTGTGTTAGTAAACTTTAATTCATCAAGATTGGTGGCTTGTGTAACGTGACAACGGAAAGGTTGCACTCCCTTAAAACTGCTTTCTCATTAATTAAAGTTTATATGTTGATGTCATTGGTGACTTTTATTAGTGCATTGATAACCTCTGTGGCTAGCTGAGCGTTGATCGGGTCGCCATGCCTCTGCCCTCGCCTATTTATTAGATGCCTATGTATTCTATGGTCTGTAGAAAAGTAGGAGAAAGATAAACGGGATAGTCATAAGTAATCATTAAGGGTTTACTCGCCGATAAGATTAGAACCAACGAGAAAGGACTTAATCTCGGTGCGTTGCATCGAACTATACACTTCATATAACACTAGCAATAAAACAAGTGACAAACTACTTATCATAAGGACAGCCCTCATATTGTCTCGAGTATTTATCTGTGTACGTGTGTGCTACTTGCTGATTCGTGCCTATTGGTTTAATTTATTATTTAATTGCAACCAAATCGTGCCAGTCTCTCAGGCTGAACCCCCCTTGCGTTAGAATAGGTTGTATAGCTAACTTAATATATTAAAATACTGATTAGAATAACTAGATAATACGTTCCACTCTTAGTGATCGACACTCTACTTACCATTATATTCATACTGACCGGGTACACTGCTCGTTAAGTGTGTGTGTTATTGATAAGTCGGCTAAATATAAATTTAAAACTTGAGTAGGCATTAAAACTGCTAAACCGCAACGACACATCGCACGCATCAAGTTTTTGGTGCCGCTGCCGGGGAGTGAATTGTTATTATCTGTTAATTTGATTAGTATTTTAATTAGGTTTTTAATTTTTTTTTCTAACCGCTAATTTTGTTGTGTATTAGATTAATTTGCATTCATTGTACTATTTTGCATATTTTCTGTTTTTGTGTGCTATTTGTTTGTTTTTGTTTGTGTTTATTTTCGTGTGTTTTTATTTGTTTTTATTTTTCGTATTTTTTGTGTTCTGCTATCGTTGTACTGAGCTAAATCGAACGATACGGCGCATCTGATTCCTCAGATACGGCGTATTGCGTTTAATTTTTATAAAAATACAACGCGTTTAATTAATTCGATACGACGCATCTTTCCCCAAGATACGGCGTATCTGTTTTTAATGAGAAATTTTTTCTAAGCGATAAAGTGACACGACGCATCTTTTCCCCAAGATACGGCGTATCTGTTTTAAAGAATTTTTTTTTTCTAAACGTTAACGCCATACGACGCATCCGCTTTAGCAGATACGGCGTATCTATTATTTTAATTAAAAACAGTTTTCGAATTATTAAACAAATACGGCGCATCGATCTCTATCGATACGGCGTATCTTTTGAATCAAAAATCTTATATTTTGAAACGTAACGAAAATACGGCGCATTAACTTTCGTTAATACGACGCATTTAATTTTAAATAAATATCGATTTTTGATAGCAAAGGCTCATATCAACGGAATCATAGCAAAGGCTCATATCAATGGAATCATAACAAAGCAAACGAATCAAAGTCAAGGATCGGAAAGTCATGAGAGAAGACACCCTTACTGAGAAAGGGTAGAATATATGTACCTCAAACCGAAAATGAAACCATATCAGCAACACAAGGATCGGAAGTTACTCCTTCTTCAGCGAATCTACACGAATTAATGATCGTCTTATTATTTAAGAACCATTTCATAAGTTATTTCTGATTCAGTACTTATTGTTGTTCAGATTGCCATATTAGGCTTTCCTTCTATTTATAGCAACTTTCCAAATCTAGTAACTTTCCTTATTTAGTAACTTTCCTTATTTAGTAACTTCCCGAATTAGTAACTTTCATAATTAAGTGAGTTTCCCGAATTAATTAACTTTCCCGAATTAGTAACTTTCCATATTTAGCATGTTTCCATAATTAGTAAGTTAGGGTTACCTTCATAATTAATCAAACTTAGGGTTCATAGGTACTTCCAAATCATGCACCACTTATTTAGGATTTATTAGTGAATCTGGATCACATTCTTATGATTTTTAAGTCCTGAGAAATAAGCTCCACAAATTCTGAAATAATTGTCTGTGATTCCCATATCAGTTAAGTACCTTCACAAATTTTTATAGATTTTATTACCAAGCACAAGTACTTTTTTAAAAATCATCTTTTCACACATGTTCAGAAAGTTAACTGCAGATACACACAGAAAGTTTACCTATACTTAACCCATTGAGACACTTCAAAAAAATCCAAAAAACTTCCAGGAAGTCACACATAACTTATATATCACCCCTGTAAAAGGAGAGCTCTTAACTCCTTGTGGTTTGAAAATGAAAAATCAAAAACATCGACTGATTTTAAGTTCCCAAAACTCAGGTTTGACACATGATCCCATAAAATTCATAAACATGACCAATACGACTCCAATTCACTCCAAACCAATTGGAAAACTTAATTAAGACATTAAACAAGGTTTACAAGCAAAGAACCAATATTACACACTTATGAAACTCAAGCAATAGTGCACACATATTCAGATTACAAAACAGTCCCATTCAAAATCCGTTTAAGATCATTATATCACATGTTTACTTTATGCCAACGCACACGAGGGCTATATATTCCATAAGACCTATTTTTAACAGCATATTAACATCACCCCATCATAAACTTTACCGAAACCCTAACCCTTTTTACTCCGATTCGCAACAAGGTTTACCTATTAGTTTTAGACTCATATTGATACATGTTTCATCTATGTTTTAGGACCATACGACACACATTAGATCGACACTAAACCCACATTACAGCCAACACCAACCACAAGGCATAACGAGATAGCAAACATGTGAAACCCATACATAAAATCATATGATTAGATTAGGTTGGTATCATATTTTAGTCGTGTAATAATCGATTAGTTTCAAAGATACTTAGGTCGAAATAGAGGTTTACCTTAGGCTGAATATGATTGATCGAAGAGAAAGAAAGTTGCACATGAAATCAATCGCACATGAACACCCATAAGCTGCTATGGTTTAGAACATCACGGCTGCAAAACCTAACCCCAATCGATCACCACCAAGCTGTCATCCTTCGTCCTTAATCTTGTACAGAGAATTATTTGGAACCTAGTTATTACTTTTGTTTCGGTTTAAGGAGTGTTTAAGGAGATCAACCGAATGATAAGCTTTTAGGGTTTGATGTGTGAGATGGAAACGTAATATATTTTCAGTTGATATGAATGAGAGACGAAGAGAAGATATGGGCTGGAATTGGCCGAGTTTAGGGGAGAGCATGTAGACCATTTCATCTTCAATATTTCAAATATACTTTTGATCATATCTTTGTTAATGTTGTGTACAAATTTATAAATAAAATTGGAGCTTTACCTGACTTAGTAACGTGTAATAGGTGACAAAAGAATCAAAATAGAATCGACCCTTACACAACTTGTTAGACGTGTGATATTCACTTAGGATATCAAGTTGTGCCGATTTCATATCTTCTTAGGTGATAGATTTCGTATCATCTTAGGTTTAGTGCTTTTATTTAGTAATTATACTTATAACATAAGCATTTAAGTAATTAAAATGTTTAAAACAAAAAAAAATCTTATAACCTATTGGTATTAACGTTCAAAAGTTATCCGGATTTTCAGGTCGTTATATGGTATCTCGCCTTTAAACAAATTCTCTGATATATCAAGTAACTCAAGTGACCGGATACGAAAAATTGGAGTCAAGATTTTAGAAGAAATCGAAACTGGATCGGAATCTTCAGGAGGTGTGGTTACCATATATAGCTGAAGCTCCGTAACACTTCCAGTTCTGGAGCAAGTAACACGCTCCCAAGAGCAACAATCAGAAGCCGGATCCCATGAGTCTAGATTTTCATATTGAGTGGAATTGGAATTGAAAACGTTGGTGAGGTTTGATTTAAAGTGGAGTAGTGCTTGCTTTTGATGAACGGGACAAGAGAATGTTGGGATTATAATAGATTTGAGTATTAAAAAGATTAAAAATAACACTGTTGTTGTGCTTGCCATGGTGGATTTTGGTTGTTCTATATTTTTTCATATGTGCTTGTGTGGTGGTTATTATAAAGGGAATGGAAAATGGGAGTCTTAGGTGCCGTTTAGTTATAGAAAAATTTTCCTCTTTTTCCGTTTCTAAATTCGTAGAAAAGGGAATGATCTTTCTTCTTTAAAGAAGAGTTTGAGAATTTTGAAAAACCGTTTAGTTGGAGTTATATTTTCTTTTTCTAAAAATGATAAGAAGATTACCTCAGATTGCGAAGGTGGCGGCGACGGTGGGCGGCAGAGGATGACACGAGATATTAGGGGTAGAACGGTGTATGTGTTTTTATTGGAGTTGAGAAAAAGATGAGAAAGAAAAAAAGTGAGAATGGTAGAATGGACTTTTCAATTTCTTAGTTAAAATTTAGAAAATGAGAATTTCATTTTTTTTTGAAAATTGTTGGAAAAATGTGTGACTAAACAGATTTTCAATTTTTTCATTTTTACATTGAAAATTCCTAGAAAAATGGGATATTTTTCACCAACTAAACGCAACCTTAATTTCACTTTTTTTTATGGAACCAGAAAAGTGCACTATTATTGCTGTGTAAAAACGGAGAAACAATGTGTGGGGTTATTGATCAAGTCCCATATTTTCTTTTCCTAAAGGTGGTACAGTTAGTTATCAACGTTGATTGACACCGGTGACTTGACACAGGAGACAACCCACAACAGTACAAGACGTTTACTAAACTTATGCTTTAAAAGACGATAAAGAAAAAGACTTGAACTTGGTGGAAAATAAAGTCCATCAGCCTTTCATGCAAATAAATGTGACACACACTTCCGTTAGTGGGTTGTGTCCACATTGTCTTGTCCTTTTGATTTATACACGTTTCTGTTGTCAATATGTACTTTTTTGGTGGTATTTCTAGTAATTGCATGGGTACGTACCCGGATGGATACATAGTAGTGGAAAAGCAGATTGAACTATGGTTAGACCACTGGTCGGCAATGTCACAGCCTAAAATCACGACACGGAAAGTCGTGACAACATCACAGCCTAAATTTCCCATTTGTTTGAACTAAAAAAACACCCATTACGACAAGGATTTCAACTTTTAGCAACGAAAGCGTTCTTCGCCAAAAGTCCAGACATGACCTGCTAAACGTATTCACGACGACGACTTGTTTTAAAACGGGTTTATAGTTAGGGCTGGTAAAATGACATGAGTAGGAGTGTTTGGGATAGTAAGTTGGCACGTGAGGTGCACATGCACGCTTTTAAACCAGTCATGTGAGGTGCACGTGATATCTTCCACATACTTTACCTTCCACTCCAACTGCTTTTTCCCGCCCAATTTCCTTTTATATACTTTACTTTGTAATTCATTTGAGTTTAACTTTTGATTGAATGAAATTCTTCTTCTCTTAATTCTCTGTAACTACTTATTCCATTTGTAACAACCATTTAACCTTCAACCATATTTCCCGCCAAAACTAACAATATCCCTTCGAACCTCATTTCTTCCTTATTGAGTTTCCAAGCTTATTGTTGCCTTCCACACAATTCTTAACAGAATTCTGGAAGTGTAGTATATCAAGTGGTATCAAGAGCCTCTTTTTAAGAGTGTTATACTGACATTCTTGATTTTCCAGTTATCTTCTCTGGTCAATTTCCGGCAAGAAACAAAGATTCCAGCAATAAATTAGTCACCACTAATTTCGCCTGCTCTTTTTACATCTGATTAGTGTCAACCAATTGTACGGTCACAAGACTAGCGCATTGGCTGCTTAAATCCTCTAGTTTTGAACAAGCTAATCAGCAGCAATTGGGTTGAATAATCAAGAGCAGGATTGGTAGTTACTATTACATGTGTTGATGAGCAATAGTAATACCAATACATTGGTGAAGACAATTAATAACTGACAACTGTTCTTTTCACAATCAAGAAGATGGCCCCTGCAACCAGGGTCACTACCACCAGTAATGGTGAAGATTGGGTATCAAGACAGGCATTTGAAGATGCATTAACTGTAATAAGACAATCTTTGGTAACCATGAATAATTCAATCACTGCTTTGAGTATTCAGAACAATCAAGTGGTCAATAATGGTGGTGCGAGAAATGCAAGTCAATTCAGCAGATTAGCTAAGGTGGAATTCCCTAAGTTCTTGGGTGATGATGTCAGGGGATGGGTGTTCAAATGTGATCAGTTCTTTACCATTGATAACACACCAGAAGAAGAGAAGGTAAAAATTGTTTCTGTGCACTTATTTGATAAGGCTTTATTGTGGCATAGACAATTTACTAAGTCTCTTGGTGATAATATTGATTGGGAAGTCTGTAAAGAGGCTATAGTTAAGAGATTTGGTTCTACTAGGCTCGTATCGATGTTCATAAGCTAGGTGTAGAACTCACTCCAAAAAGCTAGTTCAAAGGAGGAGGGGACACCTAGACTTTATAAACCATCAACCAATCCCATACTTGGCCGATGTGGGATCATAACAATGTTCATAAGCTAGGTGTAGAAATCACTCCAAAAAGCTAGCTCAAAGGAGGAGGGGACACCTAGACTTTATAAACCATCAACCAATCTCATACTTGGCCGATGTGGGATCATAACCTAAAATCAGGTTGTATCTAGTTAAAGTGCAGATACCTTTTTTTGATTTTATTTTTCATTGCAATTCAGTTGCAGAAACAATTGTTGAGATAATGAATCAACTTTGTTGAATAACCTAAACATTTGACTATGCTTTTGGCAAACATTTAAAATTAACCATTTGACGCATTTTATGATTTGAACTTGGCCCATGTTACATATATGAGTTGAAATTGCACTCTCAGCCTATGTAATGTTTACTTACATGATGATCAATTAGATATAGGAATCTCACCCGACCATTTTGATGCAGAATATAAATACATAATACGCTGTAGATTACATATGATTCAGCTAATTTTTTGGTTATTCAGTAGTGCACTAGTGTGTAAGCACTTTTTAATTGCACATACACACTATTATTCAAGTGTTTGGAGACTAGAGTCTAAATTGTGTAAACCCTAAAGTTATCTGCTATGTGTAGGGTTTCTTGGTGAGGATGTCATCCCCAATCTGCTAGCCAACTTCTCTTCTAGCAAGCAAAAGAAGTCCTCCAGTAGTAAGAGAAAACACAAAGAACATCAATAGAATTTGTCTTTTGACGATGAAGGAAAGAGGAAGAGAAAACACAAAGAACATCAAGCCGATTTGTCTTCTGATGATGAACGGAAGAGGAAGAGAAAACACAAAGAACATCAAGCCAGTTTATCTTCTGATGATAAATGGAAGAGGAAGAGAAGACACAAAGAACATCAAGACAATTTGTCTTCGGATGACGAAAGAAAGAGGTCAAAGAAGAGTAAAACTCAACATAAGAAGAAAAAGAAGCGAATACAGTCTGAATCAAGCTCATCAGATGATTCAGAGGCTGATAGGCGTAAGAGGAGCGGACGAAGCAGCATTCATAGGTGTAACACCCCCAAATCTGGTATAGCGGAAGCATTCGGGTCATGGGGTGCTACTAAATTGAGTATCACAACACAAGGAGATAAAGAACGGAAAACATTTTCCGTTTAATACATTCATTCAAATTTAAATAAGTTTACAACAAGTTTTGATTTAAGAAATAAGCCCATAATAAAGTGGTTCCCATAAAACAAGTCTTAATAAAAGCCACAATAAATTAGGTAAAAAGCTATGACCCTTGCCCTGCCTTTCTGGTTTGCCATAAAGATCCATCTCAAATACCTGAGAAAAACATGCTAAAAGTCAGCGTTATGCTGGTGAGTTCATAGGTTTAACAGTAAAATCAATAGTTGGACCATGAGTTTGGTATATGAACAAAGCAACCCATGCAATGTCATATAAAAGTAGTGTCTATTACGTTAGCACTAAGTTCATGCAACCGAAGCTATAACAGTGTGTGCATGCTCTAGAAGCATGTTAAATATCAGGGCCCGGCAAGTGTGTATCCCAGACACTTGTGGTTTCGATATGGTATACGTTCGTTTGCCTATCCGGTCAACCCGAACGGGGACGTTACTCCCAATAGATCTATTTATAACAATCGCGCTTCCCAGCAGGAATTGACGGTTCATGAATTTGGGCAAATTGGGACATAATAGGGCTTAGGCTAAGCCACGTAATAGTTTTAATAAAACAATAGTGATGGTCCATAAAATGTTTGCATGTTTCTCACCCCAATTGTAAAAACAAGTTTAAATAGAGTGGGGCTATAAACTCACCTTGTTATGTAGTAGCGTAATCACAAGTAGTTCAAATAGAGTGCAGCACCGACACGCGACCTAAATTAGTAAAGTACGTTTTAGTTCATAATTCAAGTTCAAGGATTTCAATTATTTCAAAAGTTTATGTTGGTGTTGCTGGTGTGGCAGCATTTAAGTTAAAACGATGTTTTTGACATTTGAGGTTATTGGCTCATCGAGTTGTACGAACGTACAAGAGAATAGGAATAGCGATTCTTGGTTTAAAATGTTCGGAAGAATACGCACGAAGGATAATCGTTCATGAAGTGTCGATGTGAACGATTTATAGGACGGTTGGTATTTAAATGATTGTACGTGTGTATATATTTATATTTATACATATATACATGTGAAAAATAAATGAAGTTGAAAAAAATAGTTTTACTAATATATAAAGTGTTATAATTTGTGAGAAAATAATGTTTTGAAAAATAATCTCGTTTGCTTGACTTATATAAACTTTGTTATAACCGTTTTCAATTAGTAATTTATAAGAAAAATATATCATTTAGCTAGTTTACGATTTCACCATTTTATCGTATATAATTAAGTGTTAATTACAAAAATTAAGGTCATTCCATTTCAAGTATTTACATTGACCGCGAATTATTGACGAGTTATATTAATAAAATGGGTGTCGAGGAGGGGGATGGGCTGCGGCCCACATAATATAACAGTGAACGGGCTAAATTTTCTTTTGGGCTTTTTGGTATGTATGGCCTGCGGCCTGCTGTTCACATGTTTGGCCCAATGTGATTACAAAAGAGCATCAATGGGCTGTGGCCCATTTGTGGCTTATTAGTAGCAGCAAATAAGGCAGAACAAAAGAAATGAAATTTCCAAGTTTGGGACTTGGCTTGTTAACGCAGAACAAAATATGCAGACACATACTTTGGCAACAAAAAATTTTCCAAGTAATGGGGACCATGATAGTATCAACCACAATAAGATTTGTGTTTCCAGTACACTCGCAAAAAGGAATTTTGAACAAGTTTTAACGCAAGCTAAGGTGACTATAAGACTCGAATTTTACATGGTTCGGAAAGTCTTAAATGACACGAGATATAAGGTCTTTTGATGGGAAGACGAGGCGCTATTAGACAGCAAGAAGGGGCTCGTTTTGGGGTCTTTTGGGACCATCCTGAACCGAGCAACACATACACTCAACGAGTTCAAGTAGTAATTCAAACACAAGCGCAACGCAAACATCATAGGAACCATATTTAGAACACAATACGGAAAAGAAAGAGTTCGTTAAGGTGTTCGAATAGCTTGCTAAGTCTCGAGTTGAGTACTACTCGACTCGACTACAACACCATCACTAACGTAACTCAAGTGGGTTCTTCGGAATCGAACGAAACGACAAGAATAAAGGTTACAAACATTCACCAATTCCATTAAAAAAATAATAGCCTTTCTTTTTAGACATTAACACAAACACATTGTAAGCATAAGTTTAAGACCAAAATTTTTTACTAGTGTGGTTCTTACCCAAGACCACACCATTCGAGTCACAAATGACCATAACGACAGGAAGTTGCAAACCAGTTTTCGGAATACAAGCTCAAACACAACTTAAATCCGGGTCTAGACACTAACATTTTTCTAGCACAACTAAGCGAGTGTGAGTACAAGTCGAACACCCGACTTGAGCATAAACTCAAGCCTACTCTCAGTTTTCGACCTCCCTCGATTAACTACTCGATCTATAACAACCAACACTTCCAGTTTTGAGTCGAGATTAACTTTGTTATTGTCTTTTCAATAAAACTAACCACACCAACAATACTCGACATACACTCTATGAATTTAAAAGCCAAAATCATCACAGTATCAATAAATTCTCGAGTGACTTAACTCAAAACAAAATTAACCATAACATTGATAAAAACCAATTTAACAGTGAAGCAAAATCAGGGGTTCCCTATATTATTCGACATAATTTTTAATTCGACATCAACGATATTCATTGGAGTCATAATACTTCAAGTGATTCATATTCAAACAATACTAAAAAAAATAATCAATTACAGGAAACAATTCAACCCACTGGGTTCACATATCATTCGACTAAAAAACAATATGTACAAGACAAGATTTAACCTTGAAATAGATGAATGATGGTTCGGTTATAGGATGATTGAACGAGAGCTCCAACCCGGTTCCAAGCAAGTCACACCCTTCTCTTCTTAATTACCCTCAACTGAGATAAGATTTTGTGAGTTTGAATTTACTCTTATGATTTGCTTCTCCTGGAACCGAGCTTATCAAGGAGTGACCCATGGTAAACCTTTGACCCATTTTTGGCCTAGAAAGAGAGGTTTAACCATTTTTGGGTTAGCTTTTCTTGGTTTTGGTATAGATTCGACCTCCAGGGGAGGGTTTGAGTCTCAAAAATCTTGGACAGTAGATAAGGCGCCACTGTTGATGGTGATAATAGATAAGATTTTGGCAGGGAATCTCCCTTGCGTGTGGTATAGTGAGGTTGGGAAAATGGAGTAGCAGAGATATTTGAAATGTGCTGCCTTTAATCCGGTTATTGCCATAGTTTATTTGGAAAATGGTGTTGAATATTTTCGAAGAAGATGAAAAGGGAAAAAGGGATCTGAAACTCCTGGATATCACGTGTGGGGGATAAGGATGGGGTGGGTTTTATTTTGTTTTTGATATTTAAGGTTTTAGTGTATTAAGTGTACCCCGTGTCCCGTTTAATCAAAGTTTGTTCGCGACAACGCGCCTTCACATAAACGTGAAAAATACAATTCCGGAGCCATTTTCCCGATACAATGTAAAATAATTTTGTCGACTCATAAAAATAAATTTTAAAATCCAACCTTTACTAATGTGGTGTCGGTACGTGTGTGGTGTCGGTTTTTCAGAAAAACAAGATAACCTCTCGTTTTTTTTTTTTTTTTTTTTTTTTTTTTTTTTTTTTTTTTTTCTTTCTTGATTTGTTATTGTCTGAAATTGTCGGGAAGTGATAAATTCACTTTACTGATAACTTAAAATAATTTGAGTGAGTTGTTGTACGCTACTGCGTGCGGATTTGCTTCCTGAAATAAATACGTAAACATATAATTGTTTGGTTTAACAGTTTGGTAATAATAAATAAACATTTATTATTAAAATATTAGGGTGAAAATTACCATTTGTCACATCCTCCCCGCCTTAGAATGAAAACCGTCCTCGGTTTTCACTTGGAATTGTTTGATGAATTTGTGAAGAGGTATGGATATTTGCGCTTGATTTCGTCTTCGCGCTCCCACGGGTATTCGGGTCCTCTTCGGGAGTTCCAGCGAACTTTTACAATAGGGATGCGGCTTTGCTTGAGCCGTTTGACTTCTCGATCCATTATTTCATCTGGTTCTTCAATGAAATTCAGTCTCTCGTCGACCTGAATTTCTTCCAAAGGAATAGCAAGAGTTTCGTCCGAAAGACATTTCTTTAGATTACTTACGTGAAACACATTATGTACGGAGCTGAGTTCTGACAGTAGCTCATGTCGGTAAGCTACTGGTTCGATTTTGGCGATGATTTTGAAAGGCCCAATGTAGCGGGGGTTTAGTTTCCCACATTTCCCGAAACGAATTACGCCTTTCCATGGCGAGACCTTTAACATGACGCGATCACCAACTTGGAACTCAAGTGGTCTTCGTCTTTTGTCAGCATAGCTTTTCTGTCGATCTCGAGCCGCTTGTAGTCGACTCTTGATTTGTATAATCTTTTCAGTAGTTTCTCGCACTAGTTCAGGACCAGTGATTTGGCTTTCTCCAACTTCAGCCCAACATATAGGGGATCTGCACTTTCGACCATAGAGTGCTTCGTAGGGTGCAGCTTTGATGCTTGTGTGATAGCTGTTATTGTAAGAGAATTCGGCTAGAGGTAGGTGTCGATCCCAACTATTTCCAAAGTCTATCACACACGCTCTTAGCATATCTTCTAGTGTTTGGATGGTTCTTTCACTTTGACCATCGGTTTGCGGATGATATGCAGTACTCATATGAAGGTCGGAACCCAAAGCACTTTGCAATGATCTCCAGAAATTTGACGTGAATCGACTCTCTCGGTCGGAGATGATAGAAATTGGGACTCCATGACGTGCTACTATTTCTTTTACGTACAATCATGCTAGCTTATCCATGCCTTCCTTTTCCCTGATCGGTAGGAAGTGGGCGGATTTGGTGAGGCGATCCACAATTACCCAAATTGTGTTGTAACCGCTAGGTGTTCTTGGTAGCTTCGTGATGAAATCCATGGTTATTCGTTCCCATTTCCATTCGGGAATCTCGGGTTGAGTCAGTAAGCCTGATGGTCGCTGATGCTCAGCTTTGACCTTAGAGCATGTTAAGCATTGACTGACATATGTTGCGATGTCAGCTTTCATGTTAGGCCACCAGTAGAGTTTCTTCAGATCAAGGTACATTTTATCGGCTCCCGGGTGGATGGAGTATTTGGATTTATGGGACTCGTGCACGATAAAGTCACGTATCCCTCCACATAGTGGGATCCAACTCCTGTTCTTGAAACACAACGTTCCATCAGCTCTTCTTGTGAATCCGTTTTCACTTTCGGGCATCCCTTTTACTCTCTCGTTACGTATGTTTTCTTCCTTGAGTGCCTCGGCCTGAGCTTCAAGAATTTTTGCTGGAAGTGGTGAGGTTATCGTCATACCCAATGATCGTACTCTCAGAGGTTTAGGCCGTTCTTTTCGACTAAGGGCATCGGCTACTACGTTTGCCTTGCCCGGGTGGTATCGAATTTCGCAATCGTAATCGCTGAGCAATTCTAACCAACGGCGTTGTCTCATATTGAGCTCTTTCTGGTCAAGGATATGTTGCAAACTTTTGTGGTCAGTGTAGACTACACACTTGGTGCCATATAGGTAATGTCTCCAAATTCGGAGTGCAAACACTACTGAGCCTAATTCCAAGTCGTGTGTAGTGTAGTTCTTTTCGTGTGTTTTTAATTGTCGAGAGGCATAAGCTATCACTTTCTCTCTCTGCATTAAAACAGCTCCTAACCCTTTGTGCGAAGCGTCGCAATAAACCACGAAATCCTCACTGCCTTCCGGTAAGGCTAAGATAGGTGCCCTACACAATTTGTTCTTAAGAAGTTGAAATGCCTCTTCTGCTTTATCTCCCCAGTCGAACTTTACATTCTTTTGAGTCAACTTAGTCAAAGGCTTAGCTATCTTTGAGAATCCTTCGATAAATCTCCTGTAGTACCCTGCTAGCCCTAAGAATTGGCGTATTTCGGTTGGTGTTGTGGGTGTCGCCCAATCCTTTATCGATTCAATCTTTGCAGGATCCACATGTACGCCCAGACTATCAATCACGTGTCCTAGAAATTGAACAGTTGGAATCCAAAATTCACACTTCGAGAACTTTGCGTATAATTCTTCTTTCTTTAGTAACTCTAGGATTAGCCTGAGATGTTCTTCGTGCTCCTTCTCGCTCTTAGAATATATCAATATGTCGTCAATAAAGACAATTACGAATTTGTCCAGGTATGGCTTGCACACCCGATTCATAAGATCCATGAATACTGCCGGTGCGTTGGTTAAGCCAAATGGCATAACCTGGAATTCGTAGTGACCGTAACGGGTTCTGAATGCCATTTTCGGGATATCCTCTTCCCGAACCCTAAGTTGGTGGTATCCGGATCTCAAATCGATTTTGGAGTAAATGCTCGAACCTTGAAGTTGGTCGAATAGATCATCGATTCGTGGGAGTGGGTAACGGTTTTTGATGGTTAGTTTGTTTAGCTCTCGGTAGTCGATGCACATTCTAAAAGATCCATCTTTCTTTTTGACAAAGAGAACTGGAGCTCCCCAAGGCGAAGAACTCGGCCTGATGAATCCTTTCTCTGAAAGTTCTGACAGTTGGTTCGATAGTTCTTGTAGTTCCGTTGGAGCTAACCGATAAGGTGCTCGTGCCACGGGCGCGGCACTTGGTATTAAGTCGATTCGAAATTCAACTTGTCGGTTAGGCGGGAGTCCAGGTAAGTCTTCGGGGAAGACTTCCGGAAAGTCTCTCACGATTGGAACGTCCTCTAAACGTTTTCCCTCCTTCTTCTCTTCTTCCCGTTCAGAGACTTGCGCTAGGAAGAGGAGGCATCCTTTCTCGAGGTACTTCTGAGCTTTCGTGCAAGAAATGACGTTCAGTCTTGACGCATTCCTTCTGTCTCTTCTGTCGCCTTCTATGATCAAAACTTCATCTCCGTAAGGCACTCGAACGATCTTCTCGTCGCAAATAATGGTGGCATGATACTTCGACAACCAGTCCATACCGATAATGACGTCGAAACTACCCAATTCTACTGGCAAAAGGTCGATGTTGAATGGGTGATTTAACAGATTTAAAGTACAGCCCCTTATGATCGTGTCTACTCTTTCTACGTTCCCATTAGCTAACTCCACATTGAATACGTTGTCTAGGGTGGTCGGGGCAATATCAATTAAGGAACTAAATGCAGTTGATACAAAACTCCTATCTGCTCCCGTATCAAACAATATGGATGCGTAACGGTTATTTAAAAGGAACGTACCCGTCACAACGTTCGGGTCCTCTTGGGCTTCCATCTTGCCCACAACGTAGACCCTTCCACGAGCTCCTCCATCATTGCCACGATTCCCTTGTTGTCCAACAACCGCTTGATTTCCCCCAGCAGCTTGATTCCCTGGTTCACGGCACTCATTCTTGTAGTGCCCTTTCTTTCCGCACCCAAAACATGTCACATTAGCCTTCGGGTTTTGTCCCTGTGTTGTCTGTGCTGTGGCAAGAGTTCTTGACCTACAGTCTCTGGTCATGTGACCAATCTTCTGACAGTTGCGACACTTTACTGTGCATGGTCCGACGTGGTGGAGCTTACAGCGATTGCACAGTGGGTGCTTCCCGGCATACACCTTCTTTTCTGTCGGTCCAGCTGCATGCCCTTTCTTCTCAGTCGACTCTGCAGCGTAGACCTTTGCAGTTTCTTGTCTCTTGTTTGGGTAGTGGTTGTGATTTTTGTTTCGGGAGTGATCATCCCATTTCCTTTTGTTGGTCACGTCCACCTCAGCCAAATCTTCAACCACTTGGTCCATCAGTTTGTTGGCTACCTCCATGGTTTCGTGGAGATCAGCAGCCTTATAGGTTGTAACATTCCCCTTGATAGACGAGGGTAATCCGCCAATGTATCTTTCCAGTAGGCGGGCCTCAGTTTGGACCATATCAGGACAGAGTAAGGCAAGCTCCTGAAAACGCTGATTGTAGGCGGCCATATTGGTGCCTTGCACTTTGAGATTCCAAAACTCTACCTCCAACTTTTTCACTTCGTTGCGAGGACAGTACTTCCTGAGAACCATTTGTTTGAAATTTTCCCACGACATGGCATATGCAGTGTCGTAACCAGCTGACTTCGAGTAATTGTTCCACCAAGTTAAGGCGGCATCTTGAAAGGTAAATGATGCGAACTTAACCCTGTCATCCTCAGCACATCCACTTATTCGGAACACAGTTTCTAATTTCTCAATCCAACGAACCAGAACAACTACTCCTTCAGTACCACCAAACCCTCCAGTCATTATCTTTCTGAAGTCTTGGTAAGTACAACCTCGAGCATTGTTGTTAGTGGGTCTAGAGTTCCCACCGTCAGTTGTAGAGTGGTTAGCTGCAGCTAGTGCTGCTGCCACTCTTTGTTCCACTAATTGGTCGAGCATGGCTTGACTAACAGGTGGAATAGCCGTAGTAGCTTCAGCTGGGTTTGGATTAGCACGAGTAGCTCTTTTTGGTGGCATTTTGCTGTATCAGAAAAACAATAAGAAAGTTGAGATTTTTGAGAGATTTGTCATCGTACAAGGGTATAACAACACAACGAAATATACGAGTAAGATAAATCACGAAAAGAAAACTGACACGATGAAGTAATAAGTCAAACTTGTCATAGATTTCATTAAGTTCACAAAATTACAAGTTTGGATACATGGAGGATAACATAGTTTTCGAATACAATAGAAAAAAGACTACAAATACTACTAACTGTTAACTACACAGTTTAGTAGGCTACATCTCGTCTCCTAACGAAACTAAGGCTCATCTCTAGTCCTGTCTAGATGATGAACTCTGAATGCAAGCTCTCCTAGCTGTGCCTCCATCTCGACAAGGCGAGTCCTTAACTCGGTGTTCTCCCTATGGTAAGCCTGGTTAGCCCTCATCAACTCTGCAACTTGTGTCTCAAGGATCAATGTCCTTCCATGTATCATCTGAGTCGCCTCTCGGGCTATGACCTGTGTTTGCTCCAATCTACCCGCTCTGTCACCCAGGTCAAGTAAATCTACGCTGTTAGAGTGAGTCCTAGCATATAGCCTAATGAAATCATCATCATACTGCTCAAAGCGGGCTGGGTGAATCTCATCAAACAACTCGGAGTGAAGACCTAATATCTCGGTCTGCAGGTCTAACTGGGTCTGGATCTGTGTGATGACATCCGTCTCTGTAGTAGTCGAAGAATCCAGGGGTATAGATGAATGTGAGGAATGCACATGCTCCGTACTGATCTCGTGAGATAATCCTAAGTCATCACCCATCTCATCTTGGGCTCTCCTTGAGCCCTCTTCAGTCTCCCCAAAGCCAGGTACATTCTCCAGTATGATGCTGATTCGGGGCTCAACCGCCCTCTGTCCCACATCTGAACCCAAAATAGTATCCATCCCTGTACCATCAGCTAGCATCTGTCCAGTAGTCACTCGCTCTATCTGCCCCACCATACTCCCTGACATCTCGGTCAGTAAGAGCCATCAGCTCTCCGGGGCCTCTGGTGTGGTGGAGACTGATCTGGGGATGATGAAAGAGGTATCGGGGTGATAGAGGTGCCCATGTAGTCGGTTCGAGCCCTCTTCTGTGGTAGAAATGGTAAATCAAAGTATCGTATGTGGGTGGTATGGCGGATAGGATGAGTGGTGGTATCGGTAGTAGTGGTGATAGGTTGAGTAGGAGTCTGGTCTGAAGTGGGTGGAAGTGATGCTGGTGTAGGTGCAGGCTCAGCGAGGTCGGGATCTGGTGCGTTGAAGGCATGAAGCACCTGCATGTACGGATCATCTGAGCCTGGTAAAGTCGGAGAGGCGTTCTGGGAAGACATGGTCTGTGACAAAATGGTATAAGTGTGTGAGTGTTTCGAAATTTAGCGTACGTTTAAAAATATATAAGTATACACATAAGTAGTCGATCGCAATCAACAAATCATATAATTAAGGCAAGTAATCAGAAATTAAATAACAAGTAAGGCAGGCAGGCAAGTGGCGGTCATAGGGACTTGTTTTTATCAAAAGTGGTTATAGTTTAGGATTTATATGTACCTAGTTCTCTATAACCTTGGCTCTGATGCCAATCTGTAACACCCCCAAATCTGGTATAGCGAAAGCATTCGGGTCATGGGGTGCTACTAAATTGAGTATCACAACACAAGGAGATAAAGAACGGAAAACATTTTCCGTTTAATACATTCATTCAAATTTAAATAGGTTTACAACAAGTTTTGATTTAAGAAATAAGCCCATAATAAAGTGGTTCCCATAAAACAAGTCTTAATAAAAGCCACAATAAATTAGGTCGGAAGCTATGACCCTTGCCCTGCCTTTCTGGTTTGCCATAAAGATCCATCTCAAATACCTGAGAAAAACATGCTAAAAGTCAGCGTTATGCTGGTGAGTTCATAGGTTTAACAGTAAAATCAATAGTTGGACCATGAGTTTGGTATATGAACAAAGCAACCCATGCAATGTCATATAAAAGTAGTGTCTATTACGTTAGCACTAAGTTCATGCAACCGAAGCTATAACAGTGTGTGCATGCTCTAGAAGCATGTTAAATATCAGGGCCCGACAAGTGTGTATCCCAGACACTTGTGGTTTCGATATGGTATACGTTCGTTTGCCTATCCGGTCAACCCGAACGGGGACGTTACTCCCAATAGATCTATTTATAACAATCGCGCTTCCCAGCAGGAATTGACGGTTCATGAATTTGGGCAAATTGGGACATAATAGGGCTTAGGCTAAGCCACGTAATAGTTTTAATAAAACAATAGTGATGGTCCATAAAATGTTTGCATGTTTTTCACCCCAATTGTAAAAACAAGTTTAAATAGAGTGAGGCTATAAACTCACCTTGTTATGTAGTAGCGTAATCACAAGTAGTTCAAATAGAGTGCAGCACCGACACGCGACCTAAATTAGTAAAGTACGTTTTAGTTCATAATTCAAGTTCAAGGATTTCAATTATTTCAAAAGTTTTATGTTGGTGTTGCTGGTGTGGCAGCATTTAAGTTAAAACGATGTTTTTGACATTTGAGGTTATTGGCTCATCGAGTTGTACGAACGTACAAGAGAATAGGAATAGCGATTCTTGGTTTAAAATGTTCGGAAGAATACGCACGAAGGATAATCGTTCATGAAGTGTCGATGTGAACGATTTATAGGACGGTTGGTATTTAAATGATTGTACGTGTATATATATTTATATTTATACATATATACATGTGAAAAATAAATGAAGTTAAAAAAAATAGTTTTACTAATATATAAAGTGTTATAATTTGTGAGAAAATAATGTTTTGAAAAATTAAATCTCGTTTGCTTGACTTATATAAACTTTGTTATAACCGTTTTCAATTAGTAATTTATAAGAAAAATATATCATTTAACTAGTTTACGATTTCACCATTTTATCGTATATAATTAAGTGTTAGTTACAAAAATTAAGGTCATTCCATTTCAAATATTTACATTTACAAGTATACTTTGTTTACAAATTAAGTGTTGATATTTATATGTCGCTATGTATATTTAATTGCTCTTAAGTTTAATAAAAATGTGTCGAGTATATTTTTAAGTGACCGCGAATTATTGACGAGTTATATTAATAAAATGTGTGTCGAGGAGGGGGATGGGCTGCGGCCCACATAATATAACAGTGAACGGGCTAAATTTTCTTTTGGGCTTTTTGGTATGTATGGCCTGCGGCCTGCTGTTCACATGTTTGGCCCAATGAGCTTACCAAAGAGCATCAATGGGCTGTGGCCCATTTGTGGTTTATTAGTAGCAGCAAATAAAGCAGAACAAAAGAAATGAAATTTCCAAGTTTGGGACTTGGCTTGTTAACGCAGAACAAAATATGCAGACACATACTTTGGCAACAAAAATTTTTCCAAGTAATGGGGACCATGATAGTATCAACCACAATAAGATTTGTGTTTCCAGTACACTCGCAAAAAGGAATTTTGAACAAGTTTTAACGCAAGCTAAGGTGACTATAAGACTCGAATTTTACATGGTTCGGAAAGTCTTAAATGACACGAGATATAAGGTCTTTTGATGGGAAGACGAGGCGCTATTAGACAGCAAGAAGGGGCTCGTTTTGGGGTCTTTTGGGACCATCCTGAACCGAGCAACACATACACTCAACGAGTTCAAGTAGTAATTCAAACACAAGCACAACGCAAACATCATAGGAACCATATTTAGAACACAATACGGAAAAGAAGGAGTTCGTTAAGGTGTTCGAATAGCTTGCTAAGTCTCGAGTTGAGTACTACTCGACTCGACTACAACACCATCACTAACATAACTCAAGTGGGTTCTTCGGAATCGAACGAAACGACAAGAATAAAGGTTACAAACATTCACCAATTCCATTAAAAAAAATAATAGCCTTTCTTTTTTGACATTAACACAAACACATTGTAAGCATAAGTTTAAGACCAAAATTTTTTACTAGTGTGGTTCTTACCCAAGACCACACCATTCGAGTCACAAATGACCATAACGACAGGAAGTTGCAAACCAGTTTTCAGAATACAAGCTCAAACACAACTTAAATCCGGGTCTAGACACTAACATTTTTCTAGCACAACTAAGCGAGTGTGAGTACAAGTCGAACACCCGACTTGAGCATAAACTCAAGCCTACTCTCAGTTTTCGACCTCCCTCGATTAACTACTCGATCTATAACAACCAACACTTCCAGTTTTGAGTCGAGATTAACTTTGTTATTGTCTTTTCAATAAAACTAACCACACCAACAATACTCGACATACACTCTATGAATTTAAAATCCAAAATCATGACAGTATCAATAAATTCTCGAGTGACTTAACTCAAAACAAAATTAACCATAACATTGATAAAAACCAATTTAACAGTGAAGCAAAATCAGTGGTTCCCTATATTATTCGACATAATTTTTAATTCGACATCAACGATATTCACTGGAGTCATAATACTTCAAGTGATTCATATTCAAACAATACTAAAAAAAATAATCAATTACAGGAAACAATTCAACCCACTGGGTTCACATATCATTCGACTAAAAAAAAAATATATACAAGACAAGATTTAACCTTGAAATAGATGAATGATGGTTCGGTTATAGGATGATTGAACGAGAGCTCCAACCCGGTTCCAAGCAAGTCACACCCTTCTCTTCTTAATCACCCTCAACTGAGATAAGATTTTGTGAGTTTGAATTTACTCGTGTGATTTGCTTCTCCTGGAACCGAGCTTATCAAGGAGTGACCCATGGTAAACCTTTGACCCATTTTCGGCCTAGAAAGAGAGGTTTAACCATTTTTGGGTTAGCTTTTCTTGGTTTTGGTATAGATTCGACCTCCAGGGGAGGGTTTGAGTCTCGAAAATCTTGGACAGTAGATAAGGCGCCACTGTTGATGGTGATAATAGATAAGATTTTGGCAGGGAATCTCCCTTGCGTGTGGTATAGTGAGGTTGGGAAAATGGAGTAGCAGAGATATTTGAAATGTGCTGCCTTTAATCCGGTTATTGCCATAGTTTGTTTGGAAAATGGTGTTGAATATTTTCGAAGAAGATGAAAAGGGAAAAAGGGATCTGAAACTCCTGGATATCACGTGTGGGGGATAAGGATGGGGTGGGTTTTATTTTGTTTTTGATATTTAAGGTTTTAGTGTATTAAGTGTACCCCGTGTCCCGTTTAATCAAAGTTTGTTCGCGACAACGCGCCTTCACATAAACGTGAAAAATACAATTCCGGAGCCATTTTCCCGATACAATGTAAAATAATTTTGTCGACTCATAAAAATAAATTTTAAAATCCAACCCTTACTAATGTGGTGTCGGTACGCGTGTGGTGTCGGTTTTTCAGAAAAACAAGATAACCTCTCGTTTTTTTTTTTTTTTTTTTTTTTTTTTTTTTTTTTTTTTTTTTTTTTTTTTTTTTTTGTTTTGTTATTGTCTAAAATTGTTGGGAAGTGATAAATTCACTTTACTGATAAGTTAAAATAATTTGAGTGAGTTGTTGTACGCTACTGCGTGCGGATTTGCTTCCCGAAATAAATACGTAAACATATAATTGTTTGGTTTAACAGTTTGGTAATAATAAATAGACATTTATTATTAAAATATTAGGGTGAAAATTACCATTTGTCACAATAGGCGGCATGGTCGATCCGAGAATTCAGGCTCTGATCGAAAGTAAAGATACGGACATCATTAATTGTAGCAGCCATCATCATCACCACAACCGTCCTCGTAGACGTTCAGATTATTCAGACTGAGAATCTTGCCACATTGTAGTATTGTTCAATGTTATTTGATATTTTTTGGTTGTAATAGTTTCTTATGAAAATGGAAAGTGGTTGAGATTAAACTTTTTGTCTTTCATACATAAACCCTCCAAATTTTATTTGGATCATGGTCTTGTTAACTCGCTCTGAACCAGACCTTGGTCCAGTTTTTACTTTTATTTATATTCCTTTAACCCATTTTTACGGCTCTGATCCAGCTTCAACTTAACCTACTTATCCCCAGGATAAGAGGTCTAAAGCCTCCTGGAAAGGTTTCACATTAACTAAACATAACACGGAAGGTCGTGACAACATCACAACCTAAATTCCCTTTTGTTTGAACTAAAAAAACACCCATTATGACAAGGATTTCAACTTTTAGCAACGAAAGCGTTCGTTGCCAAAAGTCCAGATATGTCATCGTTAAACGTATTCGCGATGACGTGTCGTCGCCATAGCATCGTCGCACTAGCTAGGTCCGTCGCTAAAACTTTTTTCGAAGAAAAGTCAAAGCCGTTAGCGACGATAAGTTGGGCCCACAACAATTCTACTTCAACGATTGACCGATGTGGGGTCAATAAACCTTTAGAAATGGCATGACAGCACGAGCGTGCGGGTTGGTCAGTCTCGAACCTACAAGGGTATGTAGCTTAAATTTCTATGTATTTTTATTAATATCGTGTCAATGTAATTCTTATATTCAACATTGTGAGTATATATGGTTTCGTTTTCTGAACTGACTGTTTCAAATTGTTGATATCCTCAAGGACTGCCCCGCGTGGTTTCGTGCATTGAAGCATTGAACTTCTGTACATGCAGATAAACAATACTATATTCTATATTGTAATTAATTAGGTAGCCATTTATGTTTGAAATTTTACATGGTTGTTGAGCTTAGTCTTCTGGAAGCAAAGAAAGCAATGAATGGAACAATTGCAGCTGTAGAGGGAGTCACAGTTGTAAAGATAGTATTTGCAACAGTTACTGCTACAGAGACAGAGATTAAGTTTTTTTTGGAAACAAAATTAAGTTTACTTATAATTTCAACCATGATTGAAATGCGAAAACAATAAAATAAGAGATCGAATGTGGCTTAGAGCTAAGTATGAAATGGTAGTATAAAAGTTGTGTTTTTTAAAAAGTTATGACATATGCAAAGAGGATTTTTAACTGTTTAGAACTTCAGCTACTTTAATTCTCCTCTTTATCATATTCTACTTCATTCTGAACAATACATGAAGTAGGTGATTCAAGATATGGTGTTTGAATTTCATTCCCCTAGCTACAAACTGAAGTAGGTGATTCATGATATGATGTTTGAATCTCATTTAAAACTATATAAGATACTAGAAGAAATTGCATAAAGAATAAATTCTTATGCTTTATAGGGATAACGGTAAACACATATTGTGATCTCAAACAGTAATATCATCAATTCTGATTTAAATGATGACATGAAGCCTCATAGGAATATGCATATGCCAATGCCATGAAGAGCAAGGTTGTGTCACGTACAGGTGATGGCAAATGGTAGTTGTAGATTTGGTCACAACTGATTCTTTGCACATGGTGTATCAGGTATATGTATATAACCAGTTTGTATTCAAGTCATAAGTGTTTAACTGTAACTTGGAAGTGTTTGGTGCATTTTGACCCGACACGACCCCCCTTAAAATGGATATGTTAGTCCAGAATCTGTACGTGATTGATACTTAACCAAGCTGTACACGATTGATTTTTTGGGTTATTTGTAGCCAGGATTCAATGAATGTAATCTAAAAATTGCCTGAACTATGTAAATTGTTGTGTGTTAGTGTGCCAATTTTGTTATTTATTCTAAAACCAAATTACCAAAATAAACACTTCTCACACTCAATTATAAAAATAAACACTTTCAAATTACTTTACCAAAATCGACATTTCGAGCAAATGGTATTACCCGTCACTTACATTTGCTCTCACTTTGAAAACAACAATGAGATATCGAAAGCTGTTGATGTTGTTAGCTAATAAGGCCTATAGGCCCGGCCCATTTGTTTAGGCTCGTCTTGCACTTAGGGTTAGGTTTTCATTTTCTATTTAATGTATTGTAATCTCTGGAATTCATAGAATCTGAATAATATAGTTTTCAGTATTCTCTTGATTTCTACAGATATTTATTGGTAACACAAATAGTAAAACTTTTACCGTATATCTTTCTCTTTCAC
Source organism: Artemisia tridentata subsp. tridentata (assembly GCA_021014915.2). Lineage (NCBI taxonomy): Eukaryota > Viridiplantae > Streptophyta > Magnoliopsida > Asterales > Asteraceae > Artemisia > Artemisia tridentata. The sequence goes on along the minus strand of CP139506.1, from coordinate 223,697,182 downwards.
ATCCACACATGCATTCTTTCATTCTCTCTCTCTCTCACTTTTCTTTTCATCTTTCACTCACTCTCTCTTTCTTATCTATAACCCCCATTTATATGTCTCGCCACCATCCATCCGGTCGCCACACCTCCGGCCAAACAACATTACTAAAACTGCCATCATGCCTCCGGCCACCATAGTTGTGAAGTAGAGGGTGAGATATCGTCGTACCTATGTCTGCCTCATCGCTATCGTACCTCCAGCCACCAAGATGATGGGTATATGGGTGCTAAAAGACAATCAACACAGCGAGCAAACCTTCCTCGCTACTCATTTGCTCGCCGATTTCAATAGGTTGTGGGTGCTAAAAGACAATGAACACAGCGAGCAAACCTTCCTCGCCACTCAGTTTGCTCGCCGATTTCAATAGGATGTGGGTGCTAAAAAACAACGAACACAGCGAGCGAACACTTGCTCGCCCCATCAGTTTTCTCGCTTCGTCGATTTCTGTAACACTACTTTCGATGGTCCATTTTCGTAAAGTGGATTCGTATAAGTTCATTTAAAAAATTCACACTTATTCTAATGTATTGTCTTGCCTAACAATTAGCTCTCTCAACGGCTTAATGATTTACATGTGGGTGGAATAAACGTGTAAAGTGATTATGGTGAATTCAGAAATACAAAAGTAATTTTATATAGCTTTGTTAGAGCTTCAGGTGTGATGAAGAGGTTTTCCTTTTCATTTAGGGCCCATGGGTGCCACATCACTATAACACAACCCCTTCAACAACCCCCTTAGAGTGGTGGGTACCCTGGTGTCGTAGCCAAAAAGTGCTGGCACGTCAGCAAAACCCTCTATGGCACCAGAAATCCTATGGCACCACATTCTGGCCGTTACCCTTGGCACAAGAAAATGTGGTGCCACAGGACAAATTTTTTTTAATTATTTTTTCATTTACATAAAATAAAATAAAACTCAGACAATATTAACTAAAATAAACTTCATTAAATTCAAATTCAAATTCAAAATTCAATTTCAAAGTGACAGTTCAAATTCAAAATTTCAAAGTACGAATTCGAATTCAAAATCAAATTCAAAATTAAACAAACCCTATCTTTTTTCCCTATATATATCAACTACATTTTCAACCAAAAAACACATCTCACACACACAACTTCTTATCAAACTCTCTCAAGAATGTCTCAAGAAAACAATTCCAGAAACAATTTCCCTACACCCGAAAACACGGTTAATACTCAACCATCAGATATCATTCTGTTATTTCCAACAGAAGAGGAACTGGTTGAGGAACTAGAACACAATCCGTTTCTGCTTATTGAGGAAGAGGAACGACTACTTCTTTAGGATGAAGAAGCATTGAGAGCTTTTGAAGCAGAAGAAGCAAGGGAAGAAGCAGCACGTAAGGAGCGGGAAGCAAGGGAAGAAGAAGCTCGTAAGGTACGCTGGTTTAACATAGCGTATAAAGAGTGGGATTAGGATATTGGGGAGTTTTCTGCTTACGATGACGGTTATTACACAGATTAATCTGTGGCTGAAGAAATTATGTGTTTTATTTTCTGTATCCCAATTTTATTTTAATTTCAATGTAATACTCTGTTTTGCTTCTATAATGGATAAAAGTTCGTCTTCTACATAAAATAAAATAAAACCCACACAATATTAACTAAAATTCATTAAATTAAAATAAAACACATTACATAATTAAAATTAAAAAAAAAAAAAAAAAAAAAAAAAAAAAAAAAAAAAAAAAAAAAGAAGAAGAAAGAAAAAGACATTGAAAAAAGACATTAAAATTAAAAATACATAAAGTTAACTAGTTTGTGTTGGATTATGTGCCCTGATTCGTGCTTTTCGAGCATTCATTGAAGTCCACTTTCCCGTCAACATGTTCTTGGTACGAATAGGGTAGTTGAGCATCTTGGCTTCCTTGTTGTATGCGTCGAGACTTTATACCAAAACGCATCCCATTGTTGATCCGTACCCGTATTTATAGGATTTTAAAGGGGTAAAATTTGAGTTTTTGGGGGTATAAATGTAAAAAAACAAAGAAAGGCTAATATGACCATTTCCAACGGTCGAATTTTTTGAAAAAATAAAATTAAAAATAAAAATAAATTAAAAATAAAAAAAAAAAAACTATTGCGTAGGCTGGTCGCTACGGCGCGAGGGCCGATGGCGTCACCCACGGTACCGTGCGCCGTAGGCTTTTTTCGGCTTGTGGTTCGGCGCCACCTTATGGCTCAAGCTTACCCCTCGCTCTTAGGGTGGAGGGTGTGGTTGCCTCCTTTCCTTTGTCAGTGTCAGTGTCAACTCAGCAATTTCTCTCACGCTAACTCTTTCGTTCAACTTTCATTCATTAATTTAAAATAAAACATTACAACTTAATAAGAAAACATAACTTAAAAATGAAAAAAAAAAAACACAAACATAAATAATAACTTTAGTCTTTAAGGTTGTATTTTGCTTTGATTTATTCTTTTCGTTTTTTAACGTGCTTAAGTCTTTTTCCGCATAAACCTTCAAACTCAGTATGGTAGTAGTCCAAATCTTTATTTCTTTGTTTATCTTCATATGCCTTGGCTTGTTTTTCGGTAGCTTCTACCAACTTTTTTTTGCGTCTGTATTAAAACTTCTTTTTTCTTGTCTCTTGCATCATCCCTTTTTGGAACTTAGACACATGGTTCATCAAAACTGCCAACCCTTCTTCCATCCGGGACAACGCAGCTTCCATGTTAGGAGACGATGTTGATGTTCCCTTTCCTTTTACTTTCCTCTTTCGTTCTAAGGCTTTTGAAGATTGGGAATCACCAAAATCATCATCAAACTCTAGATTAAGATTAAATGGAACTGAACATGAGTTGAAATCTAAAGTTTTTGACTATTTAAAAGAACCGCCACTAAAATTTGGAACCTTGGTGCGCTTCCATTTTTCGCAACTCTTTAAAACTTTTCATAGATGCATGTAAGCAAAAGGATATCTTTTCTCCGCCTTATAGTCGTTATGTGCGAACTTTAAAATATCTTCATCATTTTGCCCACTTTTTCTAGTATGTTTGATGAAACAATTAATAAATCTGGTGCTCATATTTCAGTATGTTTGATGAAACATTTCAACTACATCATAAATGAGATAGGGACAATTCAATTAATAAATGTGTTTTGATATTAAATAATTTGAATGACACAATATATAAAATTACAACATAATTAAAAACGTTACCAAAGAAAAAAAGTTGCTAACGAAATAAAATGCTAATCTTCATCTACATTCGGAATGTAAGTGCACGCAATATATTCCTTTAGATCATAACGAAGATTGTGATAAGTTACACGATCTTTTAATTGATAGGTCGTGTACAATCTTGATTCTTGATCTTGTTGAAGCTCGCGGTTTGGAAGTACGTCTTCATAAAAGTTAGGACATATTGCATGCTCTTCATCTTTTAAAATCATATTATATAATATGATACATGCATACATCATGTTTTTTATGTTATCGGGTTTTACCGCTCGAGCAGGATTATTAACTACCGCCCATCGTTTTTTTAAAACACCGAATGCTCGTTCTATGTCTTTTCTTGCTGCTTCTTGTGCTTTTTTGAATCTTTGTTGTAAAACGTCGTTTGACGCCAGGTGTTTGTATGCTTTGAAAAATGTAGCTTCTTCCGGATATATTCCATCACGAAGAGCGTAGACATTGTTGTTCACTTCAAACGGACACTTAGGTGCAATGCCGTCTTTGATGTCATTTAGCAATGGTGATTGATGGAGAACATTAAGGTCGTTGTTCGCGCCAGAAACTCCAAAAAATGCATAATTGTAAAAATACTAACCGGACTCTCTAAGTTGTTGTATGATGATCACTACCCAAGTTGGTAGTAGATGGTGAGGTACAATGACACACAAATGATTTTAAGTCACAGAGTGATTTTAACGGCCAACGGAGCAAAACCGGTAACGTTTTATGCATAATTGTAAAAATAAATGCCATAAAAATAATATTTCATAAAAGTATCACATTTAACTTAAAATGACCTAATTTGATGTTTCATATATTTCCCGAGCCTTCCGGAGTGTTATAAAGTCGTTAAAGCTTAAAACGCGAGCCGAAACGCGTAAAACGTAAAAAGTGCACTCTTCGCGTAGAAATGGAAAATTAAAATATTCCATATGAAAACAAGTACGTGTGGGAAATAAATCATATAAACGGGTAGACTGGGCATAGTCTGAATCAAATTACGAATTTAAGTGTACGTGTTACGACGTACGCGGGCAACTTTCCCGGTAAAAGCTAATTTACTTAAAATAGAAAAATTAAGTAATTAAAATAGTAAAAATAATGACATGAAATGCCTTGGTTGTTATAAACGTCGCTTCACTTCTTTATTGATACTAAGCTAGATATTGAGTCTTTCACAAGGCAAGACCAACTTAATCACTCAATGTATTTTAAGGACTAAAATACTAACCGGACTCTCTAAGTTGTTGTATGATGATCACTACCCAAGTTTGTAGTAGATGGTGAGGTACAATGACACACAAATGATATACCAAGTTATACAACTTAGTATATGATGAAACACTACTAACTTAACACTTGAAGGCTTGGAAAGCTTCTTGTGTTCTTCACTTGAATTTAAAGTAGAATCGTTGGGTCACTTTGAATGTGTTATACGTCAAGTGGAATGATCAAAGATTGTTATTATGATGTTATAAGATGAGAGAAATGGTAGTAGTAAGTTTAGAATTGCTGTGTTTCATTAGTTGGAAAGGTTAGACTAAAGTCCTATTTATACTACTATTTTCTGCCCAAATAACGGCTACTGACGGATCCGCGGATCCGTATTTTGTGGATCTGTCCGTATAAAATACGGATCCGTGGCACATATTTTGTGCAGCCTTTTATCTTATGAACTATAGATTGCATTGTACCAAAACTAATAAAAAAAACTTGCCCTTCTAGAATGACTTGGGCATGAAGGAGTTAGTTTTTAATTTAGTTTTGATTTAATTAAATGTGTAAGTAAAATGTCTAGTTAATTTACTTATGTATATTATGTATACTTATTTAATTAAAATGTGTTTAACATGTATTTCAAGTGTGTTTTGAAAACATTTATTACTTTGGCTCTTTGATCATTCGACGTGAGTTATAATCACATTATTCATACCTGAAGTGATATACGTCGGAATGTAAACTTACAATTTATGACTTGATTACGTAAACGTTTACTTCGTATGAATTTATATTTGCCATTATCAAACCTTAAGAGACCGTAAAATATAAATAACGATTGTACGCGATATTGCATTAACAAAGATCTTATGTTTATGGAGTTGAGATCAATATAGAACTCATATTTGTCATAGAACCAATGAACCAATCCTAGCCATTCATTTTTCATCTAAATTAATAAAAAACTATTTTTCACATTTTTTTTTAAAACAACATATCTTGCAAACTGTAAATCTTCAAGCTACAAAAAATACACCATCGCGACGAGAATTAAATTATCTTTCTATAGATATGTATTATTATATACTTTCGACGAATTTTTTTTTTCAAAATTTCCGCACAGAAAAATCACATGTGATTCGTAAAAATCACATATGATTTGATTTTTACAAATCACATATTTTTACGAATCACATGTGATTTTTCTGGGTGGAAATTTTGAAAGAAAAAAAGTTCGTTGAAAGTATATAATAATGCATTTCTATAGAAAGATAATTTAATTCTCGTCACGATGGTATGATTTTTTTTGCGTAACGATTAACGGTTTGCGAGATATTTAATTTTTTAAAAAATGGTGAAAGTTTATTTTTTTTATTTTGATAAAAAAAATGAATGGCTAGAATTGGTTCATTGGTTATATGAAAAATATGAGTTCTATATTGAACTTTTGCCTATGTTTATGAGATTTTTTAAGAAGAGAAAAGAAAGGACTAGAAAGAAATGTAGGAAGGTTTCTTACAACATTGGGCGAACCAAAAAGAAAAGAATTGATCCTGAAGAGCTAGCTCAGATGGATATGGGAAATGAGGGAAGACTCAGGGCCACTCATGGTCAGGGGTTCGATTCCTGATCTCGTCATGTTTTACCGGTTCACTACTGTCGTGCCTTCGGGCGGGTATGTGGGTCGGGTTTTCTCTGGAAGCGGACTGTCGGGTGGGCTTGGGGCTTCGTGCGTCCGGGGTGGGCCGGTCTGTGCCCCTGTCTTTGCCACTGGGGGGCCGCGTACGAAATACCCGGCGTTGTTTAGTTGGTCGTTAAAAAAAAAAAAAGAAAAGAATTGTTGAACTTATATTAACCATATTAACCCTTCTTTATGTTCTTTCCTTTTCTTTAGATTTCCTCTACAAAAACTCGAGAACAAAGTGTAAGTCACAAGATGCACAAATTTTCTTTTACGAGTATACAGGAAATAAAAATGAATTAAAAATTACGATTTTATTAAAACTAGTAAACAAATTGAGAAGACGTGTATTTGTCTTGATACAATAATTCGTTCTCGTGAACCTTATAAAGATTACCTTAACCACAAGGTGCACACTAACAATATCATAATCAACAAGGCACTAAAACTAAAAATACACATCCCTCCATTTCCATCTAAAACCCTCAAAATTAGGGTTTTCACAAGTTCCCAAACAAACAAAAATGGCGTCTGCAATTCGTGTGTTCGGGAAACGATTGATGTCCACAGTCACAACAACAACAACAGCCGCCGTTCCACCAAAGCGCGGCCGTCCTGCAGGAATACTGAAAGTTGTTCCGGTGTCAAAACCGCTTGGAGAGTTTCTTGGTGTGCCTGAAGTTTCGCGAACTGATGCTGTTAAGAAAGTTTGGGAGTATATCAAGACCAATAACCTTCAGGTTTCTCTTTATATACTTTTATTTTATATATTTTATTTTATTTCATATGTTTTTTTAGGACATAAAATAGCAACCAATTTTTTGTCAAATGTATGTGAAGTACAAAATATCCCATTAAATGTTACAAACTTTCATTAGGGGGTGTTTGTTTCGGCTTATATAACCGGCTTATGGCTTATTTGGTTTTGGGCTTATGTTTTATAAGCTCACTTTTTGTGGCTTATTTCGAGACTTTTCGGCTTATATAAGTTCATTATGAACTTATATAAGCAAAATAAGCCACAAAATGTGAGGTTATGTAACATAAGCCCAAAACCAAATAAGCCATAAACTGGCTATATAAGCCGAAACAGACACCCCTAAGTGTTCAAATATGCAAGTTTTGGTAAATTGTCTTGTAAGAAATAGTGATAGATTTGGTAAGTCACAAATATGTTGGAAACACTTTTTGAAAGTTTGTAACATTTAGTGGGACATTTTCTACTTCACGTACCAAAAACGGGACTTTAGAATATTGTGTAGCCTAAATCATTTCGTAAAATAGAGGGAAGATTGTTTTTGGTTTCGACAGAGTTTTGCATTGGATGACTAGAGAAGTTATTATTGTGACTTTTAGGTCGGTTTTTTTTTTGTTCACTTTACTATTGTTTTTGTTTGCTTAAGGTTTAGATACTTTAATGGTGACTTTTTTTTAAAAGTGATTTAAATAGTAGGTTCAGTAAATTTAGTGAACGATATAATTTTGGAGCAACAAAAGTGAACAAAATGCCAAAGTACATTATGCATTAAGCTTTTATTTTTATAAATAGAGGAAAATGGTTTGGTTTTAACCCGAGTTTTGCATTTGGATGACTGGAGAAGTATTTAGTGTCACTTGAAGTCGTCTTTATTCAATCGGTTTACTTTACTATATTTTTGTTTGTTCATGTCAGTGAACTTATTAAACAGGATATCTAGATTACTTAACTTGTAAATATATTAAGTTCATATCCCCCAGTTTAATGGTGACTTGTTTTCTAAAGTGATCTAAATGGTGGGTTTAGTAAGTTTGGTGACCTAAGTGAACACAAACATAGTCGAGTAACCTAAGTGATCAAAAAGGTAAAGTAACACTAACCTTCGTATGTATTACCCTTTTTAAAAAATAGAGGAAAATGGTTTTGGTTTTGGCTGACTTTTGCGTTTGGATGACTAGATAGTAGTTATTGTGACTTTAGTTTGTAGTGATTGACAAATCCGATTATAGTTCTGAGTTTTTCGACATTTAAGGTCTAATAATTAGATTAGGAGAAGCAAGTCAAAAGTTTGCGTAAAAAACTGATTATATCAGGATTAGCATAAACGAACTTATGACCATATTCAAAACTGGAGTAGAAGTAATCACTTTTTAAAGTGTTCAAACCAAACGGTTATTGGGCTAATGGTATTACGGTGTATGTAAGGTGTTCAGAAACCAAGTGGTTGGGGGTTTAAAACTTTAAATCCTACTGGAACAAAGGTGTTAATAGAGGGTCTGAGATTTTGATGTTCACAAATGAAAGTCCAAACACCACTCGTAAAATACTGAGGTAAAAGACTAGGTGGAAGATTTTTTGTTTGGCTATGAAGGCAAGTTAGATTTACGAATTCTGTTTTTTTGTATATTATGATAATTCTATCAGTTTTACAACACAATTTATAAAGAGCATGATAGAGATACACGACACTGGTCCTCCTAGAAGCGGTCTCTCTACTGCCGGGTTTATCTTGGTGGTAGGGGTAGGATCTGGCTACATTTTACCTCCCCCTTACCCTGCTCCGACAGGATTGGGTTTGTTGTTGTTGTATGATAGAGATACACGAAACTGTAATAATGGCCACAATTCCTGGCCAAGAATGGACTAAACAATATGGGGTTTGATACATAAGTCTTATTGCAACATAGATAGTAGAAACCAAAGGAATGAATACGATTTATTGTAGCTGGTTGGTTTGAAAATTATTCCTTGGATATTAAAACTCGTATGTTGATTAGTTAGTTATGGGATTATGGGCTTATAGCTTTACTCTGTTAAAACTTCCCATGTGGATTGCTCTTCTTAATAATGTTGGTTTTGATTTATGTTCTCGTGATCCTCGTTCTAAAACTGTCCCAGGTAAAACAGCTATGTCTTCAATTGAAATTTGCAATTTCAGGGGATGCTCAAGTTTTAATTATCATTACTGTAACCTATTTATCATATTGATAGATTTTAGGTTCCTGTAAGTTGGAAATTTGGAGTTGAAACTTAAAAGTACTGTAAATAAGGCTGATGGGTGCATGTAGTTTCCCTTTCATTTTTTCTGGTATCTAGATCCTAAAACCTGCAAGGCTGAAATTGAAGAGTACACAAGGATCATTGTCTGTCCCTTGGACACACTTTCAGTTTAGGAATCAGTGAAGGTTGTACGAGTGAGGTTAACTGATATAGAAAGAGAAAGTACAGAGAGAAGGAAGGTGTATATTTATATCTTCTATACTATAAAGCATACATATCCCCAACCACGTCCCATACCTAACTCCAAGCCTCATAATTAAGATCCAGCCACTCCAAACCTAGCTTCACATCTACTTTCAAAAATTTCCCCCCAACATTTCAACTTTCAAATATTTGAAATTCCCCCATAACATTTTCCCTTTCTTCTATACTATAAAGCATACTTGTATGTGTGAGGATTCTTAGTTTTTTCGAAGATATGCTTCTGCAAAGACCTCAGGTCACTTCCAGTTTTGGTGCATATCATATTAGTGACTTGTTCTTTTGTTTCTATCGACAAGTTTACAATCGTTTTTATAAATGATGTTTTGTAGTGTATAATTGTAAGTTTTATTGAACACGTTAGGTCCTTATTGTAAGCCACACTGTTTCTGTTGTGTTAGCGTAACAAGTCATTGCATTTTCACTTGGCTGCTGTCCACATTTTTATAAAGCTATTCTAGACCAGAATGTATTTGCATTGTCCTTATATGTTGACACGCTATGGAATGGAGGGACTGAGATAAGTACATATATGTCACTAGAGAATGTCTCTACAGTGGATTATAATTTTGTGTTCTGAATCTGTTTTACATGTATGTCATTGAATACTATGTGTATTTGCGTTCAACAAGTTTTACCTGTAGCTAGTTATTTTATGTTGTACCAGAGTTAATACAATTTGATTTGACATATTATTATATCTACTGTTGTTTGACATATCTGTAAACTGTGATGCTCTGCAGAATCCATCCAACAAGAAAGAGATCCTGTGTGATGACAAATTGAAGACAATATTTAATGGGAAGGACCAAGTTGGGTTTCTGGAAATTGCTAAGTTGTTGTCTCAGCATTTTGTGAAGTCTACCTGATGGTGTTAATGTGCAATGAATTACAATAGGCCTTATTTTGAACTAGTTACATGATTTGTATGTCAAATTCAGGCATGGTAGTAGTATAGTGTTGGTAGCTTTTGGGCCGTGACTACACGAGTCATGGTATCTTATTTTGTATGGTAATGTGTTACCACTATCACTTTTATGGGAAGTTAAGGATCGGTTCTCATGACTTTGCTCTTTTGTCTGAGTTTCGTGAGTTTTTTTATTACATAGCTGCAAACTGGAAACTTTGTCACATCCATTGATCGTCAAGTTTAGAAGCTTGGTTTATTCTTTGTATGGCCAAAACACCAAATCTGAATCAAGTCTAGATGCTAGGATATAATTACTTGTTAGAGTGCACGGTGTAGGAGGGCAATGGCTTTTTGACCAACAGCGGTGCCAAAGTGCACCCTCATTGGCGCCATTCACACGCCGTATGTCCCATCACCGGTGAAACCACAAGCATTATTATTTTATTATTATTATTTATTATTTATTTATTTTTTAAATTTGAACGTTTAATAATAATGGTAGGAAAGCAACTGATAAAATAAATAAATAAATAAATAAATAAAAACTCATTTTTTTCACTTATTAATACCTACTTTTAACTTATATCTTTCAAACATTATTATATAAGAAAAAAGGCACTTATGCGCAAAAACTACCACTTGCGCATCAAATATGACGTGTCAATCTCTAATTGGTTTAGAAATTAATTATTATGATCCAACAACTCTTATTAATTATGGTTCGCAAGAATTTGATTTTGCTCACCAAATATGAGGTGTCAAATTATTTGGCTTATTAATAAATTATGATGCTCTGAGATTTGAAATTTATTTCTTTAAAAGTTGGTGTGCAAAAATGATACTTGCGCACCACAGTGGCCAAAATCTCAAATACGGTCCAAATACGTCCTTTAACGAAAACACACTCGTAAATACTACTACCATTTATCCAAACCACACTTTCTTTACGGCTTTTCTTTCCTATTTTACAAACACAATATACCAAACCCGCCCTTAAATTACTTAGGGCCCGTTTGGTTGGATATTTTGGATTCAAGGAATACTTTCAAACCTTATAACAATTGTTTGGAACAAAATATAAATGGATGAATGTGGGCCATACTAGCAAAATGTGATTCCAAGCAAGTAATATTGTCTTTTGGCAAATCCAAACCAAAGATGGGTCTCACATTAATTTACTCTCTCACAATATATTTAAATAAACTAATAAGGGTGCGTTTAGTATGATCATGAAGTTAGAATAAAATTTGGATTTGGTATGGATAGAAAGAAAAGTTTTGAGAATGATTGTATTAAAGGTGTTTGTTTTATATAATAAAATTGGGATTTGGATTATATTTTAAGATTATTTTATTGATAAAAAGAAAAATAAATAACTAAATAATCACATGTATGATACATGAAAACATTTAAATATATGAAAATAACCTTGCATGTTGTACAACTACACGTTTATCTATAAAAATTATGTCAAATGTGTAGAAACGTAGGGGGGGGGGGGGGTGAATACGTTCCGGTTTAAAATCTTAAATGTTTCGTATCAAATTCCCGATCAAGTGTGACTAAATATGAATAGTGGTTATGTCACTCATAACAATTATATATGTCACGTAATTACAAGTATGTTTACCAAGTCATGACTCACGTATCATCAATACAAGTAATCACATAAACATAAGCACAACACAAGGTTGAAAGAGTTATGCTATTTCTGATTACACTGTGGACGGTCCTTAATATGTACGGACGGTCCCATATATATTTGGGACCACCGCCCCAATTAAGGGACCGCCGTCAGTGGCGAGTTTATGACATGTGATGAAGTTTTTATATGTTTTGCATTTTTAAGTTAACTAGTTAATATCACAAGCATGATCACAATACACGCAACAAGCCACACAAACCTAAATGTAATGCAAGTATAAATGTAAAGATAAATGCAAGAATAGAAAGTAAAGAGATGAGAAAAGAAAACGCAAACTGGACACGATGATTTATAGTGGGTCGGCACGAAACACCTCTTCGCCCTACTCCACTCCCTGAGTACCCAAATTGAGAGTTACTATAATAACCTAGTGTAAGATAATGAGATTGAAGTATAATGATAAATTGATTCTGATTGATTGATCATAACCATTACATTGTACATATATAAATCAATATACCGAATATTCTAGATTTTAGGCTTGGGCCCGTTACAACTACATAATATGGGCTAACACTCCCCCGCAGTCGAAGCGGGAGGACACCGGATGCTGAGGCTGGAGCGAAATTCTTCAAATAGAGCAGACGGTAAGCCTTTTGTGAAAATATCTGCATATTGGTAACGTGAGGGAACATGGAGAACCCGAACCTGACCAGTGGCAACCAAGTCACGAACAAAATGAATATCAATCTCTATGTGTTTCGCTGATGCTGAACCGGATTACAGGATAAGTAGACTGCACTGACATTATCACAGTAGACTAGCGTAGCGGAAGATAAAGGAGTATGCAACTCACGCAGCAAATTGCATAACCAACAAGTCTCAGCAACAGCATTGGCAACACCACGATACTCCGCCTCTGCACTAGAACGAGAGAGCGTCGGCTGACGCTTAGAGGACCAAGAGAGTAAGTTGTTGCCAAGAAATACACAATAACCTGAAGTCGATCTCCGTGTAGTGGGGCAACCAGCCCAATCCGCATCAGAATAGGCAACCAAATCTGTAGTAGATGAGGAGAATAACTGCAGGCCATAATCCAGAGTACCCTGAACATACCTCAAGATCCGTTTGAGAGCAGAGAAATAAGGCTCCCGAGGATCATGCATATAAAGACAGACCTGCTGAACTGCATAAGATATATCAGGTCTAGTAAATGTAAGATACTGTAGAGAACCCGCAAGACTCCGATATAAAGTCGGATCAGATACCGGATCACCATCAACCCCCAGTTTAGACTCAATAGCAACAGGAGTCCGACAAGGGTTACAATTAAGCATATGTGCTCTCTCCAAAACCTCAATAGCATATTTCTTCTGAGATAAAAATAAACCTGTAGAATCACGTGTAATAGAGATACCCAAAAAATAATTAAGTGGACCTAGATCTGTCATAGTAAACTCCTGATGCAAGGATCCAATAATCCGCTGCAACAAACTCTCGGAAGAGGCCGTGAGAACAATATCATCAACATATAATAACAAGTAAGCAGTATCAGGCCCCTGTCTGTAAATAAATAAGGAGGAGTCACAACGACTATGAGAAAAGCCAACCCGTGTAATATAAGATGCAAAACGCTGAAACCAAGCTCGGGGGGCCTGTTTAAGCCCGTAGAGAGACCTTTGTAACAAACACACATAATCAGGATGAACAGAATCCCGAAATCCGGGAGGCTGATGCATATAAACTGTCTCAGAAAGATAACCATGTAAAAAGGCATTCTTGACATCGAGTTGATGAATCGGCCAATGTCGAGAAGCAGCTAAACTAAGAACAGTCCGAATAGTACCCGGTTTAACAACCGGACTAAAGGTCTCATCAACATCAACCCCCTCTAACTGTGTACTACCGTTTGCCACAAGACGAGCCTTGTAGCGACTAAGCGTGCCATCTGCAAGATACTTGTGATGAAATATCCACATACAGCGCACAATATTGGTATCCGGTGGTCTGGGTACTAAAGTCCAAGTTTTGTTTTTAATAAAGGCATGATATTCATCACGCATAGCATTTTGCCAGTTTGGATCACTAAACGCATCACGATAAGATTTTGGTAAGGGTGAAACCGAAGACACATGTAAAGTGAGACGCTCAGTGGGACGATTAGTCCCGACACGGAAACGAGTAACCATGGGGTGAACCGAAACCGGGTTTGGGTTTACAGGTGGATCAGGAATGATAATAGGTGATTGAGTCACAGTTTCGTTTTGGGTTGCAGCGGATTGAGTCAAGGTAGGCATATGTTGTTGGGCCGTGGATGGGGGCGGTGAGTGGGCTTGATTGTTGGTGGTTTGAACTTGGGATGGTGTTAGTTGTTGAGGCGGGGTAGATAATTGGGCCGTATCAGGGTGGTGTGGTGTCGGTGTGTTATGAATTGGAGTGATGGGTTCAGGTGGGAGGTGCACAGCGGGATTGGTGGGAATTGTTGGTGGGATAATATCGGGTATGTCATCTAAAAAGGTATAGGTAGGTGGTAAAGCGGGTTGAGACGAGCCATAAGGAAAGACAGTCTCATCAAATGTAACATGACGAGAAATGATGATCTTATTTGTTTTTAAATCAAGACACCGATACCCACGATGATTGGAAGCTTGTCCTAAATAGATTGAAGGTGTGGCGCGTGGTTCAAGCTTATGGTTGGTGTGAAGGTGAGGATAACATAAACACCCAAAGGTACGTAAAAGGCTATAGTCAGGGTTGGTTCCAAACAAGCGAGTATAAGGTATTTCATTGTTAATGGCAGTAGAGGGTAAGAAGTTTAATAGGTGAGTGGCCACATTAAGGGCTTCTACCCAAAAAGTAGGGGGAAGGTTGGCTTGAAAAAGTAAGGTTCGAATGAGGTTATTGATAGTACGAACCATGCGTTCAGACTTGCCATTTTGTTGGGATGTTTTTGGACATGAAAAACGAAACTGAATGCCATTGTCAGCAAAAAGTTTATGAAGGTTATGGTTGTCGAATTCACCACCATGATCACACTGAAGTGAACGAATTTCACACTTGAATTGAGTACGAACGTAGGTACGAAACAATACAAACTTAGACAAAACATCATATTTATGAAGCAAGGGATAAACCCAAACAAACTGCGAATAGTGATCTAAAAACAAAACATAGTATTTAAACCCTGAAAGACTCGGTATGGGTGAAGTCCACACATCCGAGTGAATAATGTCAAAACAAGAAGTAACGACAGTATTAGAACGGACAAATGGAAGCCTCACATGTTTGCCAAGCTGACAAGCGTGACAAAGCACAGGAGGTTTCTCCTTATTGCACGAAATAAAATTATTGGAAACAAGACGACGTAGCACTTCACTTCCGGGATGACCAAGACGCTGGTGCCACGTATGCTGACTAACGAGGAAAACATGAGGAATCGGAGATGGAGGCGTGACCGGGTAAAGATCCCCTGTGCTATCACATCGGAGAAGCACCCGACGTGTCATGAAATCCTTAACCGAAAAGCCAAACGCATCAAATTCAATAGTGCAATTATTGTCACGAACAAACTGACGAACAGAAATAAGGCTTTTGATAATATGTGGAGTAATAAGGACATTATTTAGGTGAAGAGATTTAAAGGGAGTTGGCAAAATACTATGGCCCGTATTAGTGACGGGTATAGAATGACCGTCACCAACCGAGATAGATGGATACATACACATATTAAAATTTTCACTAAGACTATTAACTGAATTATTGAGATGAGAGCTCGCACCTGTATCCATATTCCAAGCACCAATAGTAGGATCTTGTGGAGTCATGGCACTAAAAACGTGTGGTAAGCCCGAAAGCTGTTGACCCAATGTAGAAGACTGTTGGGCTGTTGCACCATTAAAAATAGATGGTGCATGATGGGCCTGAAAAACATTAAAACCTGGTGGACTTGTCATGTGAGATATGGGCACTTTTCTCACACCAATCACTTTCAATAATATCAACTACAATCACACACACCTACCAAATTAAACCCACGATCATTATTTTATTTCTTCCACTCTTTTTGTCCCTTTCTCAATTTAAACCCAATTTGTTGCTTTCAATAATAGATCACTTTATTTCTATCATCATTAACAACAACAACTAACAAAAAGCTGCTTCTCCCACTTCACACTTTTCTTAAAGTAAAGTCACGAGAAAAATAAATACTTCCCTTTGTATTGCTTTAAATCCGAATCTTAAACACAACCATTAAATAACTTTTCTTAAAAGCACATAACTGTCTCCGGCGATCTTTTACCGGTGATGGCGATAATCGACGGCGAAGGCGATCCTCTACCAGGGACGGCAATATTTGACGGCGATCTTTTACTGAAGACGGAGATCTTCGACGGTGACAGCGATATTTGACGGCGTTCTTATACCGGTAAAAACAAACCGAAACAAACACAACTGATGTCGAACCAATGAACACATACACGTGATCTAAGCACGTATTGAAACACTCGTGACCTTAGCACGAGTTACACACACCGTGACCTTAGCACGATGACCCCAAGACGATGACCTTGCACGTCTTGAAAAAGTAACCGTGTGACCTTAGCACACAAAAGAAGAACGTTGGAGTAGTAAAGGTGTCGTTGTGATGGAGTTAGGGTTTGAGGATCGGTTGTAGGCGTGATACCATGTAAGATAATGAGATTGAAGTATAATGATAAATTGATTCTGATTGATTGATCATAACCATTACATCGTACATATATAAATCAATATACCGAATATTCTAGATTTTGGGCTTGGGCCCGTTACAACTACATAATATGGGCTAACACCTAGAACGTGAAATCTAAAAGTCCGTTATTTACTTGAATTGAAACCGAATATAACCTAAGTGATCATGAATTATAACATAAGAAATATCAAGACATTAAACTTCCCTAACCTAGTCTTATAAAAATTGACACAAATATATACCATAAGTACCATATCACACGCCACAACAAGTCCAAAATGAATTAATTTTGTTCACAACTTATTATATAGAAAGATCTAGAATTTATTTAAAATTTAAATGATAAAAACCTGGTCTTTGATCCTCCCACAAGATCGGTATTTTCCTCCTATATCTCCCCCATTCTCCTGACTCTCCCAACCGAACATTTCACAAGTTACAAGTAATCAGAAAAAACCCTAAAACAAATCCTGGTAACAACACTGTTTTTCTTCCTTCTTTCTGTCGTGTACAAGTGGTACAAAAGAGGTGTACAAAGTGTGATTAGGAAGGTGTCAAGAGGCTGAATTGATCGTGGTTTAATAGGGCATTCTTGGGTTCGTATAAGGTGTTGATTTTGGTCCAAATTCTAGCTCTTTCTGTCCTCATTTATTCTGTTTCATTCGACACAAAGGTATCCATTCTGATCTCTTTTCTCACTCGATTGATCACATGTAATATGAATCTTTATAACCTAAAAACGAGCTCCTGAAGGTCTAAAATATGAATGAATAAAAAGGTATCATGAACACATAAAATGATAAATACTGGTCGTGGTAAAGTGAATAACATAGGTCGATATATACTGTTCTTAAAATCAATTTTGGAAGCCTAATAATCTGATATAAAAGCATACATGTTGATCAGGTATAATCAAGGAGAAACTGAATTTTAATGCATGATATATAGAACTCATGGAGATGTCGAATAGAAGGTTTTGTATAACATCCCGTAAATTTCCCTTTCATTTGTAAATAGTAAACGAAGAGTAATCCATCGTCACGATTTAATTAACCATTTTTACAGACTAAATTTTTGCTTTTATTCAACTATGTTAATCTAAACGTCGTAAAACGTTCACACATTCTTTATATCACTCTCATTTGTGCGAACCTTGACAGTCTTGAAATCGCGAATTAATTTAAAACTTTTAACACTTAACGTTGTACGTTTCATCATATAACCAAACTCGTTCAAATAATTTTCCGAGCTTACGAAAATATCACTAATCACTCACTAATGACATTGGGCCATGGCCCAATGCCCTCAGCAACCCAAGTCCATAATTTGGATAAACTTGTTCGCACTATAACCAAAAATATGTCTTGACTAACGGATAAAATTCGTACAAACTCTTAGCAAATAGACAAACTATTAAATAATCCCTACACCTATTTTGATCATGTATAAAATAAGATAAACTTTTAAAATACTCAACCAAGCCACAAATGATTAAACATCAAATTCATTTTGTCAATTCCCTTTGGCCATAATTGCCGACTAATACCACCACAAGAAACCATGATTTCATTTTGTTTTCTTGTCTTTGGTCGAAACTACACAAGAACGATTCACAAGTTATCCAATCCTTCTAATCTCACGTGCTATAAAACTAAACCAACCTCTAATATATAAATTGGTGAAGAATCAAGTGCTAGACAAACTAGCAAGAACAAATAAAATCATGAACTACCCTTTGAACCACTGACACACTCAAACTCCTACATTTCTAGTCAACTTATCATTGTATTCATGTACCAAACTCGTGTATATCAGCCATGCATTCCCACTGTGAATCTCATTCACCCTTAAACTTGTTCTGTTTCTTCTTCTTGGTTCTTTACACCGACTAATACTACCAATAACCATCATCATTTCCAAGCTTGCAATAACTCACTTCTCCACTGTCACACTCCATCTTACTTACACTCTATTCTCACACCACAACACAACAAACACCTGAACACAAAAACTAAACTACAAATGAAAACCCACTTGCATTTCTTACTTGGGTTTATATATACACGTATACAGAAAGAGCACACACACTCAAAACACAAGAAAGAGAAATATACTTTCTTCTTCCTACCTCTCCTCTCTCTACTGCCGCCGCCGGCAACCCAAGGACCACTACCACCGCCACCCTTATACCTACACCACCACCATAAAACTAACCCTCATCATCTCCTCTCTCTTTTGGTGTACATCACGCGCCACCCAAGTCATCCCACCTCCTCGTTATTGTTGCTACGCCGCCACCAAACCTTACCACCATCTCTTTGTTACTAAAAAAAAAAAAATCCATAGATCGTGCGAAGGAAAGGTAAGAATCGTGTTTTTAAGCGCGAGTTGACTCACATACGAGTCAACTCAATCTAGATCTTATTATATTGGGTTTAAACAAACGGGGTTTTAATATTTTTTTTAACTAATAAAAACGTCTAACAAATCGTTTGGTATCAAAAGGTGTGTTTGTTTGGTCGAGTCCTTCGAACCGTGAGCTTAAGCTCACGGTATACATGAGGTCATTGTTACTTTTGATTCTTGATTGTCGTTCACTTATTTTGGTTTGAGTTTGAAAGAAACGGTTTGGTACCGATTGATTAAATGTGAACTAGGATTGATAATAGACTTGGGTTTGATTGTTTTGGGTTAACTTTTGTTGTGGTTTATTCGATGGCTTTGTGGGCTGCACCGAGAGACTAAGCCGAGACCATGATGGTCTCGGCAAGTAGTTATTATTTTGGTTATTGTTGTTGGTAATTGATTAGTGTGGTATTGTTGTGGTCTGTTTGGTTTGTGTTGTCGACAAGGAAAGCCGAGACTGTTAAGTCTCGGCAATAGTGTTTTGGTTATTATAATTTGTGGTTGTAACCGAGAACTCCTAAAGGACTCGTTTGGTTTGTTTAGCCGAGAGGTAGACCGAGACCACTAGGGTCTCGGCATCGTGATGATTAAAAGTTGATGATTATACTTTGGAATTTTAAAACGGTTATATATGGACTTTGTGATTATGAAACGGGTTAAAAACAAATTAGTACATGTTCGAGTGGTGAGAGTAAAAACTTAAAAACGGCGTTGTAGTCGTGTGGTTTGGGTCGCTACTATTGTTAAGTTTCGGAATTACTAACTTGAAACTAGATTATGTCGAATGGGACTAAAACTATCGAAACGGAAACTTGAATTCGGAACTAATAATCATTTACAACTAACAAATTAGTTAATTGTTATAACATTTAACTATCGTAACCGATTTAATAAATTGGAATTTATTTGTTATAGTTAACGTGGTATTAACTCGAGGACATATAAACTAGTAAGCTAAGCTACTCTATTATTTAACTAGTTGGAACGTATAAAACTCGTAAACTAAAACTATTCGGTAAATTAACTAACCGGATTAGCTTTAGTTAAAATGGATTAAAAATTAATTCATTTGGTAAACTATTTAACCGGAATAGCTTTGGTTAATTTGACTAGAACTTAACCATTCACTTACGTTAACACTTATGTGTTACATGATTCTTACGTGTTTACTTTCTTCTCATACATGCATAATATGCTCTATACTTTGCTACATGATCTTTACATGTTTATTTTCCTTTCATACTTGCGTAGTATGTTTTATACTTTGGTGTGAGTTTCCGAGTCTTGACATTCAAACCACTACACGTTTGACGATACCAAACACTATTAAACGGATATAACGAAAATACTTTTTGGAAGCAAGTTTTGAAACAACATTTGGGAATGGGAACAATCATCTATTGGAAACCTTTACGCTTTCGTATATGCGTTAAGATAAATTCTATATTCTTTAGATCGTGCCGAATTCCATATCATCGTGCGCTGACTCTTGACATCGCTGATGTTACTCTATTCTGCCACACTCTTTGGCACCATTATATTCCTTACGACACTACATGCTAAGGTGAGTTCATAGCCCCACTTTTCTTGTTTACTGTTTTATAAACTCTTTGGGGGAGATACATGCTCAAATACAATGTTTTATACTTATTCATAAGTACTCTTAACTGTTTACATACTACTGTGAGTTCCATAAACTACTCTTTTATCTACTCTGAATTACTTTTGAAGGCGATACATGTTCGCTTCACATATAAACTTTACTAGATTAATTTAAACAACGTACTTAGTTGATGAAACGCTCTGCTCGTTACTGAGACGTAATACTTGCTTTTAATTATAAAAGTACTTTTAAACCTCTACAAAAGATTATGAATTTATAAATCCACTTTATACATTTTTATATCTCATGGAGAGATACCTGCTATAAACATGATCACAAATGATTTTCAACTGTATGCTATACCTGATCCACTATTGCCTAAGTTTACCTTTATTGCCATGTTCGAAGTCCCTCACATCATGAACCTTAATCACTTGCGAGTGAACATAAATAATTGTGAATAGATCTATTTGGGACTGACAATCCCCGTTTGGGTCTGCTAGGATGAGCCACCCAGGCGCACTTTATTTGAACAAACTTATGGGTTATTGGCAAATACCCATCTCGAGGGCCTATATACTTTACATCATTTTGATGCCTGTTAAGCGTTGAGTGTCATGAGACTTAGAGCAATAGAAAATGATACTGTAGTCATGATACAGTATTACCACTATTTTATTAAACTTGAACTTGTCATCACTATATAGCAGAAAATCACTAATTGGCAAAACAATAACTATTTGGTGTTGACCTAGTTAGGGAAACCAAATCAACTATGGGTGTATAACAACTTAACCCACCAATTATTTTATAACAAACCAACTATGGATGTATAATATCATAACCCACCGCTTATTTTATTAATAATTGTATTTGTTACAATTATTACCTAAACTCGGAAACTATTGAAAATCAACTGATTTATTGCAAACTCTATGGATTCACTCACTACTTGATTTTGATAATCAACCGGCTTAACTATAAACACTATGGTATTACTCATCTTTGATTTGATAATCAACTATTTATCTACAACTACTATGAACTCACAAACTCTTTGGTTTTGAGAAATCAACAGTAATTACTCACCAACTCTTTGATTTTGAGAAATCAACAGTAATTATTCACCAACTCTTTGATTTTGAGAAATCAACAGTAATTACTCACAAACTCTTTGATTTTGGAAATCAACAACATTTACTCACAAACTCTTTGATTTTGGAAATCAACAGTTTTTACTTACAAACTCTATGAACTCACCAACCTTTGTGTTGACGCTTTTAGCATGTATTTATCTCAGGTCCATGATAAGCAAGGATGGCACGGAGGAGCACGAATACTTTTGAAGGCTATAAACTTTATTATCATTCGAAAACCTATTTAATAAACTCTGGAACCACTGGGACCTCATTTTGTAAACTCTGATATTCGAATGATAAATCTTTTAAAACGACCAAATTGGTGATCGTTTTCTACTATTCAACTGTTGTACCATGAAGTAACACCCAATTTAAATTCCGCTGCATATCACGAAATTGGGGGTGTTACATTTTGTGGACTTGTAAAATTAGAATTTATTGCATGAATATGGAGTCCTCTTGGCACATGAAATAATGAACAAAATACATATACATGGAGGCTTAAAACCTGGATTGAAACATGTGGTATAATGTCGATATAAAGGGTTGTTCATGGCTTGTAAAAATCTGAACCAAACACGATTGCATGGTCCATATGTACATTTGTTTTGATCGTTTAATACTCTCCCTAACCTAAATAAAATGTTGCATAAATAGGTCTTTATACATGTCGTTATACCTGGTCTAGGACTGTTTTAAGATCAGTTTTGCTACGTGAATTATAGGTCTTGTTGTGCATAAAATAATGACCAGTTCATATGTAAATAAAGGCTTATAATCTAGAACTTTAAACGTGTAAAAAGGTGTTTGTTGGGTCGAATATATGAGTGTGTATCGTGGTCTATACTTGGCGTAAAACCTGGGAAATATATACATGGAATAAAAGGGTCTAGTGTGTGATAAATGGTATGTTAGGGTGTGTGTGTCGTGGGCTGAAGGAGGGTTAAAACTAATGTATATGGTCTGGTCATTGTGGGTGTCGAGTGGGGTTTAAAGCTGGGGTTATTCAAGTGTTTGGTGTGTATGAACAAGGGTTAACATGGGTTAAAGGTTGGGTCGTGTGGGCTAGCTAAAAAGGACGAAGAGTGTGTGTGATTTTATGTGGTCGAATGGTGTGGTTGTAGAGTAGTTATAGGTCTACTGGTCTGGTTGTGTAAGGGTCGTGTAGGGTGTATGTGTGGCGTTAATAGTAGGTCAAGGTCATGGAAAACCAGGTTTGGTTGTCAAGTAGTGTTGTGGCAATGTGGGTTGAATATGGACAAACAGAAAGGAAGAAAAAGGATTGAGTTGATTAGGGTTGGGTCAAACTAAAAGAGGTCGTTGTAATTGTTGTACAAGGGGTCCATAGGTGTGTTTTATGTCGGGCTAAAATGGGTAAAATAAAAAAAGACATGGGTCGAGGTGAATTAGGGTTTGGTTGCATGAGAGAAATTAATGAAGTGTCTAAATGTACAAGTATGGGAATTTTCATAAAATATGTAATTTACACTTTAGCCCCTGAACTTTAATAAAATGACAGTTTAAACCCTAAATTATTAAAAGTTGTAATATTAAACCCTAAACTATAATGTTGATCATATTAAGTCTTAAAGCCTATTTAATTGTCATTTATAACCCTAAAGGTCATTAAATCGGGAAACTTACTAATTATCAATGTTGTAAAAATCGGCCGATTAATCGCCGATATATCGTTAATCGGCCGCCGACCTTGTCGAATTTTGAAAATCGGTCAAAAAATCGGCCTGGGCAAAAAAACGGCAAAAAATAGGCCGTATCGGCCAGAAATCGGCCATATCGGCCGATTAATCGGCCGTATCGGCCAGCTTTAAAAAAAATAAAAATTTAGGCATTCTTCTTAATTTGGGGATCATTTATTTCACTTATAACACACAATGAGCCTCATAATCAGAATTGGAGCCTTTTATTGAGGTTTGGAAACATATTAGGCTTGGAATCAGTTACGATATTTAGTTTGGTCTCCAGAAATACCCAAAACATGCAAAAAATGCCAATCCGATTAATCCCGCCTTGGCCAATTAATCGCTGCAGGGTGGTCGACCGCCACGCTACCGATTCACGATTTTTGCAACATTGCTAATTATAGAAACTTACTAAATATAGAAAGTTACTAAATTGGGAAACTTACTAAATAAGGAAACTTACTAAAAGGGAAAATTACTAAAAGTGGAAAGTTTCTAAAAAGAGAAAGAAACCTTGAATGGGAAAACCTTAATAACTATAAGTGGTAAACTTGTAAAGTGAGCTTATAAGTAATACGTGATCGTAATTTGTATAGGTTCGGTGAAGAAGGAGTGATTCCCTATTTTCGGTGCTTTCTTATTTTGATTGGTTGATTTGCATAAGGTACAGATATTCTACCCTTTCTCAGTAAGGGTGTTTCTTCTCATGAATTTGATCCTTGACCTTGATTCGTTTGATTTGATATGCTATGATCCTTTGATACGATTCCTTTGCTATGATCCTTTGATATGATCCCTTTTGATATGAGTTTTGCTATGATCTCCGTTATATGATCTTTTTTTATGATTCAGTTGATATATGCCATTGCTATGATCCCTTTGATGTGATGCTATGATATGATATGCTATGTTCTGTTTTGTCGCCCGAGCTAACTAGCCATGGAGGTACCATGGCCATGTCATTAAGGCACCGATGACATGACACTTTCTGTGGAGGTGTGATTGATCCACGGCGTCCCCTTCTGTTATGATATGATATGATATGTGTACACTTTGGCCATTATGTATATGTATGTACAGTCTCAAACTGGCATATGTATTTTGTTTGCAGGAGGCGTATGGATGCATCCTAGGCTTATATGATATGTGATATGATTTGTTTGGTGACTGGTTGTATGTGCCATATACCACACTCACTATTTGGTACTTAGAGGCCTCCCTTCTCCGTACACTTTAGATATGATAGGTATATGTGATATGTGGTCTATTCGAGTGGCTCGTTTAGACAGGCTCGTGGCTATCTGTTAGGTATCTTTGGTCCGTTCGAGTGGCTCGTTTGGACGTGTTCGTTGACGTTTATTACTTTGACTCTAGAGCTATTCTTACTCATGATATTTGTACATTTGATCCATTTAATTCGTATTCATTTGATTATGCTTATTACCATTTCTGCTTTGTTTATATATCTGTTCATTGGGCTTTTTATGCTCAACCGCGTTTTCTTTTCCATGCGGCAGGTAATAAGCGGGATGCGGGGCAAGAGAGTTGAGAGTAGGAGTAGAAGACCTACCTTATTAGATTCCCCATTGTCTTGGAATTATTTTGGACTTATATTATGGATATTTATTTCCTTTGTATTTCTTTTGAGATTGTTAAGTCTTTTGGGAACTTATAATTTTGTAAGTCATGATGTTCTTGACTTAGCTTTATTTATGAAAGACTTCCGCTTGCGTTATTTTGTATGTTCTGATTAGACACCATAATGTGGCATCTTAACCAAGGTCGGGTAGGGGTGTTACAGTTACTTCACTAGTCAACACGCTCCCTTTAGGCGGAACAAACTTTACACCAAAGCTTACACCAATTTAATGACACTAAGTGGAATGTCGAGTACTAATCTTAGCTAGAACCAATCTACACAAAGCCCACGTGGCTACACGAACAAGCACTCTTGTCCACTTGGATTTACACACAATCCAAGTCTTCACACGGACGATCACCCCGTCCAAATCTTCACACGGACGATCACCCCGTCCACTTGAATCATTACCCAATCCAAGGTTTCACGGACCTTCACCCGGTCCTCACAAGGACGATCACCCCGTCCCAATCTTCACACGGACGATCACCCCGTCCTAACAAACTATTACAAGGACTACACACTTTGTCCTAATATAAACTAACACAACTATTCACGACACACAAGTTACGTGTGTGTGTGTGTGTGTGGACTACATTATAACACTTCGATTCTTGACGACTTTGAGTGTTCTTCTCTTGCACTTGAGATAGAGGATGACGGGATCACTTATAAACACATACCAAAGAGTTATAGTGATCAAAGAAGGAGGAAGAAAGAACAGAATATTTTTGTGCAAAGAGGTCTAGTTTTTCTGAGAAAACTGTGTAGTATTTATAGGCACCAGGAGAAGCGGGGATGGTCCCTTAAACCTTGGACGGTCCCTTATATATAAGGGACCGTCACCTATTTACGGGACTGTCCCGACAGACGCTCCTCTTTTTGTCCTTTAGTGGTGAAAATTTATTTGATTTAGGTGGGAAAAATAGCTGTTGGGAATTTGAAATTCAAATTTCAAATTCAAAATTGTTTTCCTTTAAAACATTTCTTTATAAATACAAAATTAATTTGTCTAGTTTATTTTTGTAAAAATATTTTGTCACATTTATAAAAATGTGAGGTTTAAGGACAAAAATATTTTCTTTGATCACTTAACAAAATTGGTATAGAGTTTGTTTATACCTTAAGTGATGTATACTTGAGCCGTCGAGAGATGTTGATGAGTTCCGACATTGATGATTTGTGTAAACGAGTAACTTGTGCACTTTACGTTATGTATTACAAGTTACATGTTTGTCATCATTAAAACATGAAGACACTGTATAGATTAAACTTCGTAACGTTTGCACTAACAATCTCCCCCTTTTTGATGATGACAAATATGTAAACCGTAACTCATAGCAAAGTGTAGAAGTTACTTGTTTACACTCCCTCTCCCCCTTTTGTCGAAGCAAAAAGTTTTCGCCAATGTAGAGGTAGAAAGAAGATCGGCGAGAGCTTGAGAGGTAGACTTGAGAAGATGACTCGAGAAGAAGACTTGAGAGAAATGCTCGAGCTTTTAGGAGAAGAGGAAAACTTGAGAAGATGACTTGAGCATAAGACTTGAGAAGAAGAGATGTCTTTGCTTGTACTAGAGGAAGACTTGAGAGGACATCTTGAGAAGAAGACTTGAGAAGATGAAGAAGACTTAGCCATGTAGACGAAGATGACTTGAGAAGACAACTTAAGAAGAAACTTGAGAAGATAACTTGAGCATATAGGTTGAAGTATGATCCCCGAATGTATTAGACGATCCCGAATCCCATCATTCAAATAAGTGAGCTTGCATCATCCTAGTGAAGCCTTGCTCCTATCGCCATGGTTTAACCAACTCCGAACCATGTACCCAACTTCTTACGAGCTCCCCCTAGCTCATTGCATCCCCATTGACTTTTAGCGTATCCATGAATCAAATATGTTGTAAATGCTTAACCTACATCAAGGGTTAGTTTTAAGCAACAAAGTATGTAAAAGGATATGAGTAGCACTATAGAGGTGGACTACACATAGCAAGAAATGTGTAGATGCGTCAATAATTTGCAACTAAGTTTGACATTTGCAAATGCTTCCCCTTGGTGTATGTTCCCCCTTGTTTTGGCTTCTAAAGAATTTATCGATGAAGTAATGCTACAAAACAGAGTTAGTAGACAAGTGCGCGCACACACACACACACACACACACACACACACACACACATACACACATATATTTATATATATATATATATATATATATATATATATATATATATATATATATATATATATATATATATATATATATATATATATATATATATATATAATAATGATACATATAGCAAGACATTATCCGAGATTAATACATGCATGCCTCAAATATGAGTATTCTAAAGTATTGCACGAAAGGGATTGAAACTAAACATACATAATTATTGATTATATATTAACACGCCATTCTCTAACTTATTCCAAGATAAGTGTCTAATGTATAGGTAATATAAAGTGAGGATGATATACTACTAGATGAGAATAAAGATGACTCTTTAAAGTGGAGAAGTGTGAGAGGATGAACGAAAATGAAGAAAGAAGGTTTTAAGCCAAGATTGGCAAGGATGATGTAAAGATGAGAAGGAAGATAGGAGACTTCATATTTGAAGATAGTGGTTTAATTTAGGCTTATGTTGAATGGAATGAGAAGAGATGTGTGTAGGGAAACAATGAAAGGACCATTTGTACTTACAATGAGTGAGGATGAAAAGAAGTGAGGAAGATGAGAGACTTTAAAGATGGTACATACTATCCTAGTTTTGTTGGGTGCTTTATTAAGAAGAGGTAGATGTGAGAAAAAGAAGAGGGATGGTACAATGGACTATGAATATGGTCTAGAGAGTAAAAAAGAAGTTTTTAAAGGGATTCTCATGGGTGGTACAAATTGTATGTATAAGTCGTAGAAAGAAGAGAATGAAGTAGAGTGAAGGGATAAGTGTTAAGATGATCAAAATGATTGTTATTTTGGACAAGGCATGGTGTAGGATGGTTCAAAATATTGTTTAAGGAGAAAGAAACTTGTCCAGAAGATGGTGTGTCAAGGGTGCAGAAAGAGAAAATAGTGAACCAGTTCGTGATACCTTTACTAAGGACGGTCCTTTAAATAAGGTATTGTCCCGTATATATAAGGGACCGCCCATATATTTTTGGGACGGTCTCTAGTGGGGTGCAGAGTCTTTCCAATTTTCTCTGTTTTCCCAGATGCAAGGATAGAAATAATCAAAGGATTGATTATGTGATAATCATATTGCCATTAAGAAATAAAAGAATTTGACAATAATGATTAAGGAATGATTTAGGGATTTGATAAAGAATGTTTATAGGAATGTTGGGATAATATGGAAAAGTGTATATAATCATTTGTTGGGTATTAAGAGAATTTAAAAATGATTATAGAATGTTTGGAAAGAGGAGAGGTGTAGGTTATAAGTGAAGAATGTAAAGAGGTGTGGGGGTAATCTTTCCTAGACAAAAGAGTGGATTATTTGGAAGAGAGCGAGATAGTGATTAAGGAA
The DNA here is from genome assembly GCA_021014915.2 of Artemisia tridentata subsp. tridentata. Taxonomy (NCBI): domain Eukaryota; kingdom Viridiplantae; phylum Streptophyta; class Magnoliopsida; order Asterales; family Asteraceae; genus Artemisia; species Artemisia tridentata. The sequence goes on along the minus strand of CP139506.1, from coordinate 223,668,509 downwards.
ATGTAAGTCATTTAAGCAGGCATCACATAATAATCAAGAATATTAATGTGTAAAACTATATGGCATCTAAGAGGTTATAATAATAGGCATACCTAGTCCATTATATATTAAATCGACATAGTGTGGGTGCACAAATAATACATACGTCATGTAAAGAGATGCATACAAAGCATGATTACTATAAATGCAAGCATTAAGTAAAACATGTTGACATTTAGCATATAAGAGTATGTATCATGGACATATATCAAGAAATATAACATTAGAAAAGCTAATCCAAAGCAAGACCCTTCTAATGAACATGCATTCAATAATTAAGCAAGTAATCATCTAGTATTTAAGAAAGCATGAAGATTTATAATCATATCTCAAAAGAGAAAATAGTCATTTTGAAACATCAAAAACACATATGTGAGATGCAAGTAATCTAGGTTTGCTAAGAAGAATCCTAATTATAACTTGTCTCAACTTCTCTCCTGGAAGAAATTCAACCGTTAGGTCAAATTGAATTTCTAGTGCAATAGGTTCTCCAGTAGCCATTCTCATATTAGAAAAATTAGAATTCCTATATTTTCCCATTGAAGTTTACCAAAGATGATATTGGCCGAATCCGCTAGACCATGTCCTAATATAACTCAAATAGCAATATTTTAAAAGCCTGTTAATGAAAACGACATGTCTTACACAAGATCCTAACAAAGGTAAGTGCGGTATTTTAATCATGCGTTTGAGATTTAGAGATTGTTTGATTTAGATGATGCATTATATGATCTCATGGATGACATCTTTGTTTGTTGAGTTATTATTTTAACATGTTTAAGTTTTCTAGAGGAAAGAAAGAGTTTCAAGAATACTCCTTAGTATATCTTGAGAAAAGAAGTCTAATTAAGGTTACTTACATCAATTGATCTTGTTAGTGTTTTACGATGTGTCATTGAGACAAAATGTAACAACCCGTAATTTTTCAAACATTATTTTAATGATAAAAAAAATTATTAATTTATTTTTATTTGGCAATTCATCTGAGCATTTTTGAACCTACATGATTATTTCGGAAGGTTATTCCGCACACCATAGCATACAGAAACACTCCAAACTATTTAATTTTATCAAGAAAAGTGAAGTTATCACTTCCTGACATTTACTGGCAATTTATTTACAAAACCGAGAATTCATCTCGCTTTTCTGAAAAACGCGACGTCATACGCGTATCGACGTCACAAAAGCAATGGCTTAAATTTTAGAATTTATTTTCGAAGTCAATGACCCTATTTTCGAATCATTTTTATAAAAACATTTCTAGAAATACATTTCCCGTATTTTTACGAAACCAAGTGATCACGTTTAAAATTTAGCTCAACGGGATACGGCGTACACAATTTACACAAACATATAATATATAATCCCCCCTACCCTTAAATGTGTCCACATACATCACATATATTTTACTCTTCTTCCCTGGTTTTTCTTTTCCCCTACGTATAGCTGCCATCGACCCATCATTTTCCCCTTATCTTTTATCACTGATACATCACCATCACTATTTTATCTCTTCTCAAAAAGCATCAAGGGATAGTGATTTATGCTCAAAATAACCTCCCCAAAAATTTAGAGCAATAAAGGAGAGTCAAATCTATCCTCTTCTCCTCCTTTTTATTCAACCCAAAGATTCACAGGAAAACCACATCTCGAATAGTATTCGAGAACCAAAAAGGGGTAGCTGTGGGGTTCCTGCTTGGATCAGAGTGGGTCTAATGGAGTTCGAATTCGCTTGGGTTTCATTGTTTTATCTTGGTCTCCCTCACTCGACATCACACGCCTTTATGAAGGTTTTGTTCGAATCTCCCTTGTGTTCATTATACTGATTTTATTTATGTATTGAAACCTGGTTGTTATTCAATATATATATATATATATATATATATATATATATATTATATATTTTTTTTTTTTGATAAAACCAATTAGAGTGATATTAGTTTTCGTGGATCTAAATGTGTGATAACAAGTTATTAAATCTTAGTGGGTTAAAAATACAGATTAAAACGTTTCGAATAATGTTACCATTGTTTTCGTGTGGTAAAAGACTTTAAGAGGGTGGTTGGTTGTTAATTAAACTGAGTCGGCTCACTGAGTCAACTCAGTGAGTGAGCCAACTCGCAAATTGCCCTTGTTCTGTGTCTCGCCATTTTTGGCTGTTGTTAATGTTGTCGAGATGGTTGTTTTGTGTCTCGGTTAGTCACAACTCGCAAGGGTGCGAGTTATTCGTTTTAAGTATGCATTGTCGCGGCTTGTTTTGTGATTGTTTGAATCGTTATAAGTCCGAGTCGACTCAGTAAGTATAGTAGAAGGATCTGATATTGAATTTAAAAACTCAATTAGTACCATTCGTGTGGTGAAATACATGAGAATGTGAATCGTGAGTCATCTTGGTCTCGGATTAGTCATTTGATTTCTCTCTAAATTGTTGACTCATTTTGGGTTGCTTAGGTTGCGTTGTTATCTCGGTCTTGTATTTGTCTCGAACTAGCAATAGACCTGGGGTGTGACTGATTTGGTTTTCTTGTGCCATTTGATTGTTCCATTTGGATGTTGGAATCAAGTTCATCTCGAACCACAAACTTGGTTTAACTGAGTTTTGACATGCTCCTAATAAGCAGTGTAATTGGGTACTATTTGTTTCCTAACAAATCTTTGCTTATATAATGCTAGACTGCTAGTTGATAAATAAAAAGTATGTGCACACAAATATCGTACATGATATATGTAATGTGATACGTAATAATTTTGTTTTGAATCATATGTTGCAAATACTATGGTGCGTTTGGCTATCAGTGGGCTAGCCACCAAAAGTGTTTTAAAGTTCCCATTTGGTTTGTGTTAAATGGGCTGGGAGCCCATCTAATATAACTTAGAGTGTATTTGTTCTTTTTAAAATGAGTAAGCCCAACCATTTGGTAAAAGTTAACATTTTTCAAATATGAAACACTTGACATTTAGTATATCAGTTATGTTAACAATTTGCAAATATGAAACACTAGACATCGGCGTTCTGTTGGTACATGTCGAACTCTTGGGGATTTATAATTGATATTGGTCATTACGAATACTAAACGGACATAACTACTTAATGGATTTTATATTGAATTGTTACTTGACACTTGACATTTACCGGATAAAATCAGTGTACAATCCAACTATATAGGACTAATCGGACATTTTTAGAATAAACAACTGATTAATATTCTAAAAAGTAGGATTAACTATTACCGTCAATTGTCATCATTATAAACTGTCGGGAGCATTATTTTGAGAAACTGAGTTTTATTAAAGTCACGACAACTTGTGAAAACTTTATAAATGGGCGCGTCATGCCAAAATTTTGTAAAACTCCCTAAACTTATACTTTAATGTCGAAAAACCTTTTATCTTATAAAAACCCGACAATAATCGAAACTTGTAGTTTATTAACATGAAAACATTTACCATGTGATATACTAATTTAAGTTTCCTTTTAAAACTTAAATTACCATTCTAAAACTTTATTGATTATTTTTCGAACTATTGGGGGATTAGTGGGTAAATACCGAAACTTACTAAGCGACCTACTGTTATTGACGTTTCCTTGACTTCTTTAGTCATACCTTGCTCGACTCAAGTTCTCGTCCGTACTCATCTCGACTATGTCGATTTTCTGTTCCTGTTTGGCGTGAGTGTTCTTGAGTCTATGATGTCTTACCACCACACGAAACGTTAAACACTAAACTTTTTACAAACTTTGTTACGAGTAATCCACGAAAACTAAGACGCTCGTCTTTTGAAAACTCTTTTACTTTACGAGACGTATTCTGAGGTAACTATATATATTAGGTTGTGCCAATCCGGCACCGTTGTGCCTGTACTCTCGATATCGTTATATATTGCTCTTGATGCCAGTTGTGAACACTGTGATATTTTTGCGTTGCTGCAAGCTAAGGTGAGTTCATGGCCCCTACTTTTACTGATTTTTAAAGTGTTTTTAGGGGAGAATACATGCCCGTTTTTAACTAAACTCAATGACTGTATACTTGATATATGCGAACTGTTTACTCAATATTTGACTGTTTAGCTGAAATATTTGTTTTGGATATTTCAAAGCGATATGTGATTGACTGATATTTAGCCCCACTCTATTTACACTTGTTTTACAATCGGGGTGAGAAACATGCAAAACTAATTTTATGGACCAACACTGTTATTATCAAACTATTACGCAGCGTAGCCTAGGCACTATTATGTCCCAAATTGCCCACACTCATGAACCGTCAATTCCTGCTGGGAAGCGCGAATGTTATAGATAGATCTATTGGGAGTCACGTCCCCGTTCGGGTTGACCGGATAGGCAAACGAACGTATACCATATCGAAACTACAAGTGTCTGGGATACACACTTGCCGGGCCACTGATATTTAACATGCTTCTAGAGGCATGCACACTAGTGATAGCTTCGATTACATAAACTTAGAGCTAGCGTAATAAACTATTTTATTTTGGGTTGCATACCCTACTATTGGTCCACAACTCTAATCTTGATATGAAGTAAACTGTATTTATCATGACATTGTGAGCAACACAATGGTCACAAAACTCTTATTGAACTCACAATATTTTTACTGCTTTATTTCAAACCTATGAACTCACCAACCTCGTGTTGACACTTTTTAGCATGTATTTTCAGGTTTAAGGCGATAATCTAGTTGTGAAGGCTTTTGGCAGGGCAAGGCATGGTCATAGAAGACTCTGATATATTCGGGACCACTTGAAATCTTTTATGGGCTTATATTTCCGCACCATTTTTGAAATATTGTAAACAAACCACTTTTGAATATGAAATCTATTTTAAATGGTTGATGTAAAACCGTTCTTTATATTTTGTGTTGTGATACCAATTTAGTAGCACCCAAACATGTATGCTTCCGCTAAACCAAATTTTGGGGGTGTTACAGATTGGTATCAGAGCCAGGTTATAGAGAACTGGGTATTTTTCAAACCTAGACTATAACCACTTTTACAAAAACAAAAGCCTATGACCGACACATGCCTGCCGCCTGCCAAGCCTGCTGCCTTACTTATGATAAGACATATTATTTTAAAAGTAAGGGACATATTACTGGTGTAACTAAACTGACTATTCCAAAATTTATTGAACCTCGGTGGAATATAGACTGATCACCTATATTCGACCAGGGACAGTGGGACATAGCTTGATCACCTATGTCCGACTCAGAGGTAAATTTTGCAATACTCAGAGTAGTTATACTAGGAGTTATGTCCAGATTGATTTTTACTTGACTCCTGAAGGTTTTAAAATTTCTGTGTGTACATAATCACTGCCTAACATGAACATTCACATCTATACACAACACCTTATGAACCGTAATACACCGGCACAGCTATACTCCTCCATTTGTACGGAATTTCTATTTGTCGTCGTCTGACTGTAATTTGCATCGGGCCAGTTAGACCCGATTGGCACCGTTCGAAACCGAGTTACTTAGTGGTAACCCCTTAAGAGCGTTATAAGCCCGCCCAAGCTTACTGGAACGTTTAGATTTGATTTTAGCCACGTTTATATTTGATTTTGGCCACATTTGGATTTGAATTTCGACTACGTTTAGATACGACATCGACTATGTTTGGATTGGTTTTAATTCTGATTGAAATTGGATTGTTTTGATTTTGTGATTTTAGACGTCATCCTAGATTTGGGTTCGTTATTCGGCCTTGTTTTGATATGGCCTTATTGCAGTCGCTTCTACCCTGAGCCTTGTGCTCAATCGACATTGTTCGATCGAAGTTGTTCATTCAATGTTGTACCTTCGCTTTAAGTACTATGCACATTACTGATTCAACCGACTGATTGCTAGTAGCAATCAACATCTTCCTACAGAGTTGTACTCTGAACTCGTTGAACTCTCCATTCGGCAGAGATTCTGCGCCCGACAGAAACCTTAAGACCCTAAGGAATAACCTGGACCGCGTCCCTTGGACAATCACCTAATTCTCCTCTCGTCTCGCGGGAATATCAGTTATTTTTGCTACCCTCTCATAGGATAATAAACCATGTCACTAATACCCTACAACTGCTTTTAATTATTCTGCAAACTATATTGCTGTCACCCTACAAAATTTCAAATCTTTAAAAATCAAAATTTTAACCCTATAACCATTTGTAAAGAACGAATAGTTCTCGTTTACAAACTGTTTTACAAATCATTTCACAAGTTATTTTATGACCCGATTTGTTGTCTAGCTACTATATCACAAACTAAGGTGCAGTTTGCTATTATTTTGTAAATGATAAATTGTTTCCCATTACTCTATAAACTATTTTACAAATCGTTTTATAAATTCTTTTACAATCACTCAGTGAACTATCCACTCACCTGGAAAGCATTTTGGCATTGTTAAAGTAAATTGAACATTCATGTTTAGGAAATCCGTAGTGATATCTTTCTAAAACACTCATTTTGATGCGTAAAAATCTTTCTGCTCAAACTTTATCAAACTTTTGTTAAGGAATGTCAGACATCAATTTTTGTGAAATTTCCTACCCAAACCATGACTAAGAACCCTTTTACAAAATTTTAAATCTTTTAAAACCGTGTCACCCTACGTACCTATTGATCTCTTACAAAGAAATGTGAAAATTGTTGGAAAGTTATATTGGTCAAATTCATATAAAGACCTACTCAAATAAAGTTTTCAAACAAGATTTCTATCCAACCCTATGAGAAGGAAAAACACACCACTCCGAATCAAAACTTGACAACAGTCATCATGCCATCTTATCATTCTAAATCAGGACATGCATCTCACCAACTCACAAAAATGGGAAAAAGAAATCATAGACAACCTGGGTACCCTCCCACAAACAAAAAGAAACCTTTGAACAGCCTGGTGAGACTGATCCGTGCTAAATAGATATATAAATATATTTTTTATAACTAAAATTATATTTTTTATACTTTTTATTTAATTATTATTAATTATTTATTATTTAATTACTTTTTAAACTATTTTAATTTATAATAAATACTAAATGAACAAAGAAAAATCTAAAACTTTTTCTATAAATATTATGAAGTGAAAAGAAGCTAAGAAAATTATAAAAATGAAAATTGCTTAATTAAAAATTTAAAAAGATAAAATCTATTAAATAGAAGCTATCACTTATTTTCTATTTTGTTTTTCTTAAGGTCAAAAAAGATGTTTATATTTTTCCTAGATTCTACTTAATAAAATAAAATTATGAAAATTAAAATTATATTTTTCTGATTATTATTCTATTTATTATGATTTAATTACTATTTTAAACTAATTAAAAGATTAAAAATATTAAAACTATTAATAAAAATCTGAAACTTTTTTCAAAATTACTTTAAGTTATTACAAAGCTAAGAAAAATAAAATGGTGAAGACAGCTTTTGTGGATAAGCTGTAATAAGCTAATAAGCTAAATAAGCTTTAAACTGCTAAACTACTTAAATAATAAATGTTGCAAATGAATACTGGAAAAGAACTACGGGCATAATGGTTGAGGTGTTGGTGTTGTGAGCAGGAGGTCTGGGGTTCGAACCTCACCCAGACCTTTTGCTAAACTAATTTTTTTTGGATTTTTTTCTTTTTGCTACTTACTTTTAAGAAGATTATAAGCTACTTTAACAAAGGAACTATTTTTAAAACTTATTAATAAGCTAAAATTAAGCAGCTTATACCAACAGTTGAGTTATTTAAGGTTTTTTAAGAACTAAAATTTTCTAATTAAGCTATAAGCTGTAAAATAAGTTATAAGCTGAAGGAAAAAGATAAAAGGGACTGAGTTACTTATAAATAAGCTAAGGGTTATAGAAAAAGCTAGGGCTAAGAGCTGAAAAGCTCTCAACAAGCTCAGCTTATACTGAGTCTGCTGATAAGGCAGGCACAGGGCAAAAATGCCCTTCTTGCAGGCTGATTTTAGGGCTTAAAAAGGATTCTAAAAATCAAAATAAAAATACTAGCTTAAAGACAAGCTGGGTGAGTTTAATATTCCAGAGATTCAGCTTATTAGGGCTTATGATGAGTGAATGAAAATTCACACAAAATCAAGAAAAACCACAAAAAACTGAAATGGTGAACTGATGTGGTATGTTTTGTATGTAGAGGGTGTGCAAGTTTCTAGGCTTTATGGAACTTACTAAATAGACTAAGCAGACTTCAAAAATGCCAAAGGATGGGTCAGAATAAGCTTCTAGCTTATTATGGCTTGTTTGAGCTTTCTGAGGCCTGAATTGATCACAAGGCACTAAAAACTGCTATACCTATCTATAAGGCTAATCAGAACTTGGAAATAGCTTCTTAGGACTGTGAAAAGCTGGAACAAAGTTGAGCTTATGGTCAATCTACAGTAACACAAGGTTTTGTCTGTCTAACTGCTAAAACCAAACACCCCTTAATGGGACTGTTTTGGTTTTTCTAACTGGAAATGATTATATTAGGCACTGATTATGAGTTCTAATGGTACCAACAAGTATATTAATCTATAGAAAGTGACTTTTTAACTAAAAATTAAGCAGTTTAATTAAGCTAGCTACTTAAGGCTATTTTTGGCTTTTATAAGTTTTTTAAAAGGAAAATGAAGAACAGGCTAAATAATAACTATGAAACTGAATGAAATATATATAGAAACTATTGATAAGCTGAAAATTATGTAGATAAGCTAATAATAAGCTATGTAACAGTGAAATGAAAATTCAAGTAAACTTGGAAATTTCTTACAACTGAAAAGAGGCTATTGGGATACCAAGACAAGGACCAGAACAATCCTAGCTTGTTTACACAAGCTAGAAAACCCAGAAAAGCCTTCCTTAATAGCTTATTGCACCCAGAACAGCTTATTGGCTTCCAGGTTGACTTTTGTTGACTTTCTTCATAGTTTGAAATTAAAAACTGAGCTACACTAAATAAGCTTACACAAAGCTATGAAAAGCTTTCATAAGCTTATAGCAGGGTTGTTTGAAGCTTGTGATGATGTCTTAATAGGTCTATAAGCTTATACGAATTAACATATAACTTGAAACTTAAATTACTATGGAAACTGAGTTCAATACTGACAAAATAAGAACAATAGGACTTGAATTAACTTATATTGATAACTGATAACTTGAAATTACAAAGATAAATACTGAAAATGAAATACGATTAACTACTTAAAATCTAACTGCCATTTTAGGCTACAAGCATGCTCTATTTATACTATACTAAGGTGGGATATTCCACTCAGCTTCCTCTGATCATTTCTCAGCCTTTGGATTGTCTTGAATTCATCCTAGCCTTTGATTTCATTTTTGGCGCCAAAAAGTGAGATAGTGGAGAAATCCACTATCTCTGATAACTCAAAGTAGGGAAGAAGCATTAAATGTATTTGGACGTTAGGTGAAGTATTGGGAAGGAGGAGGGGGTGGTGATGGGATGGAGCAGCAAAACTATGGGTAGAGGTGGTATGGTGTTTGGTATTGGCGGGTTTAGTGGGAAGGGGAAAGAGTTTGACTTAAGTCAAACGGGGTTTTGGGTTTTATTAATAAACAGGGTAGGATGGGCTGATGGGTGTGGGCTGGGTTTATTATTTGGGTTGGGTAGGGTTTTAATGTAAAATGGTTTGGGTTAGTTGGGTAAATGGGTTTATTATTTAGGATTAGAAATGGTTTAGGATTTAATCTTGAAGGACCATTGTTGCAAATCTGAAAATCCTAGGGACTAAAACTGCCAAATCAGAAATATTAATTCCAAGGACCATTTGTGTCAAGTTTCAATAGTACAAGAACCATAAAATATAATTTTCCATTTTTTGCAAACCAAGGACTATTTTTGACAACTTTTGAAACTCGAGGGACTAGACTTGCCATTTATGCAAACTTTGCTCATTTTCACTTGATTTTAATCATTTTGCATCTGAAACATATAAAAACACAATACAATGATATTTTCTGAATTTTGAAGCATAACTGCATGTTTTTAAATGTTTTTGTAGTTAAAATGTGAAAGAAATGATGAGTATTTAGACACTCATCAATCCCCCACACTAAACTATTGCTAGTCCCTAGCAATCTTTTTGAAAATTTTAATGGATTTTTCTCTTTACCAATAGCCATTACTTCTGGAGTAGCCAATTTTTACTATGTGATACTTTGGTACAATGATAACCAAATGATTTTGAGCAAATCATCAGCTGTCAACGGATTTGATTTGTCTTTACCAAAAGCCGTTTGCTTTTGGACTAGCCAACTCTTAGATAAAACACAGTTATTATCTTTGGTGAGCTGATTACCAATCATGGTTTTTCACTGCCTTTACCACAAGCCATAACCTTGTGGGCTAGCCAACTCTTTACTTATAAAGATATGGTGAGTCGAATACCATACAATTTTTGGCAAATTGTAAGCCATAAACGAATTTGATACATCTTTACCAAGAGCCGTTTGCTCCTGGATTAGCCAATCCTTATGTGGGTTAGACATGGAGGACTGATAACCATTTATTGCGTTCTAAGTGAGAAAAAATTTTAAAATTTTTGGCCAAAATGGGGGTACTAGATGGTACATATGATCAAATTCGCTAGAATTCCCCCCCCCCCCCCACACTTAGAACTGAATATTGCCCTCAATAGTCAAAGTACCGGTTGTTAAACCAACACTTAGAACGTGAAAAGATAATATTAATAGCCATTATTTTAAATACACACATTTTTTTTTTATTTTTTTTTATTTTTTTGGAACTTATATACAACAGCAGGGGCAACTCCCCCACACTTAGATGGTAGAACAGAGAAAGAAGACAGAGACACGGGTGAAAACCCATGTTTTGCTAATGTTTTTGTTCACCGAGTCACTAGCTTGACTCGACCCCGCATTCATTGGTTCATGGGGAAAGTTTGAAGATCCGGGACAACCATGGGTGGTATGTCCTCTCCAAAGTAGTGTTTTAAACAATGACCATTCACTTTAAAATTTGGACCGTCATTTTGAGATAACTCAACGGTACCATATGGATAAACCTTTGTAATAGTGAATGGACCAGACCATCGGGTTTTGAGTTTGCCTAAGAAGATCTTTAATCTTGAATTGAAAAGAAGGACTCGATCACCAACGTTGAAAACGCGGTTCTTGATTTTAGAGTCATGAATCTTCTTTGTCTTTTCTTTATAGATCAAAGAGTTCTCGTAGGCTTGATCACGCAGTTCATTTAATTCATTCATTTGAACTTTACGGTGATCACCCGCAGTTTGGAGGTCAAAGTTAGCATGTTTCAAGGCCCAGTAGGCTTTGTGCTCTAATTCGATTGGAAGATGACATGCCTTTCCGTACACAAGCTTGTAAGGCGTACACCCGATGGGTGTTTTGTAAGCTGTACGAAAGGCCCATAATGCATCATCCAACTTATCCGACCAGGATGCACGATTTTCTCCTACAGTCCTTTCCAATATTCTTTTAATACCACGATTTGAAACTTCCACTTGTCCACTTGTTTGTGGGTGATACGCGGTAGAAAGACGGTGAGTAATACCGTATTTAAGCATGACTTTTGCAAATTGTTCATTGCAAAAGTGCGTACCGCGATCACTAATGATAGCACGGGGAGTACCAAACCGAGAAAAGAGTGATTTCAAAAATTTACACACTACTCGGGCGTCGTTGGTGGGGAGAGCTTTTGCTTCGACCCATTTAGACAAATAATCGACAGCCACGAGTATATACTTGTTCCCTCGTGAAGACGGGAACGGGCCCATAAAGTCAATGCCCCAAACGTCAAAAATTTCACAAACTTGAACGACGTTTTGTGGCATTTCATCTCTTTGAGAAATCTTCCCGTGACGTTGACAAGAGTCACAAGTTTTGACTAAGTCATGGGCATCACGGTAGATTGTAGGCCAATAGAAACCAGAATCAAACACCTTCTTGGCGGTGTAATTGGCACCATGATGTCCCCCTGTGGGTCCATTGTGGCATGCCTTAAGAATATCATCGGCCTCTTGGCCGTGAACACACCGCCGGATGACTTGATCCGCACATACTTTGAACAAGTAGGGGTCGTCCCAAAAGTAATGCTTCACATCTTTGAAGAATTTATTCTTTTGTTGGGTCGACATCCCTTTCACTATGAAGTTACCCGCATGGTAATTTGCGAAGTCAGCAAACCATGGGGTAGTAGAATCTCCACGAAAAGCAACCGCATTGAGTGTCTCGAGAGGAAATGTTTCATTTATTTCCTTTTTCTCGAAAACATCTTGGTGTGGGTTCTCTAATCGGGATAGATGATCAGCAGCTAGGTTCTCAGCTCCTTTTTTATCACGTATAATGATATCAAATTCTTGCAGGAGGAGAACCCAACGGAGCAATCTCGGCTTTGCATCTTGTTTTGCAAAGAGATATTTGAGAGCCGAGTGATCCGTATACACTACACATTTCGTCAAGATTAAATATGGCCGAAACTTCTCAAAGGCATACACCACAGCCAATAATTCTTTTTCTGTAGTGGTGTAATGAGTTTGAGCTTCAGTCATGGTTTTACTTGCATAGTGAATAGGCTGAAAGTGTTTGGCTTTTCGTTGCCCCAGGACTGCACCGATAGCAAAATCGCTTGCATCGCACATGAGCTCAAAGGGAAAATCCCAGTCGGGGGCAACCAGAATGGGTGCTTCAGTAAGCTTTTTCTTTAATGTTTCAAAAGCTTCGATGCACTCGGGTGAGAAGATAAAAGGATCATCCTTTTCAAGGAGATGAGTCATAGGCCGAGCGATTTTAGAAAAATCTTGTATGAATCTACGATAGAAACCAGCATGACCCAAAAAACTCCTAATACCTTTGACGGTAGTGGGATGAGGTAGTTTAGCAATGACATCAACTTTAGCTCTGTCAACCTCAATCCCGTTCTTTGATATCTTATAGCCGAGGACAATGCCCTCTTTGACCATAAAATGACTCTTCTCCCAATTTAGACAAAGATTGGTGTCTTCACACCGTTTCAACATGTTTTCTAAATGGGAGAGACATGTTTTGAATGAATCCCCAATGACCGAGAAGTCATCCATAAAGACCTCCATCGTTTTCCCGATCATGTCGGAGAATATGGACATCATGCACCTTTGGAATGTGCCTGGAGCATTGCATAAGCCAAAAGGCATACGTTTATAAGCAAAGGTTCCATAGGGGCATGTAAAGGTGGTCTTTTCTTGATCTTGTGGATCAATGGGAATTTGAAAGTAACCCGAGAAACCATCAAGGAAACAATAGTACTCGTTCCCTGCTAATCTCTCAAGCATTTGGTCCATAAAGGGTAGAGGAAAATGGTCTTTTCGGGTGGCATCATTTAACTTACGATAGTCAATGCAAACACGCCACCCCGTAACCAATCGAGTTGGGATCAACTCATTCTCCTCATTTGTGACAACAGTTATGCCACCCTTTTTTGGAACACAGTGAATGGGACTAACCCAAGGACTATCAGAGATGGGATAAATCAATCCTGCATCAAGAAGTTTGAGAACCTCTTGTTTGATAACATCGTGGATTTTGGGATTCACCCTTCGTTGGTGTTGGACTGCTGGTTTAAAGTCATCCTCCATTAAAATCTTGTGAGTACAAAATTCAGGGTCGATACCCTTTATGTCGGAGAGTTTCCAAGCAATGGCTTGCTTGTGTGACTTCAAGACCTTTATTAGAGCAGTCTTTTCCTCATCACTTAAGTCTTTAGCAATAATGACGGGTAATTTATCATCACCCTCCAAAAATGCGTACTCAAGATGAGGTGGTAAGTCTTTGAGTTCGACCTTAGGAAATTCATCGTTTTTCTCAACTGATTTGATTTCCTCATTATGAAGTTCAACGGGAGGGAGTGGAGGAGAATTGTCCTGATTCAACAATTTCTCAAGAAGAAGAATATCTCCCTCCAGATCAATCTCAGCGTCATCAATTCCTTCCAGAAATGAATCACACTTGAGAAAAGCCTCGATCTCTTCCAAATTGAAATCACCTCCCTCAAACGGAGTGAGAGAAGGGGAAGAGTCGGAAATGATAGGCAGAGAAGATGTGGTGGGATTCCCACTCACAGAATTATGAGAATAACCAAGAAACTCATGATAGTACTCCTCTGAAGCAACATCAATGACATCGATTCGGTTAATCGATTCGGAATCATAATTTGAGGAGTACCTCGAAGTTTGATCGAGGTTAAAGGTAACAGCTTCATTACCCACACGTAATGTGATTTCATGCTCAAATACATCAATGAGAGCATGGCCTGTTCTTAGGAATCCTCTTCCAAGAATGAGAGGAACCCTAGGATCAGCATCGAAATCGACAACCACAAAGTCAGCTGGAAAATGGAACTTTCCTACTTTCACAAATACATCCTCAGCAATGCCGCAAGGATGAGATATGGTACGATCTGCAAGCTCGAGAGTCATGCAAGTAGGAGTGAGAGCCGGAAGAGAAAGTTTCTTCCATACTAAATGAGGCATCAGGTTGATGCTTGCACCAAGATCGGCCAAGGCATAGCATTCAACCATTCCCGGAAATACACAAGGTATTAGAAACTTTCCAGGATCTCCAAGCTTCTCGGGATGCTTTTTCAAGATAACTGCTGAGCAGTTCTCATTTAATGGAGTTTTCGCCATTTCAAAAAGCTTTTCCTTGTTGCTTAACAAGTGTTTGATTGTGGATGCAAATTTGGGCATCAGAATGATAGCATCCGCAAAGCTTATGTCAAAATGTAATTCTTTAAAGATTTGAAAGAATTTATCCATTTGTTGACTAGCCTTTTCGCGGAGCTTTTGCTCATGTAAACGTGATGGATAAGGAATAGAAGGTTTGGATTTAGGGTTTTCAACAGGGATTTCATGCGATTCAAAAACAACTCCAGGTTTGGGTTTTGGTTTCGGGACAACTTGAGGTTGGACGTTGTCGGTACCTCCGTTATTAGTAGGAAGTTCCTTTTCCTTGGTCACCTCAGGTTTACTTTCCACTACCTTGGGGGGAGGAGAAGAAGTGGTAGTAGGAATAGTGGGTCCATCATAAGCTTTACCACTGCGTGTGGTGACAGCTTTGAGTTCACCCTTAGGGTTGACCACAGTGTTACCAGGGAGACCTCCTGAGGTAGAAGGTGGATTGAGATGGTTCATGAGACTGGCTAGCATATTCTTAACCTCGCTTTGAGAGTGATCAATTTTATTTGAAAGCTCATTCTTTAGCTCAGTTCCTTGCTTGTATATTGAAGATTGAAATTCATTCTTCAAATTAAAGATCTGATTTTGTATTGCCTTCATTTTGGTCTCATTAAACTTGATGTAGTTATCAAGTTCATTTGGGAGAGGTCCCTGGTAATTAGGAGCTGAATACCCTTGATTACCCCTCTGGGGTGGGTATTGATTGTTTGGGGCATGAAATTGATTTTGCATGTTTTGCCCTCTTTGTTGATTAGGATTAATCCTATTTGGATTGTTGGGAGGAGGAAATCCGGGTGGTCCAAATTGGTAGCTAGCACGGTGGTTTGGGTCCACTTGAGGACGGTATTGATTACCTCCTTGATTGGAAGTTCCGGCTATAGCATTAACATCAAATGTAGTGCCATCGGTGGCAGTACAATTATAGTAAGCGTGAGGACCACCACAAGTAACACAAACTTCTATCTTTTTGACTTTAGCAGTGTGAGAAGTTTGCGGAGCGGACTCTTTCTTTTGTGTGGAGAAAACCAAAGCTTGAATAGCCTTCGTGAGTTCAGCAAGCTGAGTATCAGTATTAGAAGAACTCACGGGAGATGAAGTGGAAGGACCAGCACTAGCCTGGGAATTATATGGCCTGTTTCGTGCAGTGCGGACCTTAGACTTATTTTCAATGAGTGCAATGGCTTCCTTAGTCGATTTGCTCAGAAAATTACCTCCAGCTGAGGCATTGAGAGAATCTTGGTCAGATGGGTTTAACCCACTGTAGAAAGTGTCCATTTGCATCAAATCGGTGAAACCGTGATGAGGACATTTGCGGAGCAATTCTTTGAAACGATCCCATGCCTCTCCAAATGGTTCATCAAGCCTTTGAGAGAATTTCATGATTTCATTTTTAAGATGCGTGGTTTTAGAAGGAGGAAAGAATTCATTTACGAAATTTTGAACCAAATCTTCCCATGTTCTAATTGATCGAGGGGGTTGTTTGTTAAGCCAAATCCGGGCTGCCCCATCGATGGAAAACGGGAAAAGAAGAAGTTTGATCGATTCCTCAGGGACATTTTTACATTTGATGGTGGATGTGATTTTATTGAACCATCGAACGTGATCTTGAGGATCGTCCCTTTCAAAACCATAGAATTGACGCGATGTTACAAGGTTTATCAATCCGGTTTTAAGCTCAAAATTCTCAGCCACGATGGCTGGAACAATAATGGCATCTCCATAACCCTCGGTGGGAGCTTGGAGAAGCTCATTCATAGGACGGTCTTTTGCCATGATGACAGTGGTTATGGGATCAGTACGTATCTCGGGTACGACTGATGGAGCAGAACGTCTACGACGTCTTCGAGGTATGTTTACAAGCTCACGGAAAGGGCTTGATGACCTAGAAGAACGAGTGCGCATGCACTTTTAGCAAAAGTTTTCAATTAAATCAAGATTGAAGCAAAAACACAAGTGAACTTAAACCAACAATCAACAAGCGTACGGTAGCTCTCTAAAAGATAAACGCACAGAGTGGCGGAGAAGCAAATGTGGGCAATTAATGCTCCTTAAAAACCCGCTTCTTTCAGTTCGACAATTTAATGTCAAACTATCCTTAAACCTCCGTTATAGTTTGTTTATCAATCAAAGGTGAGCCGATATTCGCAAGTGATACAGAGGCAAGTTTTAAATCTGATGTTTGGGAACTTATTATGGTCGTACCCCCAGTTAGGTAGTACTCTGTCTTGGTTCTCGATGGTAAATTTTATTGTTGTTATTATTAAACAAAGAAAACGGAAAATGTTTTTGGTGTTTTTATTTTTTATATGATAATATATATAGAAAAGAAAAGAAAAATATTTTTGTATTTTATATTGGTTTATGGGAAATAGGTACTTCACAAGGAAGGATCTCAAATCACCAATCGCTAAAACTCTACACAATATTGTCGCAACACACCTCCCCGGCAGCGGCGCCAAAATTTGATCCGTGCTAAATAGATATATAAATATTATGCAACGACGGATACACGTGAATAAATACAAATCACCCCTTTGTGAAAAAGGATACTTGCAAAAACTCACGTTCGTGTGTAGTGTGAAACCAGGTAAGTGTTTACCCGGATCGTTTCCCAACGAGGTATGAATGGGCAAACTGTGGAAAGTTAGGATTAGAGTGACAGATGATTAGATATTTTGGATTTTGCTTTTTTTATATCTAATTAACAAATGATGAACAAATATACAAAAGAAAATTAAACGCGAGTTAATTAAACTAAAAACGCGTAACGGGAAGTCTAAAATGGGACGAAAAAAAAGTGAAATCTATAAAATTAAAACCTAAAAGTGTAAAATTATTTAAAACTTATTTTAAAACTAAAATTATATTTTTTATACTTTTTATTTAATTATTATTAATTATTTATTATTTAATTACTTTTTAAACTATTTTAATTTATAATAAATACTAAATGAACAAAGAAAAATCTAAAACTTTTTCTATAAATATTATGAAGTGAAAAGAAGCTAAGAAAATTATAAAAATGAAAATTGCTTAATTAAAAATTTAAAAAGATAAAATCTATTAAATAGAAGCTATCACTTATTTTCTATTTTGTTTTTCTTAAGGTCTAAAAAGATGTTTATATTTTTTCTAGATTCTACTTAATAAAAGAAAATTATGAAAATTAAAATTATATTTTTCTGATTATTATTCTATTTATTATGATTTAATTACTATTTTAAACTAATTAAAAGATTAAAAATATTAAAACTATTAATAAAAATCTGAAACTTTTTTCTAAATTACTTTAAGTTATTAAAAAGCTAAGAAAAATAAAATGGTGAAGACAGCTTTTGTGGATAAGCTGTAATAAGCTTTAAACTGCTAAACTACTTAAATAATAAATGTTGCAAATGAATACTGGAAAAGACCTACGGGCACAATGGTTGGGGTGTTGGTGTTGTGAGCAGGAGGTCCGGGGTTCGAACCTCACCCAGGCATTTTGCTAAACTAATTTTTTTTTTTGATTTTTTCTTTTTGCTACTTACTTTTAAGAAGATTATAAGCTACTTTAACAAAGGAACTATTTTTAAAACTTATTAATAAGCTAAAATTAAGCAGCTTATACCAACAGTTGAGTTATTTAAGGTTTTTAAGAACTAAAATTTTCTAATTAAGCTATAAGTTGTAAAATAAGTTATAAGCTGAAGGAAAAAGATAAAAGGGACTGAGTTACTTATAAAAAAGCTAAGGGTTATAGAAAAAGCTAGGGCTAAGAGTTGAAAAGCTCTCAACAAGCTCAGCTTATACTGAGTCTGCTGATAAGGCAGGCACAGGGCAAAAATGCCCTTCTTGCAGGCTGATTTTAGGGCTTAAAAAGGATTCTAAAAATCAAAATAAAAATACTAGCTTAAAGACAAGCTGGGTGAGTTTAATATTCCAGAGATTCAGCTTATTAGGGCTTATGATGAGTGAATGAAAATTCACACAAAATCAAGAAAAACCACAAAAAACTGAAATGGTGAACTGATGTGGTCTGTTTTGTGTGTAGAGGGTGTGCAAGTTTCTAGGCTTTATGGAACTTACTAAATAGACTAAGCAGACTTCAAAAATGCCAAAGGATGGGTCAGAATAAGCTTCTAGCTTATTATGGCTTGTTTGAGCTTTCTGAGGCCTGAATTGATCACAAGGCACTAAAAACTGCTATACCTATCTATAAGGCTAATCAGAACTTGGAAATAGCTTCTTAGGACTGTGAAAAGCTGGAACAAAGTTGAGCTTATGGTCAATCTACAGTAACACAAGGTTTTGTCTGTCTAACTGCTAAAACCAAACACCCCTTAATGGGACTGTTTTGGTTTTTCTAACTGGAAATGATTATATTAGGCACTGATTATGAGTTCTAATGGTACCAACAAGTATATTAATCTATAGAAAGTGACTTTTTAACTAAAAATTAAGCAGTTTAATTAAGCTAGCTACTTAAGGCTATTTTTGGCTTTTATAAGTTTTTTAAAAGGAAAATGAAGAACAGGCTAAATAATAACTATGAAACTGAATGAAATATATATAGAAACTATTGATAAGCTGAAAATTATATAGATAAGCTAATAATAAGCTATGTAACAGTGAAATGAAAATTCAAGTAAACTTGGAAATTTCTTACAACTGAAAAGAGGCTATTGGGATACCAAGACAAGGACTAGAACAATCCTAGCTTGTTTACATAAGCTAGAAAACCCAGAAAAGCCTTCCTTAATAGCTTATTGCACCCAGAACAGCTTATTGGCTTCCAGGTTGACTTTTGTTGACTTTCTTCATAGTTTGAAATTAAAAACTGAGTTACACTAAATAAGCTTACATAAAGCTATGAAAAGCTTTCATAAGCTTATAGCAGGGTTGTTTGAAGCTTGTGATGATGTCTTAATAGGTCTATGAGCTTATACGAATTAACATATAACTTGAAACTTAAATTACTATGGAAACTGAGTTCAATACTGACAAAATAAGAACAATAGGACTTGAATTAACTTATATTGATAACTGATAACTTGAAATTACAAAGATAAATACTGAAAATGAAATACGATTAACTACTTAAAATCTAACTGCCATTTTAGGCTACAAGCATGCTCTATTTATACTATACTAAGGTGGGATATTCCACTCAGCTTCCTCTGATCATTTCTCAGCCTTTGGATTGTCTTGAATTCATCCTAGCCTTTGATTTCATTTTTGGCGCCAAAAAGTGAGATAGTGGAGAAATCCACTATCTTTGATAACTCAAAGTGGGGAAGAAGCATTAAATGTATTTGGACGTTAGGTGAAGTATTGGGAAGGAGGAGGGGGTGGTGATGGGATGGAGCAGCAAAACTATGGGTAGAGGTGGTATGGTGTCTGGTATTGGCGGGTTTAGTGGGAAGGGGAAAGAGTTTGACTTAAGTCAAACGGGGTTTTGGGTTTTATTAATAAACGGGGTAGGATGGGCTGATGGGTGTGGGCTGGGTTTATTATTTGGGTTGGGTAGGGTTTTAATGTAAAATGGTTTGGGTTAGTTGGGTAAATGGGTTTATTATTTAGGATTAGAAATGGTTTAGGATTTAATCTTGAAGGACCATTGTTGCAAATATGAAAATCCCAGGGACTAAAACTGCCAAATCAAAAATATTAATTCCAAGGACCATTTGTGTCAAGTTTCAATGGTACAAGGACCATAAAATATATATTTCCATTTTTTGCAAACCAAGGACTATTTTTGACAACTTTTGAAACTCGAGGGACTAGACTTGCCATTTATGCAAACTTTGCTCATTTTCACTTGATTTTAATCATTTTGCATCTGAAACATATAAAAACACAATACAATGATATTTTCTGAAATTTGAAGCATAACAGCATGTTTTTAAATGTTTTTGTAGTTAAAATGTGAAAGAAATGATGAGTATTTAGACACTCATCAGAGACTCAAATTGGTTGTAAGTACCAACACCTTTTTCCAGACACAAAATTATCGGATAACATAAACTGAAATCTGGGACGGATTTCGCGTAAGGAGGGTTGTTGGGAATTATCACATGACAAGACTTAATATGAAGAACAGATTTAAGTCTGCTGGGTTACAAAGCTAAGTCTGTTAGTTGTATTTTGTAATAGTTAAGTCTGCCTTTGTATTGTTAAGTCTGGTAGGTAGTATTACGTAGTTAAGTCTGTTTATGAAAGTTAGGAAAGTTTGTTAGCTATAAGTTAGGAAAGGATACGTAGTTATCTTTAGAGAAGATACGTATATTCTTCTACACGTTTTGTATCTAGGGTTTCCTTGGTGTATAAAGGAACCCTAAGGCTCAATAGTTTACACGAACGTACGTGTGTTAGTTGTATGTGTATTGATTGAAAGAATTAGTAATATACGAAGTTAGTTATTGATATTGTGTTCTTCATTGTTCATTGTTAAGATTCCGTATTAGCAATAAACAACCTGTTAGAGTTTCTCACTTAGATTGATTTGGATTTATTCAAGTCCTCTAACAAGTAACAAAGGCTACTTGGATCCATAATTCGTGTGGACCTACAAGTGGTATCAGAGCCTGTAGAGAGACTCTGAGTTCGAAGAAACACAAAAACCACAAACACAGATCACTCAAACAAACCCTACAAAATGTCTGTCAAGAATGGTGAAGAATTCTCAAACCACAACAGTGAAGATGAAGTCTCAAACCATGAAGATGAAAAATCAGAAGCTGGCACATCCAACAACAAATCACAACCACAAACCATACCTGCCACAACCACCATATCAAACATAAAACTCCCTATCTTGAAGAAGGATGAGTATGACATATGGGCTATGGAGATGGAGCACTATCTCGAGTATAGTGATAACGAGGTCTGGAAGGTCATACAGAATGGGAATTCGAAGAAGAGGATTTCGGTTGGTAAAGATGGAGTGGTTAGGGTTCTTCCACCTGTGTCTGCCCCAGAGATTCATGCAGTGGAAAAGGAGAGAAAAGCTAAAAACCTTTTGTTGATGGCACTTCCCAAGGAGCACTTGAGAAGGTTTCATGGCATGGATGATGCCAAGGAAATTTGGGAGGCTATCAAGAAAAGATTTGGAGGGAATGCAAACTCCAAGAAGATGCAAAAGGCTGTTCTTAAACAGCAATTTGAGGCATTCAGTGTATCCAGTTCAGAGGGATTAGAAAAAGGCTATGATAGGTTTCAACAAATTCTATCACAATTGGAGGTTCATGGTGCAACTGTGTCTGAAGAAGATGCAAACCACAAGTTTCTCAGATCACTACCAACAGAATGGTCAAGTGTGACAATGACCATGAGGATGAAGGATGAAATTGACACCATGAAAACTGATGACCTGTACAACAATCTTCGGGTTTTTGAACGGGAAATCCAAGGAAAAGCATCTTCAAGTTCTACCAATGTTGCCTTTGTTTCTCAAAACAAGGGCAGCACTAACAAGGTTAAGTCTGGTGGCTTTAGTTCTGGTGGTTATGAAACTTTTTCAAGCAGAATGAGAGAAAGAGAAGCACCAGCTGGCTTTGCTGATGAAGTTGTTTACTCTCTATTTGCCAAGAATTCAGAAGAACTAGATCTTCAAAGTGATGATCTTGAGCAGATAGATGATGTTGATGTTGAGGAAATGGATATTAAGTGGCAAATTGCTATGATTTCCCTTAGGATGAAAAAGTTTTACAAGCAGACTGGGAGGAACATCAGGTTTGATGGGAAGACAGTTGTTGGGTTCAATAAGAAGAATGTGGAGTGCTACTATTGTCACAAACCAGGGCATTTTGCTAGGGAATGCAGAGAAAAGATGATTGCTGATGGGAAAAAGAAGAAGGGTTCTGACTCTCAAGATGATGACAAGATGGGGAAGAATCAGATGAGCATGTTGACATTGGAAGCTGGAGCTGTGAATTGGGATGAGCACACACCAGAGGAAGAAGTGTCAAACCATGCACTTATGGCTATTGGTTCCAGCAATGAGGTATCTTTGTGTTCCAAAATATGCATTGATTCATACAATCATCTTAAAGCTTTGTGTGATGAACAATTAAAAGAAATAGGTGACCAGGAAGTAAAAATTCTTGCTTATACTAAGGCTGTTAAAACTTTAGAAGCACAAATAGTCACCTATAAAAAACGACATGCCTCTTTAAATGAAAAACTCACCTTTCAGGCTAATGAGATATATGAAAAAGATGAAAAACTTAAGAGATATAGAAGAATTGGCATGAAAGTAGTAAAAGAAAGAGATGAATTGAAAAAGAGAGTAGACTCATGGAACCATTCCTCTAAAAATCTGGTTAAGCTAGTTAATGCTCAAATGAGTTCTACAAGTAAAATTGGCTTAGGTTATGAGATTAAGTCAGATAATGAAGTTCTAAGCTATGAGGAAGAGTCAGATAGTGAGATTAAGTCAAATAGTGAAGTTCTAATCTATGAGGAAGAGATGGACAGATCTGATGATGGACCTACAAGTGGTATCAGAGCGGGTTGCTCTCGATATCTAGGATCTACAAGGTTGGAGATGGAGCAGATTCAAAGAAAGAGCATATCTGATGATGGGACGATGGTGTTTAAGGTATAATCGTTATTTTTTTTGCGGCAGCAAGAAACTGGTCAATTATTTATTATTGATCGGAGGTTTTATTCAATTCATGTTTAATGATTGAGATCGGTGCAATATTAAATTGATGAATTGTTTGGGATTGACATCGATTAATTTGTTGGTGATAATTAATGGGGTTGATTTGTGTTATTTTGTTTGTCATTTCCTGTCGATTGGAGAATTTATTTGTCGTGGGGCTGTGCGTTATTGCTACTATTATTTTAATCGATTGTGTGGGACTGAGTTAATGATTGACGCATGTGATCAGTCAAATGGATTAATTCTGGTTGCTGTGGAATTAATTCTGGTGGCTGTGGTGGTTAAGTCTGGTCTCTCGGTGATTAATTCTGGTCAGTTAATTTTGGTCAGTGGTTAATTCTGGTCAGTTAATTCTGGTCTCCTATTTAATGCTGCTCGTTTGTTGGTTAAGTCTGCTCTCTTTCATTGTTAATACTGCTGCGTTTCTTGGTTAATACTGCTGGCTCAAGATGGATCGCGAACAGAATGGTTTATTTTATGGCTTGTTTTGGTGATTATTTGAAGAAGAAAAGTGAATATGGTTTATTTGATGTTGTAGTTGAGTTTCACAGGTGCGCGTTCTTATGTTTGTGTGTTATTGCGGTGACAAAGACTTGATGAATCTAGCAAAGTGTGTGATCTATTATCTAGGGTGCTTAATGCTCACATTTGCTATCACTTTAAGGAGTTACGTTGTAGTGCTCAGTGTCTCATATAGTTGAGGATTTATCAAGAGGTCCTGGTAGCCTACTTCTAGGGATAAGTTTGGAGTCACGTGGATAGTGCAAGATATAAGACACAAGTTTGGGAAATTCAACTTCTTCATCAAGTTCATTATAATCGGTTTTCTTCATCAGTAATCAGTTCATAAAGCCTAAAGAGTTCGTGATTCAAGATATGGTTATTGGTTTCAGGGGAAGCTTGTTCAACAATCTACATGTACCACTTAAGGGGAAGTATTTTGTTTCAAGTTGCATGGAAAACCCCTATTCGATGATTACAAAAAGGGGAAGATGATTGATGATTTGTCGTTATTCAAGTGGTGATGTCTGTGAGATTCGGTCGTCATTTGTTATTTGTCGTCATTCACTTGTGCATGAGATTTGATAGATTGGTTTGCAGCTTATTATCGTGTGGTGACATGTTCAAGAAGACCTCAAGGAAGCCTTGAAGAGATAGTTTTGTAATATCAAATAAGAGAAGATTGTTGGAAAATATAATTTGATGATTACAAAACTATAGGGACTTTATGTAAACATTAGTTATCTTCCTGTGAAAGTTAGGTCATTTGTAAAACCCTATTTATAAAGGGTTAGGGCAACAGTCATAGTATAATCATAGAAAAATGTAGATCTCTCCTATGAGAGTCGAGTAGCAAACCTGTGATTGTACACGTTTGTTTGTAGTTGTTAGTTTATTATTTATGAATAAAGAGGCGCCTTGGTTAAATAAATTTAACCTTGTTAAACATCATTGATCGTTCTTAATTTCGCTGTGCATATCAATGGTGTTTGTAAAACACATCCTAGATGGGGCTAAACGATCTTCAACAAGGGTAGACTGTAACAACCCGTAATTTTCCAAACATTATTTTAATGATTAAAAAAAATTATTAATTTATTATTATTTGGCAATTCATCTGAGCATTTTTGAACCTACATGATTATTTTGGAAGGTTATTCCGCACACCATAGCATACAGAAACCCTCCAAACTATTTAATTTTATCAAGAAAAGTGAAGTTATCACTTCCTGACATTTGCAGGCAATTTATTTGCAAAACCGAGAATTCATCTCACTTTTCTGAAAAATGCGACGTAATACGCGTATCGACATCACAAAAGTAATGGCTTAAATTTTAGAATTCATTTTCGAAGTTAATGACCCTATTTTCGAATCATTTTTATAAAAACATTTCTAGAAATATATTTCCCGTATTTTTACGAACCTAAGTGATCACGTTTAAAATTTAGCTCAACGGGATACGGGGTACACAATTTACACAAACATGTAATAAATAATCCCCCTACCCTTAAATGTGTCCACATACATCACATATATTTTACTCTTCTTCCCTGGTTTTTCTTTTCGCCTACGTATAGCTGCCATCGACCCATCATTTTCCCCTTATCTTTTATCACTGATACATCACCATCACTGTTTTATCTCTTCTCAAAAAGCATCAAGGGATAGTGATTTATGCTCAAAATAACCTCCCCAAAAATTGAGAGCAATAAAGGAGAGTCAAATCTTTCCTCTTCTCCTCCTTTTTATCCAACCCAAAGATTCACAGGAAAACCACATCTCGAATAGTATTCGAAAACCAAAAAGGGGTTGCTGTGGGGTTCCTGCTTGGATCAGAGTGGGTCTAATGGAGTTCGAATTCGCTTGGGTTTCATTGTTTTCTCTTGGTCTCCCTCACTCGACATCACACGCCTTTATGAAGGTTTTGTTCGAATCTCCCTTGTGTTCATTATACTGATTTTATTTATGTATTGAAACCTGGTTGTTATTTAATATATATATATATATATATATATATATATATTGATAAAACCAATTAGAGTGATATTAGTTTTCGTGGATCTAAATGTGTGATAACAAGTTATTAAATCTTAGTGGGTTAAAGATACGGATTAAAACGTTTCGAATAATGTTACCATTGTTTTCGTGTGGTAAAAGACTTTAAGAGGGTGGTTGGTTGTTAATTAAACTGAGTCAGCTCACTGAGTCAACTCAGTGAGTGAGCCAACTCGCAAATTGCCCTTGTTCTGTGTCTCGCCATTTTTGGTTGTTGTTAATGTTGTCGAGATGGTTGTTTTGTGTCTCGGTTAGTCACAACTCGCAAGGGTGCGAGTTATTCGTTTTAAGCATGCATTGTCGCGGCTTGTTTTGTGATTGTTTGAATCGTTATAAGTCCGAGTCGACTCAGTAAGTATAGTAGACAGATCTGATATTGAATTTAAAAACTCAATTAGTACCATTCGTGTGGTGAAATACATGAGAACGTGAATCGTGAGTCATCTTGGTCTCGGATTAGTCATTTGATTTCTCTCTAAATTGTTGACTCATTTTGGGTTGCGTTGTTATCTCGGTCTTGTATTTGTCTCGAACTAGCAATAGACCTGGGGTGTGACTGATTTGGTTTTCTTGTGCCATTTGATTATTCCATTTGGATGTTGGAATCAAGTTCATCTCGAACCACAAACTTGGTTTAACTGAGTTTTGACATGCTCCTAACATGCTCCTAGACTGCTAGTTGATAAATAAAAAGTATGTGCACACAAATATCGTACATGATATATGTAATGTGATACGTAATAATTTTGTTTTGAATCATATGTAGCAAATACTATGGTGCGTTTGGCTATCAGTGGGCTAGCCACAAAAAGTGTTTTAAGGTTCCCATTTGGTTCGTGTTAAATGGGCTGGGAGCCCATCTAATATAACTTAGAGTGTATTTGTTCTTTTTAAAATGAGTAAGCCCAACCATTTGGTAAAAGTTAACATTTTTCAAATATGAAACACTTTGACATTTAGTATAATCAGTTATGCTAACAATTTGCAAATATGAAACACTGGACATCGGCGTTCTGTTGGTACATGTCGAACTCTTGGGGATTTATAATTGATATTGGTCATTACGAATACTAAACAGACATAACTACTTAATGGATTTTATATTGAATTGTTACTTGACACTTGACATTTACCGGATAAAATCAGTGTACAATCCAACTATATAGGACTAATCGGACATTTTTAGAATAAACGACTGATTAATATTCTAAAAAGTAGGATTAACTATTACCGTCAATTGTCATCATTATAAACTGTCGGGAGCATTATTTTGAGAAACTGAGTTTTATTAAAGTCACGACAACTTGTGAAAACTTTATAAATGGGCGCGTCATGCCAAAATTTTGTAAAACTCCCTAAACTTATACTTTAATGTCGAAAAACCTTTTATCTTATAAAAACCCGACAATAATCGAAACTTGTAGTTTATTAACATGAAAACATTTACCATGTGACATACTAATTTAAGTTTCCTTTTAAAACTTAAATTACCATTCTAAAACTTTATTGATTATTTTCCGAACTATTAGGGTATTAGTGGGTAAATACCGAAACTTACTAAGCGACCTACTGTTATTGACGTTTCCTTGACATTATTTTCCTTGACTTCTTTAGTCATACCTTGCTCGACTCAAGTTCTCGTCCGTACTCGTCTCGACTATGTCGATTTTCTATTCCTGTTTGGCGTGAGTGTTCTTGAGTCTATGATGTCTTACCACCACACGAAACGTTAAACACTAAACTTTTTACAAACTTTGTTACGAGTAATCCACGAAAACTAAGACGCTCGTCTTTTGAAAACTCTTTTACTTTACGAGACGTATTCTGAGGTAACTATATATATTAGGTTGTGCCGATCCGGCACCGTTGTGCCTGTACTCTCGATATCGTTATATATTGCTCTTGATGCCAGCTGTGAACACTGTGATATTTTTGCGTTGCTGCAAGCTAAGGTGAGTTCATGGCCCCTACTTTTACTGATTTTTAAAGTGTTTTTAGGGGAGAATACATGCTCGTTTTTAACTAAACTCAATGACTGTATACTTGATATATGCGAACTGTTTACTCAATATTTGACTGTTTAGCTGAAATATTTGTTTTGGATATTTGAAAGCGATATGTGATTGACTGATATTTAGCCCCAGTCTATTTACACTTGTTTTACAACCGGGGTGAGAAATATGCAAAACTAATTTTATGGACCAACACTGTTATTATCAAACTATTACGCAGCGTAACCTAAGCACTATTATGTCCCAAATTGCCCACACTCATGAACCGTCAATTCCTGCTGGGAAGCACGAATGTTATAGATAGATCTATTGGGAGTCACGTCCCCGTTCGGGTTGACCGGATAGGCAAACGAACTTATACCATATCGAAACTACAAGTGTCTAGGATACACACTTGCCGGGCCACTGATATTTAACATGCTTCTAGAGGCATGCACACTAGTGATAGCTTCGGTTACATGAACTTAGAGCTAGCGTAATAAACTATTTTATTTTGGGTTGCATACCCTACTATTGGTCCACAACTCTAATCTTGATATGAAGTAAACCGTATTTATCATGACATTGTGAGCAACACAATGGTCACAAAACTCTTATTGAACTCACAATATTTTTACTGCTTTATTTCAAACCTATGAACTCACCAACCTCGTGTTGACACTTTTTAGCATGTATTTTCAGGTTTAAGGCGATAATCTAGTTGTGAAGGCTTTTGGCAGGGCAAGGCATGGTCATAGAAGGCTCTGATATATTCGGGACCACTTGAAATCTTTTATGGGCTTATATTTCCGCACCATTTTTGAAATATTGTAAACAAATCACTTTTGAATATGAAATCTATTTTAAACGGTTGATGTAAAACCGTTCTTTATACTTTGTGTTGTGATACCAATTTAGTAGCAGCCAAACATGTATGCTTCCGCTAAACCAGATTTTGGGGGTGTTACACAAAACATTTTGTATTTTTCAACAATTATGATTATCTAATAGAACAAAGATTATTACTTTTAGGAAAACAAGTATTTTAGTGTAGATAATATGAACGAATTTTACTTTTTTATGAAATGACACACGTTGTATTAGGTTATTTTGAAAATCTAATACCCTATATATTTTTTAAACAAGATATAATTTATTTTCTTGTAACATAACCATTCATGTTACAAAGAGAATGAAATGCATAGGATATAAATTATCCTTTCTCAATCTTTTGATATAAGAAATTCATGTGATTATGAGTGTTGAGTCGTTCATGAGCAAAGTCTACATATGTTGTTTGTTTGCTCGTGTTTGGTTATTCGGAAATGACACATTTACAAATTGTGTTGCAACATAAAATGCTTGAATATTTCGGATGAAACATCCAAGTCGTCAATCCTACTTCGTTGTGTATTTTATGCATCTTTTAAACATATTAGTTTAATATTTGGAACACAGCCATTGGACAAGAAGACTCAATATGACATCATCAACACAAGTGTGAGTTATGATAGGATGCATATGTAACACCCCCGTTTTTTATATTGGCAGCGGAAATATAGGTTGGGGTGTTACTTCAAGGTTCACAATCATGATAATAGAAAACGACTCGAAAAGAGATGTTTTAAATAAATTGTTATCATTTATTTATTTAAATCAGAGTTACATATAGAGGTCCCAGTGGGATGTTTCTGTTAATACGTGATAAAAGTTACATTATTAGTTGAATGATAACGAAATAGACACTCTTTTTATAAGGAGAAAGTCCATGCCACTCCGTGCCAAATCGTACTTTCAGTTACCTGAGATAAACATTCTTAAAAAGTCAACACAAAGGTTGAGTGAATCCATAGCGTTTAACGTTAAATAAGTTTGAACACAAGCTAAATAGAGAGTAAATCAGTTATATCGCAGTTTGTTATATATTGCTCTAAGTCTCATGAATCGCAAGACGTTAACACGATGAATAACGATTATGCCCTAGAGTAGGAGTCTGCCTGAAACTCTTTATTAAATGTTTTCAAATAAAATGCATTGCGTCACTTATCCAACAACACAAAGGGGTTGTCAACCCAATAGATCTATTCATTATATTCGCGCTCACCCGAAAGTGATTAATGGTTCATGATAGAGGGTCTTTAAATAGGCAATAGTTAAACTTATGCAATATAAATCAGGAAAGCATACAGGAAAATACTTGTGTTCGGTTTAGTAGCATGTATCTCCCCATAAGTTTGGAAAAACGTATAAAGAAAAGTGGGACTATGAACTCACCTGAATAGTCTGGATGGAAAACAAAGTTAAACAAAGTTGATAAACGTCTCTGGCATGCAACCTGGGTTGGTATGTCAAGTTTTCAGTAACCATTTATGAATATATAAGTTTTTATCATTCGTTTCATAATTTTTCGGTAATTGTTAATTTTGAGACAACATGAAGTTTCTTCAAAAGTTATAAGATTTTATCTTATTTCTTATCTGTGAGTTTCCATTCCGTTCGTTCGTTAAATAGACACTTTGTTTGTTCGTTATCGAAGAAAACGTATTACGGAGTATAATAATAATAATAATAATAATAATAATAATAATAATAATAATAATAATAATAATAATAATTTAATTATAATAATTATTATAAAGAAAGTTATACTTTAATCCCTTATAGTTTTACATGTTGATGACTTTTACCCTTGAACTTTTGTAAAATGACAAGTTTTACAACTCAACTTTTACAAATTTACAATTTTTACCCTTTAACTTTGGTCAATTGACAATTTTTACCCCTATAGTTTCAAAAATGACACTTTTTACTCCTAGAGTTTATGTCGACTGCATATCAAGTCCTTTTTATAATTCTGGTTAGAGTTTTGGCAAAAATTACCCCTGAGACTCCCGTCGCGTTACACACGACGTCCTTATTTTATAAAAACGCGTTATATCTTTAGAAAAAGGGCAAAACTTTTTACGACTCTTTCGTATACTTAATTATCAGTTTATAAACTTAGTTTTTACAAAGTTTCAACTCGTGATTCGAGCTCACGAGCTCAAAATGAATTTATTAAGGGTGCGTTTGTTTGAAATTCTGGGCAGAAAACACGCAGGAAAGAAAAGCCAATATCTCGATGATAACTTAATCATTTTACTCCGTTCTTTTTCTTATAGTTAGGTAGCTAAGTGATCTTGTTTCTGACAAAAATCTAGAATTTTTAAGGTCCATTTGAGGGTCAAAAAATAAGTCCAAAGTTAGGCGTTTTTATTAAAGTGCTGTTCGGATTTTGAAGAAAAACACCATCTGTTAAGCGTTTTCATGACTCGAGGTCTAAAGAGTTTTTGAAGAAAACGTCGTTCCGGACAACTTTCGTGTTTTAACTTTTCGACTAATCGGACCAGAAAGGCCTCGTTTCGCGTGATTTCGCATTCTGTTTACAGAATGTTCGAATCAGTTTTGGGAAATTTCAAATGGACGTATCTTTTGACTCGTTTACTCGTTTTTGATGATTCAAATTGCTATGTTTTCCTTGTAAAATTATCTTTAACAATGTAAGTGTCCTATAGCCTACTGTTTTAGAAATATCAAAGAACAATAAATATTGGGTGTTTGTTTTTGGTTCGAACAAAAAGAAAAGAAAAGAAAGAAAATGGATTTGTTAGTTTTTGTGTTACATCATTATTAGAGGCTACTTAATTAGTATTTTAAGAGTATTTAGAGCATATGAAAAATAAGGAAATGAGTTTAGAACTAACCTAGCTTGTTTTAGTCGATTAGGGCAATTTTAGGGCGTATGGCTTGGAAAATGAATCGCAAGAGTTTCTCCTTCCTTCTTTGGCTTCTTAGGGTGTTATTAGTATCATATAAGGGTTGTGGTTTCAGTAGAGTGGGTGGTTGTGGGCTGTGATGGTATTGTCGAGTGGTTTGTGAGGACAAAAGGGGCGTTTGGTTTGTTTATTTATAGGAAGGGAAAAGTCTAGGGTTTCTAAAGTATGTTAAGTCACCATGTTCTATGAGAGGGGACATGGTGATGTGGTTGAAAGTTTTTGGGGACAAATGGGTGGAGGAGGGGGGATGTCGTGGGGTATGTGGTGAGGGGGTGATGTGTTGTGTTTAATGCCATACAAGTACTCATCTTCTAGAGAAAGAGTGATGTGTAGATTTAGGGTTTACACATTTGTACACTTAGGGTTTAAGAAAATAGGAGGATTTGGTTTGTATCTTGTTGAATTCGAACTAGGCCAAGGGAAATGGAAAAGTTTGGTTCGACTAGGGCTTTAATTGGTTGTACATTAAGCTTTAGTGATTAGTACTTAGGGTTTAGGGTAAGTAGTAAATTAATTTAAGGCTTAGGTTTAAGAATTTGTTTGTTAGAAAAATAATTAAGGTTTATTTTCTAGTGTATATGTCGAATTGCATAAGAAAAAGAAAAGAAAAATGGTTTGTGCTTAAGGGAGTTGTACCATGAGCTTAATAAAGTTGTATCTAGGGTTTAGAAAATAAGTAAATTATATTTTTAATATTTACTTAAGCTATATAATTTTTATGTAATTTTTATTAGGGTTTTAAACTAATTAAATGAGATTTAAATTTTTGTGCATTAGAGGGTTGTACTATAGGTTTAAGGGTTTGTACAATTAGTTTATAAATTTATTTAATAATTAATGTATAAAATTATTAAAATATGCTTTTAAAATAATTATTATTAAAGTTTATATAATGTTTTTACTAATAATTGATTTTTATGCATTAAGGATTTGTACTTTAGTTTAAAGGACTTGTACATATATATTTTATAAAAATATTATTTAGGGTTTGTGATTTTATTACATAAAATAATAGTTTTGTGAAATTAGGGTTTTATCGGGAGTTATAGTGGAATTAGGGTTTCTGTGCTTTAGTGACTTGTATATTACTCAAATAAATTATATTTTAGTATTTCTAGGGTTTTGATATTATCATATGTTGTTATGGTAGTTTAGGGTTTCATAAAAATTCTTATCAGATAAGAAACGTTTAGTTTTAAACGTACGTTAACGAATTAACGTAAAGTGGTAAATGAAATATCATACAGTTTTAGATCAAAGATGTTTATATTAATTGGGTTGCGTGTGAGCGCGTTTATCGGGGATGTGATCTACGTCATATAAGATAACAACTATGAACAGATAATAATAAAAAAAATAAAAAAAAAATTATACGTGAAAAAAGGATAAATAGTCTGTAAGATAATTTATTTTAATGTGAGATTTTACGAATGGTTACAGCATATTCTTTTCGTCTTGAGAAGGACGCCATTATTTTCATAACAATCGAGTGTGATTGAGTATGTAGGTTCAAGATGATATGCTTTGTTATATCTTGAAGCTAGACAAATAATGACTCCAATTTCATGTCCACACTCAAAAACTTGTCAATTAGATTCGATAATGATATCAATCATAATTTGAATAATGAATCGATATATGCTCGAAATCTTTCTTGACCCTCACGGCCACTATTTTTTAATAAAGAAAATAAATAATGATTTATGTAATGTGCTCCATTAAATTTAATACTTGTTATATGTGTGAGGTTAATAATAATGACATGTTAACTTCAAGATTGTCATCTATTTTTGTGTGTGAAAAACTATTTATTATTACGTATAATGTGCATAGTTTTTGACATTTCATAAGTATAAAAAATAATTATCCTAACCATTTTTATACAATATACAACTTATGTAAAAATAGTTTATGACTACATGTTTGAAACAATTAGTGTGTGTTCAAATACATGCAAGGTTCAAAAATACATTTTCTTTTACTTAAATACTAATGTATTATTATAAACCCTTCTCTTGATTAGACAACCTATGGCCAACCAAGATAAGCGCATGTAATGTTTTAAAAATCATGTTGCAGAAGTGTTAAATATTTTAAGGTGTCATATTTTAACACTTGAACCTTTGGAGAGATAATTGTGTAAGACAATTGTTTTCGACAAACATGATTAATCAACTTAGTCTACATATCTAAGTGAGTTACTAAAACAGTTTAAGATAAGCAAGCAATCAAATACACATAAGCAAGTAAGGTAATCTATACCCAATG
Source organism: Artemisia tridentata subsp. tridentata (assembly GCA_021014915.2). Lineage (NCBI taxonomy): Eukaryota > Viridiplantae > Streptophyta > Magnoliopsida > Asterales > Asteraceae > Artemisia > Artemisia tridentata. The sequence continues at coordinate 223,634,493 of CP139506.1, read as the reverse complement.
CAATAACAATTTAGCATAACACGCATAAAGATATTCGTAATCATTTTGTATGTTAGATACAACAATGTATACTTGCTTGATTTTGTTCCGAAAAGAATTTTCCTCCCCATTTCAAAAATTAATTTAGATCAATATTTTGAAAAGATAAAGACACCAGTTTTCAAAGATTCATTTACTAGAGATGCCCGACTCGAAAGAAAGAGTAAAATACAAGTTTTACGTTAACACGTAACACAAGGTTTTGACCACTAAGTTGTACTTTGCATTTATGATTTAATTGAGTTTGTAATCAATACTTGAAAGTATTTTAAAATGAAAACAGACTCAGTTACCTTTAAAGTGGCGGGTGGCACGACTCCTACGGACTTACGGTTGATTTTATATAAATTTTTAAAATTGACACTATTCTGGTGAAGGTCCCTTAAATGCTGACGGTCCCTTAAATATTTAAAGGACCGTCCATATATTTAGGACCGTCACTAGTAAAAAAAAAACACGTTATTCGTATATAAATTCATTTCCTTCAAGCTAGTATATGAAGTGCATTTAACCAACAAAACTAGTACGAATTAAGCAACAAAGCACTTTAGCACAAATATAGCAACTAAACACTTTTCATATTTAATCCATCTTAATGAGAAATTTGATACATAAATCGTACTCTATTTTAAAAACCATTTGTTTTGAAAACTAGAGCGACGTGGCTCTGATACCAATTGTAGAAACGTAGAGGGGGGGGGGGGTGAATACGTTCCTGTTTAAAATCTTAAATATTTCGTATCAAATTCCCGATCAAGTGTGACTAAATATGAGTAGTGGTTATGTTACTCATAACAATTATATATGTCACGTAATTACAAGTATGTTTACCAAGTCATGACTCACGTATCATCAATACAAGTAATCACATAAACATAAGCACAACACAAGGTTGAAAGAGTTATGCTATTTCTAATTACAATTTGGACGGTCCTTAATATGTACGGACGGTCCCATATATATTTGGGACCGCCGCCCTAATTAAGGGACTGCCGTCAGTGGCGAGTTTATGACATGTGATGAAGTTTTTATATGTTTTGCATTTTTAAGTTAACTAGTTAATATCACAAGCATGATCACAATACACGCAACAAGCCACACAAACCTAAATGTAATGCAAATATAAATGCAAGAATAGAAAGTAAAGAGATGAGATGAGAAAATGCAAACTGGATACGATGATTTATAGTGGTTCGGCATGAAGCACCTCTTCGCCCTACTCCGAGTTACTTCACTAGTCAACACGCTCCCTTTAGGCGGAACAAACCATACACCAAAGCTTACACCAATTTAACGACACCAAGCGGAATGTCAAGTCCTAATCCTAGCTAGAACCAATCTACATAAAGCCCACGTGGCTACACGAACAAGCACTCTTGTCCACTTGGATTTACACACAATCCAAGTCTTCGCACGGACGATCACCCCGTCCAAATCTTCACACGGACGATCACCCCGTCTACTTGAATCATCACCCAATCCAAGGTTTCACGGACCTTCACCCGGTCCTAGTCTTCACAAGGATGATCACCCCATCCCAATCTTCACACGGACGATCACCCCGTCCTAACAAACTATTACAAGGACTATACACTTTGTCCTAATCTAAACTAACACAACTATTCACGACTCACACACAAGTCGGATATACTAATATACAAATGAGAGAGTTTGGAGGAAGAAGAGAATCGTAACACAAGTTACGTGTGTGTGTGTGTGGACTACATTATAACACTTCGATTCTTGACGACTTCGAGTGTTCTTCTCTTGCACTTGAGATAGAGGATGACGGGATCACTTATAAACACATACCAAAGAGTTATAGTGATCAAAGAAGGAAGAAGAAATAACAGAATATTTTTGTGCAAAGAGGTCTAGTTTTTCTTAGAAAACAGTGTAGTATTTATAGGCACCAGGAGGAGTGGGGACGGTCCCTTAAACCTTGGACGGTCCCTTATATATAAGGGACCGTCACCTATTTACGGGACCGTCCCGATAAACGCTCCTCTTTTTGTCCTTAAGTGGTGAAAATTTATCTGATTTAAGCGAGAAAAATAGCTGTTGGGAATTTGAAATTCAAATTTATTTTTATTTAAAACATTTCTTTATAAATACAAAATAATTTGTCTAGTTTATTTTTGTAAAAATGTTTTGTCACATTTATAAAAATGTGAGGTTTAAGGACAAAAATATTTTCTTTGATCACTTAACAAAATTGGTATAGAGTTTGTTCATACCTTAAGTGATGTAGACTTGAGTCGTCGAGAGATGTTGATGAGTTCTGGCATTGATGATTTGTGTAAACGAGTAACTTGTGCACTTTACGTTATGTATTACAAGTTACATGTTTGTCATCATTATTAAAACATGAAGACACCGTATAGATTAAACGTCGTAACGTTTGCACTAACAAAATGTCAGAAAAGTCATGTGGCTTGCCTACTTTTGTTGAAACCTTTATCAAAGGGTGTTAAACACTGTACCCTCACAACAAACAATTAATTTATCAAAATGCTAAAACATCCTACAACTTCTTCCTGCAAAACGGATGGTTTGAATGCAGAGAGAGAATGAGTGGAAAAAAAATAATATAATATTGTTGTGTGCGTAGGAAGATTTGTAGGATGAAATGGTAGGAGGTTGTAGCAAAGCTCTTAGAGTCCGTTTGGTAGGGTGAAATAGAAAGATGAGAAAAGGGAGGAGAATAATATCCCGTGTTTGTTGGACAAAAGAATGGAAACCGGAGATTATAAATTGATTCTCCTTCCGTAAATATGATTCTTCTAAAAAAGTCAAGAATTGGGGGAATGCAATATTTTAATGCGCCTGATTCTCCCTAATCATTCTCGGTGATTGGGGATCTTCATTAAAAAAATCGTGATATTGATGATAACTGAAACGTGTGCAAATCACATTTAAATACCGATGGTTCTTTCTACATACTGCATATCCTCTGAATCTCAATCTGCTAGGTTTAATTTTTCATCCCAACTAAGGTAAATGTTACTATACCTTCTTTTCAAGCTTTACTTTGTCACAAATCCATTGTTAATTTTTGTAAAATGATTAAGTTTTGCATGTTGTTTGGTTGTAAATTGTTTATTCATAATTTGGTTAAAAGAATGATTCAATTGATTATGTTAGAATGTCCTATACATGATAATTTGGAGTGCTTAACGAATCAGTTAATGATGGTTTTTGGGTTTAATGTGTTGATTATTTTGGATTTTGATGCAGATATCTAGTTAAAAATGATGTATGTTATTTGGGATTTTTGGATTCAGAACTTGTTTACTATGGAGTATATCAAAAAAAGTATTCAGATGAGATGTGACTTGATAATGCAATATTCAAATAACTCTATCAAAACACAATGTCGAACACCCTTTAAAAAAGAGTGATCAGTGTATCTTGTTTCTTTAGTATAACAATTTATACTTAATAGCTTTTTTGAGATTTGATCTTAATATGTTTCCGCTAGTAGTTGATTATACTTATACTAGTAGATTACTAAAATGGTCTTGATTTTGTTTCAAAATGCATTGTTGTATATTTTGTTTCTAAAGTAATACACTTTGTAGATGGCGATAACATCTTTGTCCCAACGGAGAATCATAAGTCGAAAAGCGACAATGATGGCCACCTTAGGAGCAGCCCATACAATGTTCATTGTGATACGTTGGTTTATGCTATGTGGTGTTGCTATGAATCATATTATCGAGTCTAGAACATTGCGAAAAAATTATTTTACAAGTTATTACAATAGATGTCAAAATATGAGAAGGATGGTATATGAAAGTGACACTACGAGTGTGGTAAATGTAAGAATGAATAAATACGCATTTACGACATTATGTGAGATTCTTGAAACTAGAGGAGAGTTAAGCTGTAGTAAACACATGAATGTCGATGAACAAGTTGCTATGTTCTTGCAAACGCTTGCACATAATGAGAAAAATCGTATAATAGTTAATAGGTTCCAAAGGTCGGGTGAAACAATTAGTCGGTATTTCAAGTTAGTCTTAAATGCGGTATGTCGACTACATAAAGAGTTTTACAAAACACCCGTGCCAGTGCCGGATTGATGCATTGATGGAGTTGCATGTATCCGGTAAGTATTCAGGTGCTGATAATGGTTTCAAACCCGGATATTTTAAGGCGGTGCAACAATTGTTGGAGGTAAGTCTTCCATACTCGGGATTGAAAGCGGAGCCTCATATCAAGTCAAGGCTCAAGACATTAAAGTCAAATTTTAGCATTGTGCATGACATGTTACTCGGCATTGATACGAGTGGTTTCAGCTTCAAGTGGGATTCTGATACTTGTTGTGTTGATGCAGAAGACAGAGTGTGGACTGAGTACTGCAAGGTATTACTTTTTGTGTCTCATTATTATTATGATGTAATTAAAATAACTTATGCAAGCTGTTTTAAATTTCAGACTCATAAAGGTGCCGCCAATTTTAAAGGCAAGCCATTACCATTCTACGAAAAGCTTTGTACCATCTTCGGTAAGGATAGAGCTACAGGTTCTCGAGCCATTGATCTTGGAGATGATGAAGTTGTACAAGAGACACCTATGTCACCCATTGAAGTTGATATAGACAGTCCTATGCCTAGTGAATCTAATAAACGTAAAAGAGGAAAGAGTGCTGAGTTCATCGAGACTTTCAAGGATTGTTCTAAAGACTTGACATATCAAATCGAACACTCTATTGGTGGGTTAGGAGAAAAAATTATGGCAAGTGCTAATCAGGAAATTGTTGCTGATAAGTTGGACGAAGTTATCACTGTTATACAAAATATACCTAGCCTAACCGCACATGAGCGTATTAGAGGGGTGCACGTCATTGGTCGTGATGCAAGTAAGGCCCGTATATTTCTACGAGGTTCGGAAGAAGATAAAATCATCTACATTCAAATGCTTGAAGATGGTTCTTTGGTTTAGCTGCTACTGATTACAATTGGTTTCAGATTGCTTTTTTTATTTCTTGCAAATAATTCCACAAACATGTTTATGCATGGCTGTTGGTACAATGATTTTGATGTTGGTTATTTCATTTTGTTTATGACTCTTTTCATGATTTGGTGTAATTTAATAAAATGGTTGACGTTAAACTCATGTACCTTTGTTTTATAAAAGTTTCATGTTTAATCACCAGCTATTTATGCTCGTTGAGAGTGTTTATGGAGTCTGTAGTCACATGTGGATTGGTTCACTACTCAAAGTATATAGGTAGCGAATGTGTAGTGTTATGACTGATTCTCTCTTATACCAAACAAAAGAATTAATTCTCGAGCACATTCCAATGCTCAATTCCCTGCTCTTGCCAAACAATAGAATCCACTATGAGACTTCAAAGTCTTTCCTTTTCTCTGCAATTCCATTCTCTACTCTAATTCCATTCTTTGCGATTCAGTCCTACCAAACGCCCTTAGAGTCCGTTTGGTTTATAAGTGGGGTTGAATTCGGATTTGGATTTGATATACGATTTGTATTTGAGGTAAGATTAAGAGAGAGAAATAATATTTATTTTAATATATTTTATATATTAATTTTTTTTAAATATTATTAAAAAAGTGGGACCAATATATATATTTTTTGTTAATTAAATGATGATTGTGAAATGATGTAGTAATTTAGGACCCACAAATTGGTTTGATTCCACCAAACCTAGCTAAGAATCCAGATTCACTTTTAATAAAAGATGACGCTTTTTTGAATCAATTCAAGCAAACCAAACTATTAATAAAAGAAACACATTATTACTTCAATACAAAAGACATCTACCAAAGGCCCTTAATTTATGTTTTCTTTAAATCCAAATAGTTCCAAACAAACACACCCTAAAAAATTATACAGTAACTATCATGGACTCTTTTTACGAGTAATATTTTATTAACTAACTTTTAAAATAATTTTTTTTCTTTTAATTACTTGTTATATCTTTTTTGTCTGCATCTGCTTCAAAATCCAAATTTTAAACCTCCGAGAAACCAAACGGGCCCTGATTGACTCCAAACACCCACCAAAAGTAGCAACAAAGAATGAGCCACTCAAAAGAAGTAGAAGAAGAACACTTCGATGTTCTGACTAAAACTGGTCAAAAAACTGGTCTCACCAAACCCAGGTCAGTTTCATTAAACTTTATTTGAAAATACTTGTTGCAGTTTGATTTTAATACACGATGGATTAGTAGTGGGTAATGCTTTATTTTGGTTCAAATTGTGTTTGTTATTGATTTTTTAAAGTGATTATGAAACATTGAGATGATATAACAAAACAGGTTGTTTAATTAAGATGGTGTTTGAATGAAATTAGTTTTGTTGCAAATTTTACCCTTAATGTGTCTAGATAATTTTAGTATCATGATGCCCGAACACGAGAAACTATGTAAAACGTAATACCCTTAGATAATAAGATGAGGAGTAGCCCAAAAGGAAACTGGTGGGGGCTTACCCAACTGCTTCTTTGGGCCAGCCTTGAGGGGCGTTGGTTATGTAAGAGAGGACTTGGCAGAAAATGGTCATGTTCCCCCAAGCGGGCGGACACTCTCCTCTACACCTTAGCATCCCGCTCTGATCATTTCCTTCCACGTAATGTCCTTGGGGCCAGCGTTGTAAGTTACCAACATTTTGCTAGATGTCACGATAAAAATAGCACTTTTAATTTCTAGACAGTTTGTTCATAATATGTTTGTTATGATTATGCATTGGACATGTTTGTTTATAAATCTCTGTAGGGTCTTGATAGAAAATTGTTTTGACTTTTAAAACTTTAGAAAGAAATATTTATTTTGTTATTTCATCATTAAATGTATAGGATAAGCTATTATCGAAGGTAATAATTTAATGCTTTTGTACAGGGGAGCAGTTCACAGAGATGGGGATTACCATAGAGCTGTTCATGTGTGGATTTTTGCTGAAAGTACACAACAACTTCTTCTCCAGAAACGGGCTGATTGCAAGGATTCGTGGCCTGGACTATGGGATATATCTAGTGCCGGCCATGTATCAGCCGGTGATGCATCCCTTATATCTGCGCGGTAAATTTCTGAACTAGAAGTCTCAAAATGGGCTGAGTAATGGGGCAAAACAGATAACTGTTTTAGTATGGGCCTTGTCAATTTCTTAAACTTTTATTGATTATAATTACAAAAACCATTTATTCACAAAAATAATACTACTTTTTAATATGAAGATTTAGGATGTTGTAAGCATTTGAATACACTTTGGTGACTTCAAGGCTCAAGCCATATAATTTTTTTTAGAACGGCAACTAACTATCTTAGAATATACATACAACAAATCTATCTCACATGTCCTAAGAAGGACTTGAACCCCCAACCATTTGGTTGAGGAGCTTCTCACACAACAAGGGGTACCATTGGGACACAAGCCCTTTGGTGCTCAAGCCATATCTACTTGGCTAATTATTTTTACTGATCCTATTTGACAAATTAAAAACATAATATCACCCAAAGGGACCAAATATAGGTAAATAGGTCGAATTTGTCGCCTATAATTTGTGGTGATTTTTAGAGGATCATCTATTCAATAGGAATTGTCGTATGTTTCTAGGAGAGAGCTTCAAGAAGAGCTTGGTCTGACACTCCCAGCAGATGCCTTTGAATTGCTATTTGTTTTCCTGCAACAGAGGTAGACTTTCTGTGTTTATTGACTAGCAATTTACTTTATGCGTTTCTTTTCTCATCTGGTTGTAGGAACCTTCTTTGTTATGTATGTAGTTTCATGCTAGTATTTTGAAGTGTGAAAAAGGTAAAATAAAATATTATATTAGTGCGGCCTTGAAAAAAAAACTGTTATGCTAGTGTATACGCTGATTGAAAATCTCGATCTACAACTAATTCCATTCTCTATAAAACTTAAAATGTTGTATCCTTTTCCTTTCATTCATTTCAAGAACGTATAAACAAACACTTCTTTTCCTTTTCTCTTTCTTTTTCTTTTCCCATTCTTTTTCTTTTCCCGGGTTTTAAACTTGAGAACACAGTGTAAATAGGTTCCCATGTTGCTCCTTGTTAGATAATAATTACTTAAGATTTTCATACTTTTTAAGTGACTTTTAGTAGCCTTGGTACATATTTGCCCCGCGTTGAGCTTTTTAGACGATTTTACCCCCGCGTTTTAGGCCTAAAGAGTCATAGCTAGTTCCCTTTATACTTTTTAGGCGATTTTTAGTAGCCTCTTGCATACATATTTTCCTTTGCTCTTAGGCATAAACCCCCATAACAATATCTACAAACTTTGCTGCACCCTTAGGACATAGAACTATATTTTACAATAGGCTCGTTATCTCTGCAAGTGTTTATGCTTTTATGTCCTCCATGCTCGTATGCGTTTATGCTTTTATGTCCCTCTTGCTTGTATGTGTCTACATTTATGCTCATATGCTTATGTTCTACTTTTATCCTATATGCGCTCATTATGTTATATGCTATGCTTTCATGCGTTGTATGCTTATATGTCTCTATTTCCCTAAGTTTTCATAGTGGATCCTGTCGTGCGCCTTGTATGCGTGCCATGTGTTATATGCTACATAGTTTCTCTATTCTTGCAATTTTTACACAATCACACATCCACACATATTTGCTCCTTCCCTCAAGTGCTTGTTCTTGTCTACTGAAGATTAAATGTTTTGATTTTCATTCATGAAGTCACTTTTTGTATTTGCATTTGATTGCAGTGTAACAAATAGCGGCAACTTTATCAATAATGAATTCGATGATGTTTATCTGGTGACAATAGTAGACCCAATTCCTTTGGAAGCTTTTACTCTTCAGGTGATGTATAATTCATATTATAAGTAGAAAAATATTTCGTTAATTGTTTCATCGCCCTTAATGTCAATATTGGCACTTTTTTGTTTTGTTTTGGGAAGTACTGTTCATTCGTTAATGATATAGAATTTGAACACAAAAGGGAACTTCCATTGCCAGTTAGTAGGAAATTCGAAAGTTACATATTTAGTATGAACTTACAAATCACTAATATGGTGCAAGTTATATATAATAGTAATTAAGTCGTTAGAATTGTGGTTTTTGTACTTTGAGTCACCCTCTTGTCTCAAAATATACCTTTTTTAAAATCGTGTCCATTTTTTTGTTGGACTTTAATTATTTGTAAAATTTGCCATTGAAATTTAATTATATGCTTGTTCTTCTGTTCTAGGAATCTGAAGTTTCTTCTGTTAAATACATCTCCGTCGAAGAGTATAAACAGGCACTAGCTAGAAAAGATCCCAAATATGTTCCAAACGATGTAGATGGACAATATGGTCAACTTTTTGACATTATTATTAAAAGGTACATCATTGAGAATGCAAGCAAGTTCACATATTTTCGAGTTGAAGAATATCTTGTTTCTAATGCATTATGCATGGAGAGAAAGCATGGCTATACAGGGAAAGTTATATGAATCTTTGTAAATCTAATACTACTTACAAAATTTATTATTTAGTTGAAATTTTTGTAGGTACAAAGGTAATGTGGAAGCACGGAGTCTGGATATTCAAAAGAAGCTCAATCGTTATGCTCCTGTTTCACTTAGTGCAGAGGTTGTATTCTCTTTCATTAAATTATCTTCTTTTTTCTGTGTAATGTTATACTTAAAAGCGAAAAATTTGACACATTTACTTGTAAATTGTCGATTTGAATCTCTAAAGGTTGAAATGGGTTAAAATAAAGGATTTAAAATGGAAATGGGTCAAACGGGTTTATTTGTCAGATTGTATTTAAGCCAAAAAAAAAAAAAAAAAACTAACTACTTCTTTTTAACTTAAAAGGGTAGATTATTTTAAATGATTATAGTTGTGATTAGTTATATATTAAAAAATAACATTAATATGGATAAAAGCTTTGTTTGAGGTTGGCCTGATCCAACCTGTTTACACTTATAAATTACCAGTCTCATGACCAGAGCCCATTTTGACCTATAGCCCGAGCCGCCCAGTTTTCCATGTGTGGTTGAACTCTCTCATGTTAGCTTTATGTATCTACATGTCGCAAAAGCCTTAAAAGCTCTCTCCGCCCTGAACCTTTTTATGTCTCATACGGGTGGATGATTTAATTAGTGAAATTATTTTTGTTAAATCATGGATTATTTTCTTAATTGAAACTTCATCTAGCAATCTTTCATCCAAATGTATATCATTCCCGCTCCTATCCGTCTAAAGGCTAGTCTACTTATAAAAGTCACTGATTGTATGGTGTAACTAGACTTGAAATCTGGAACTAAATCAAAATCTTCTGACACAGTTGACCGGTCTGACTGAGGAGGACAAAGAAGCTTTGGTCTTACTCATTCATGCTGCAAGAATGATGGATGATATATTCCATCAGCAGGTTTGTTTTGATGAATTTTTATCAGCAGTAGATATTCAGTTGTTTGATTGATTAACCAATATTGATTCTCTAAGATATTAATATACAATATGACAAAAAAGCACAATCTTTGGAAACAAAAGACACTCTTTTTCTGAAATGGGTGCAAAAGTCTTCCTAAGGTTCACAGATGGGGCAGTTAGGTAACTTTATTTTAATCTTTGAGTTGCAGCTAGTATGAAACTTATAATTATGCCTGATAACTGGAAGCAGAATTCGTTTATTCAAACAACTAAACTGGAGTCGGATCAATCAGATAACTAGTCTAATAATAGTGAAAGATCTTGATAGAATGTCTTACTTTTTTTATTTTTTATTTTCATTGCATCAGGTTTGGTGCAGCAATCCATCTTTAAGGGAATGGTTAAAGGGGCGTTCTCATATGTCCGAATACGACAAGCTAAAATGGAGTTATTATTCAATAAACAAAAGTCCTTGGTAAGACCCTGCACTCGCAAGATCGGTTCAATAGAATCTTGTCACATTAGCTATCCTATATTAAGATTTTGGAGCTCGCGATTCCCTTGACATATGACATCGATATTATTTTCCAGAACTTCTCCATATATAGGTTGGAACTTGTTTTTTAACCTGAATGAGCGTCACCCTTCCCTACATTCCAACTCAGAATGAGCCCATCTCAGTATGTCACTTAGAATTGGAAATTATACTTGACAAACACACTACAAGATTACCAGAAAATAATAAATAATTTCAGTAAGTACAATTGTAGATTAGATACAGATATAGGTATATATAACATCGTTACAGAGGCAGATATGCGTTACTGTTGATGTGCCTTTCACCTTAATAGCATTGAGTTTGTGCCGTATGTGACCAATGACTGACATAGAGGTGACAGATTCGGTTGCCAAGAGCGGTGTTGTATAACAGGTCCAAATTGGTTCACTTCAGATAGGATAATTCATTAATTCTTTGATACATTTAAAAAATGGTTAGGTCAGCCCGGGTTGACCCCAAATACTTATTGTCCAAAATTTCAAAGTTCTTATAGTGAATTTTCTGTCAAATATGATTGCAAAAGTGATGATAACAGTACCTGGATATTATGATTTACGAGTTTTTACGCAATAAAAACACTTTGGGCGACTTTTGACCCGTTCACCCGATTTCACCCACTTCCTTTTATGCAAATTTTCTTGTTTCATATTTATTATATCTCTTTTGCGGTTAGAGATGAAATATAACCCTACTTGACCCATTCATTACTCAATAGTAATTGGCTCAAATTGCCACCTCTTACTGATATGTACTGTGCCCGTGAAATATTCTAAAGTGTCTTTTTCTGTGTGCATCTTGTTTATTGCAAGTGTAAGTTAAAGTTATTTGGGTTGGCAGGTCTTCCCTTGATGAAAATGAAGCATTCCTGACAACTGCAGACTCTGCCGTTAGATTGCTTCCTGAAGCAACGAAACCAATTGTTGAGTGGAAAGGTCTTGAATACAAGGTCGCCTTTCCCTTGCAGAAACCTCCTGGTGCCAATTTCTACCCGCCAGACATGGATAAAATGGTATAAGATTTTTTAAGTTCAAATTTAACAAAAGTTGTGTCATACTGCATTTAATCACCTCCAATGCTCAGCCAAATATTCTAGCATGATAACTAGAGTCTAAAGTGTCGGCTAGGCTGAGTAACGGGCCAGTTTTTGGCTCTTCGGTTGATACGAAACTTTATTGACCAAAATTTTAGAAGTTTTCTAGAAGTAAGTAGTATGCAAAAAATTATTAGAGTTTTTTGTATCTTACTAATTATCTATTCTTTGTAAAACGATTTAGAAGTTGTACTTTATTAAAAATACACTTTTGTTGATGTTCAACCCGGTTGATTAACTTGACCGGAGCATTTTTTTAGTCTAACGTGTTAGGTATAACCTGAATGAATTGATGACCCAAGAGTAACGTGTCTTGTCTCAGGAATTTGAATTGTGGACAAAAGAGCTTTCAGGTGATGAAAAACAAGACGCAGCTGGGTTTTTCAATGTTATTAGAAGGCATTGCGATTCTCATTCTAACAATAGAGCTACTTCTGCCAGTGATCTCTATAGCATCCCTTATTCTCAAGAGCATTCCTTGTATCTTGCTAAAGCTGCCGAACTATTGCATAAAGCAGGCAATTTGACAAGTTCACCTAGGTAAATGGTATTTTAAATTTTGTAGCCGCCATACTCTGAGAAATTATCGGCTTTCTATGTCATTAATTTGATTTGTTTATAGTTTGAAGAGACTACTACATAGCAAGGCTGATGCTTTCCTGTCTAATGACTACTATGAGTCGGATATAGCCTGGATGGAATTGGTCAGTGCTCAATATTTTTCCTCTCTGTATCTTCTTTCGGTTGTTTGATTTTTTCCTATTTTAACTCTTCAATAACACAAAGTCGGGTGGTTAGTGATTTTAATATGTTCAGAACCTATACTTTGAAGCTGACAGAGAATGTTAGTGATCTTGATATTTGGCTCTGAAAGGGATCATACCTAAAATTACACTCTAGTACTTTACAGTATGAGCTAACTAGAGGTGGAAAATGGGTTTCGGTTGGGTTGAATCCCATATATAGTTAGTGTATCAAATATGATTTAAAAAATTACATTGTCTACATAGTAGTCTGATTTATATTTTTTTTTATGCATTGAAAATACGTTTTAGGAGATTTTTGACCTGTTTGATCTGTTTTACCCGTTTGACTGGCTTCCTTTCCACTAATTCTTTATAAATCACGGATAAGTAACTGGCTCAATATTGCCACCTCTAGAGCTTTCTATATTCATAACATAGAGTAGCAATGATTGTAACATCTTCGTGGAAGTGTCATTGATCCAAATAATGTCTAAGTGACAATAGAACATGGCTAGGATACGAGGATACAAATTAGCAGCAGGCTTTTCACTCCTATTAAAGTAAAATGATCAATATAGTATTCTTCTTTCATGATCTATATGCAAGACTCTAATTTCCATACAGAATGGATGAGCTTCTGACTTGATATGAAATGTTCAGTTTATGAGCTTTTATAGTGTTTCTATACAAGACATAGATGTAGAGGCTATTCAATGTGGTGGAAAGCTACTTAAATTTGACAATTTTATAAACACTCCTTATGGTGGCAAAGACTTAGGGGCAAAAAATTACAACTTTCATTGAACTTAGAAGATGGTGGCAAAGATTGGTGGATACGGTAACATAATAATAGATCAAAACAGGTAAATTTGTCAAACTAGCAGGTCAAAAGTTAACCAATTAAATTATTTAGCTTCATCAAACTTTTTGGGCCAATAAGGCAGAAACCATTTTTAGCTTGAAAGTTTAGTTGAATTTATAGAACAAAATATGAACAGTAATTGGTTAAAATTATCCATTACTACTACCTATTTCTATCCATAGTTTTACTATTCGACTCTTTTTTGCTTGCATATAACCTGTACGATGATCCACTTGGCCAAAAACTAATATTATTAAAGCCCATCACAATCCCTTTCTAAAGACTAACAAGCCAAACTGGTCAATTACCATGAAGTGGGTTGCACTTGACACCTCTACTCAGAAGCTACATCATTTCTTTTATCTTATAAGATTACCCAAAGTATGTTGGTTCACTGTCATCTGTTCAAATAATGAGCCGAAAGTTATATAAAATCAAGTTTTTGTCTTATGCTACGTAGCACTGTAAAAGCTGGTTTGTTCTTGTTTTTTTTTTTTTGTTCATTGCTGTTTTGAAGGTGCGCATCCTTTTTATTCTTTAGGACTCTAAGGTGGATGTTACTATTGGCCCATATGAGACTTATGAGGATGTACTATTTGGTTACAAGGTATTATTAAATTTTATTCCATTCTTGTTTTAGCACCACCTCTTATTTGGACTATGATCTGTTGTAATTTCCTTCCATGTTTTTCTCAGTGACTGAATAGATTGTTATTGTATATATCTACTCAGGCCACATTTGAGGCATTTATTGGAGTGCGAGATCATAAAGCTACTTCTCAAGTTAAACTATTTGGGGATCACTTGCAGGTCATCTAATATCATTTTCACTTGCATTCAAGTTCGTCAACTCTATTTCTATTTGTTAAATGAATCTATTTATGTAGGTTTTGGAGCAAAATCTTCCAATGGACACCATATATAAATCATCAGAAGTGATAGCGGCACCTATTCGTGTTGTGCAGCTTGTTTATAATTCTGGGGTGAGTCCTTTGTCACGGATAATTATTAATTGTTTAAAATAGTAAGATGTGAGGCATTATCTAATAATTATTGGTGCAGGATGTTAAGGGTCCTCAAACCGTTGCATTCAATCTTCCAAATGACGAACGCATAGTCAAAGATCGTGGAACTTCAATGGTGATGTTGAAGAATGTTTCTGAGGCAAAGTAAAGAAATGAACCCATTTTCTTACAATTAAATATATTCTGTATGGTGTTTTACAAGCTCCACGTACTCATTTACAAATTTCAGGTTATTCCTGGAGGTGGAAATATCAATGTATTTACCTATAAATTGATTTGACCGTTTTAACCCGTTACCTGACCTGCCCGACCCACCCATCTTGTCACCTTTACTTTTTCTTATTTCCGAAGTATTGAGAACTGAGTTGCAAAATTACATGATAGGTTCAAGCTTATACTTAAGCCTATAGCTGATGTATGTATCATAAAGGAACAACGGGAACTGGTTGACTTTGACTCTTTCTTCACTCACACAATTTGCCATGAGTGCTGTCATGGAATTGGACCACACACCATTACACTTCCTAGTGGCCAAAAGTCAACCTTGAGATTGGTCAGTTGCGTTACTATAGAATTACCAATTTGATGCTTCTTGTTTGCAATAAACATAACTGCTTTATTTCATCTCTTATATGCAGGAGCTCCAAGAACTCCATTCGGCTTTGGAAGAAGCTAAAGCTGACATTGTTGGTCTTTGGGCCCTTAAATTTCTTATTGATAAGGTCAGTATGTTAATATGCTAGCACTTATATTTGTGTGTAATGCAGAAAGCGATAATTATAATTTATAATATTGGGTTAATGCAATGTTAAACCGAGTTTCTACTTTCTAATATGTTATGATACATAATATGTTTCTTAGGATCCAAAGAGTTTGATTGGTATTATGGGTGTGCTATGATCCTGTTACGATCCCACATCGCCCAAGTATGGGATTGGGTGGTGGTTTATAAGTCTAGGTGTCCCCTCCTCTTACAAGCTAGCTTTTTGAGTGAGTTCTACACTTGGACTTATGAACCGATACGAGCCTAGTATGGGATAGGTTCGTATCAATTTTCATAAGTCCAAGTGTAGAACTCACTCAAAAAGCTAGCTTGTAAGAGGAGGGGACACCTAGACTTATAAACCACCACCCAATCCCATACTTGGGCGATGTGGGATCGTAACAGATCCAAGATACAATTTTTTACCACTTAATATAATTCAACAAATCAATCATAAATTAAGCATTTTGTTTAACAATAGTATCCAATCAAATAAGTTTTTGTCCACTGTAATATACAAGTTATAGATTTGGCTATTGTACTTCAAAGGTCCCGCTCTCCAACCAAAATGAAAGTGACTTGACCAGTTTAACTTGTGAAAACGATATGATATTACCGCCAAATGGGAATATATTTTTCCCGATAATCTTCGTTTTTGGCCAGTGAGTGTGATCAATCGTCAAATGGTGATAAATAAAGCGACCATAAAGTAGATTGGCACAAAAAATGTAGTCTACCGTATTGATGCAGAACACGTATTCCTGTGGTGAAATCTATTGTTTTGATCTTTTTTTCGGGCTGACCAGAGTTTGCTTCCAACGAGCCTGGTCAAGTCCATGTATGTTTCTTTTCTTGCAGGTTGCTTCCGCTCAGTACGTTTCGGGTTAGAGGAAGCTCATGGGTAATTCATCTAACCATGATTTTATATATTTGATCGAATTAATTAGGCTTTAAGAGCTGACAATTTGAACACATTTGTATTATTGCTATCAGAAAAGGACAAGCACTTCAGTTTAACTGGTTATTCGAGAAAGGGGGCTTTGTTTTACATCATGATGAAACATTTTCTGTTAACTTCGATAAGGTATGCTCTCATCCAAATTTCTTTCAATAATTTGTTTTTGACAAAATGTTTAGTTTTAAGTATTTAGTTCATATGGGGTAACAATAAAGAATAAATTGGTATTATTTTTCATTTTTTTCATGTTTTTTAATAGATTGAAGGTGCAGTTGAGAGCTTAAGTAGGGTCGTACTAACAACACAAGCAAAAGGCGACAAAGATGCAGCACAAGAACTTCTTGCCAAATACTGTGTGATGACTAAACCTTTGAAAATTGCTTTGGCAAAATTGGAAATGGTTCAGGTAATTTACAATTGTCATTTGTCAAGTTTCTGGTATGGGTGGGGTGGCCTGGTGGGCAGTGGGCTAAGGGCTTGAGTCAGAAGGTGGAATGTCTATGTGCGGGTTGAAACGAGTTTGACCCGAATACACTTAATCCATTTTTTGAGCTTTCTAGGCAAGTTGTGCTACTATGACTGCAAAACTATATCATTGTTAAATATGTTACCTTTTCTATAAAGTGATTTAGAATGTTTTCAGCATTAAAATACTTAGCGTGTGACTTTCAACCTGTTTCCTTTTGAGTCAAATCTTTTAGCTTAAATTTAATTGGGTTGATCTATTAAATCGCGTATTAGATCATTTTTTTATCTGTTGGGTCATTTGATTGAATTGGATCAGATTTTCATATCTTGACCGAGGCATCATGTAATAAACTGATAAGATGAGACTGGTGCATTTTCTGTCTGTTGAGATTTGGACATAAAGTTACATATTGTCATAGTCATTCTATTTTTTCTTTGATTCTGGTCTACAAAATTTGTGTTTCGTAGTTTTTGAAGGACATTTAGACATTAGTCCAAAGCTTTTATCAAGTTTGAATGAATATATTACAGCATGTATTTCATTGAATAACTAACAATCATACAAATTTCTCCTCATTTGGTCTGCAACTCGCAGGTCCCTGTGGATATAGCACCCGAGTTCCCGGTTGTATATAAATTGCTCCAAGAAAAGTAATATAAGCTGTTCTTCTCCTTTATCATAATAGTTGCATTGGTGGGACTCGTCCATGTATCACAAGAATTTTCATTACTATACTCAGAGTGCAATAAACAGTCGAGTCATATCTGTAAGTTCCACAGAAAACAAAGGATTATATGCTCAACCAAACTCTCTGTACTAATTCTTTTGTCTATCCTTGTACTATTCAACAATTACGAGTTAATTAAAGATCTTTCTTTGAAAATCCTTGCTAGGCAAAATGAGAAGATTGGGTAGAATGAGCTTGGTCTTATACAGTAGTTTTTTAAGTATAGGTCGCAACAAACCAAGATGGGTTTTCTAGCAAAAGAAAAAGATGTATTACGCAGTTTAACTTTTTGAATAGAATGATAATCTTTACTTTTGTAGGTTCTTAGAGCATGATGCTTTACATGATTTGCACTATATTATCAATTACTGTATGATTTATGATCCACAATATTTTTTGATGGGAAAATTCTATAAATGCCTCAATGGTACAAGGGTGCTCACCCTAAATGGCCCCAAATTTTTTTTATCCCAATACCCCATGGGAGAGGGTTGCCCAAATATCTTGGGCGGATCTCATAAAATAGTGACATGTGTCCCTATATATGTCCCCACCAAGTACTAAGATGTACCACTTACAGTATGTACTTTCGTGGGCGACTGGGTCTCATATTTCTTGGGCGACTTGGGTTTTTTTGTCTTTTTGTAAAAAAGTGTAGTCTTATTTTATTATATAATAGTACATACGTCTTGGGCGACTGGGTCCCACTATTCTTTATTCTTGGGCGACTTGTTTGGTAGAGGGTACACTTTTATATTACTTTATTGTATTGAAACTTGTGCCCTATACTTTATACAAATAATTTAAATACAAAATACACTTTATACTAATAATTTAAATACAAAATACACTTTATACTAAAATATTAATTCACTTAAAATTCAAAACACACTAACCCACACTTCTTCTATACTCACACAATCTCAGAAATACTTCTTCTTCCTCCTACTCACACAACCCCTCGCATTCCTTTACTGAAACCCTAAACACACAATCACTCAAACCCTGAACACACAATAGCATTCCAGAAATACTTCTTCTTCTTCCCACTCACACATTTCGCCATATTTTACTCAAACCCTAAACACACTATTTCGCCATCCCTGCTACATTCCTGTACCATATTTTGACCCATTTTAAACCTAAGGGTAGGGCTATCAGAATATTTCGCCATCCCTGCTACTCCGGTCACAATGTCTGACGCAAAGGTAACAGTTAGATCTAGATTAGAACATATTACAACGATTAGAGGTATGTTGAATATTAATAGAACCACCTTGTTTAGGACGACTGTATTTGGGCCATGGTTAGACATCCCCCCCTTTTCTGCAGATACGCATTTGGTAAATTATTTTTATCAAAATCAGGTTAATGTGGGTGAAAGTGATGATTGCCCTTCCCTTAGGTTTAAAATAGGTGATAATGTGGTTGAATTTGGCCGTGAAGAATTTTGTCTAATAACCGGTTTTCTTTTTGGGTCTGTTGTGAAAGAAGAAACCCACGTAGGTGGTAATGTTCGTGGGATAAAATATAGTCCATTCTATGATCGTATGTTTCCTCATTTCCAAACCCTTAGCACTAAGAAAGTAAAGGGTGAAGAGCTTTTGGTACTGATGAAGCCTGGTCCAGCGTGGGATCCTTTATCGGATGCGGATGCTGTTAGGGTTTGTTTGTTGGTCATGGCAACATGTGTATTCATGGGTCGTGAAGGAAGGTTCTACATTCCTGACCACATGTTGAGAATGATTGAGGATTTGTCTGATTGGAATTCGTATCCATGGGGTGAGTATTTGTGGGTACATTTGTACAAAAGAACGGTAAATGTTGTAAAGAAGCATAAGGACGCTGAAGCTAAGAAGGCCCGAAAGAAATCCCCAAAGAAAGAGCAAACATACAATCTGTATGGCTTTGTATGGGCCCTCAAGGTTAGATTTTAATTTGTATATAATTATCATGCTTAATATGTTTACCCGTAGATTTATGCTATATTGTAAGATTTTTTGATACACCATAGAGAAGTTACTATACTACTTGTAGGATCAGACAGTTCAACAACTGATTATATAGACCAGTAGGGGGCAGTAGGATCTGAATTTAGCGATCATAATATAATTCCTTGACTAACGTAAGATTTGTGTTATCTCCTGATGCCATAATATAAGTAACATGAAAATAGCGATCATTTGCTCATTTGCTTAATTACCTTAAGCTTGCTTTCTTTATTTATTTCGTGTCTAAATATAGTTACTTGTTAGGAAGTATGCAATTGCAAAGGTTCCGGGCCTAAGTTTTTTCCTTTTTCCAGATATGGATTTTGGAAACCTTCCCGAACAGCATGCAATGGTGGACCAAAGACGCTACAAAGATCCCACGTGGTGTAGCCTGGTCGAAATTGAAAACATTTGAAAAAAAACATTACTCCATGCTATTTGATCCTGTAAGTAAACCCTGTATATACCTGAAAATTTGTTATGTATAGTTTGTTTATATTGTGTTCTATCATATTATTTGGTTGGTTTGTTTTTCTTGTAGGGTTTTAAACCAATAGAGAAACTGGTTCCAACAAATGAAGAGGTAGTCCGTCCATGCTACATTCGTAGCATGGATTATATCAGAGGACTGCAGTTGCAAGTGGCAGTTGCAACAAATATGTTGGTTGAGCCAATCGCTATTGTACAAGACCAAGATTTTGGGGAGGTTGTCGGTGATGGTGTCGGTGGTCATGATGGCGATGCTGCAAGTCAGCATGTTGGTGATGATGGTGGTGATGATGTTCATGTTGGTGGTGATGGTGGAGAAGGACCTAGAGTTGATGATGATGGTGGAAAAGGAACTGGACTTGGTGTTGATGTTGGAGAAGGGGCTGGTGTTGGTATAGAAGGAGCTGGTGTTGGTGTTGATGGTGGAGAAGGTGCTGGAGTTGGTGGTGTTGGTGTAGAAGGAGCTGGTGTTGGTGTTGAAGGAGCTGGTGTTGGTTTTGGTGTTGAAGGTGTTGGTGTTGGTGTAGAAGGTGCTGGAGTTGGTGGCGATGGTGGAGAAGGAGCTAGAGTTGCTGGTGATGAAAATGTTTCCGACGAGTCTGAAGTGTTGGCTAGAGATCAGATTCAAGGTGAGCTTAATTGTATTAAGTCAACAGTCGGAGGGATTGAAGCACGGGTTGGAGACGTTGATGTCTCAAAACTGTTAAGTGAGCTAGAGGTTGTTAAGAAAAGTATCGGGGTGATTGAGGATGTGTTAGGAGTTGGGTTTGCACCAAAGGTATGAACAGGTTTCAACAACATTTGTATTCCCAGATGTTTGAATTGCAGACTGTTTTGAATTCCTTTTCTTTCTATAAGCATAAACCAGTTTGTATTATTGTTTCAATTGCAGAATGTTTGCCCAGATGTTCCGGCCGACACACCTGTGAAGGATACTGCTTTTGATCATGATGAGCATAAGTTGTTTTACACGGACACACAAGGGTTTCAAGGGCCCATGACACAACTTATGAAAGCGGCCTTCCCCTCACCATCTGATCATTGTACGGAGTTTATGCAAGTGGACGATAACAGTTGGTTTGACTGTTCGTCCTTACCGAATTTGAATTCAGCATTCTCCGAATTTGATGATGACGGGATTGAGCTTCCACCTCATGATGTATGTATATATTTACAGTATTACTTCATTTATATAATATTAAATTATTATTTTACTTTTTT
The DNA here is from genome assembly GCA_021014915.2 of Artemisia tridentata subsp. tridentata. Classification (NCBI taxonomy): domain Eukaryota; kingdom Viridiplantae; phylum Streptophyta; class Magnoliopsida; order Asterales; family Asteraceae; genus Artemisia; species Artemisia tridentata. Next base: position 223,613,189 of record CP139506.1, on the reverse strand, counting down.
ACTTGTATTGAGACAATTAAATATACGACACTTTTATTTTTTTTAGGATTTGATCGATATGGATGTCGATAATAAGGAAACTGAGGAGGTGGGGGGAAGCGAGATACAACAACAACTGGCTGGGGAGGGGATTGAAACAAACGATGAACCGGCTGGGGACGGGGGTAATGGAGGTGAAAAGGGAGTTGAAGTTATTTGCATCGATGTGGAGGTCCAGACGGAAGATGTTCAGGTATTTTTTTTGTTAAATCAATATCATTGAACCCTAGAATACATGACATGCAAAACCCAATAAGTTGACCCAACAGAAACATAGATTGTTGATGCACATATGGCACAACCTTTATTCAAACTATTCTAGATTCCATAACATATGTCTCACAAGGGCAACATACCCTTCAGCCTCTCAATAAATATATCAATTTCTTTGCTCCTCATCTCCATCTCCGCAGCCAATATCTGCAACTCCATCACCTTTCTCTCATCTTTATATTGAAGCTCCCTCAGAAACTGTGCACTTTTTTGAGGCACTCTCTGCCCAACATATGTCTCCAACTCCGCAATAAGAATAGCCCTCTCACGATTGTTAGCATTCACCTTGTTACACATTGCGCCTATCTCCCTAGCCAATTGAATATACTGAATTCCTGATGTTTGGCAATACATCTTTACCATGTCTTCCCACTGGTGCGAATTCGCCGCTGCCTGAAGCTCAGCCACCTTTACATTATTCGCCATTATTCCTTATTTATTTTTTACTTTTCTTTGAGATGTGAATAAAGAACCCTCTATCCACTCTTAAATAGCAATAACTCTTACAGAGTCGTCAAGTTGCATTCACTCACATGCAAACAGTGCACGTTTGTGTCCAATAATTTGTAGCAAAACCCAAACCACAAACTCAGTCATATATGCAATCATGATTTATAATCATAAATAATTAACCTTGAGTGACACAATATTCCTGACCCCTAGTACCCACAACACTTTATTTTTGCCTAAAAAGCCAAAGTAGAAAATGCCAAAGACTTGTATATGGTATATCTTTTATAATTTATAATTTATCATGTCTTGATGATACCGTTACTTTTGTTCAGGGACAATATATCTCCCCTCCTGACATCAACGTTGTACGGGAGAATGTAAGGGCCATTTTCAGCGGACTTAAAAGAAAGAGGAAACCAAGCAAATTCAACTGCTCTCCTTATACCAATCCGCCAGACACTACTCCAAGACGCTTGAGAAAGCGTTCATCTAGAATAAATCAGGAAAAGATATCCCCTCCCAAAAGTCTTGATTTTGACAATACTCTTCAAGTACCACAATTGGAACCTTTTGTAGAGGTATTTAAAAGCTTTAACTTTGTTTTCCCGTTACTTAGTTGCCTTGATGTCTTGCAACATAGTTAGATTAGTTTATATAAGATGGATTATGCCTTTAAGAATTTTTTTTTTGTATTTCAGAACCTGTCAAGAGCCCTGAAGGCGAAGAAACATACGGTCACTGTACCACCTTCTATTCAAAAGTTTGTTAAAAGCGGCGATGAAACTAAGTTCATTTTTCCATGGGGCAACCAAGACACGGTTGCTGATCGCCGTTTCTGGATGTGTATATTGGGCATAGGTAACCAAAGAGACGGATGGCTTAGGGATGAGGTACGTATAAATGAGTGGATACTTTTTTACGTTAAATCTTAGTTTGTCTATCACTATTGTAGCTTGCAACATAACACAAAGTTATTCACATCTTTAATTAACAAAAAATAACACATAGACGTATGGGTTGATTTGCTGTGGACATTCCGACCACCAGATGCAGATTAGGCTATGGCCGGTTCATTTTTCAGCCCTTGTGTCATGGACAATCACATACGACCATTTTGGTCTAATGGTGCCAAGTATCCAGTGGCTTGGTCGGATGTCGAGAAGGTATTTATATCTTACCTTTACATTATGTATATTATTTTTCACCCCTTGTGTGATGGCCAATAAACTGTTTTTGCTCAAATGTAGGTGCTGTTTCCTATTAATGAGCCGAACGAGCATTGGGCGACAGCGGAGCTTCATATACGTAAAGGTGTTGTAACAATATATGATTCGCTTCCCAAATATACGAAAAGACAAGAGTGGTGGAGTAAGATCATGCCAGCAGAATTTGGAAAAAATTTGGCTATGTATCTTAAAGCTGAAGGGGTGTTGCACTCAAAAGGCATAGATGTCGATGGCTATGAGATAACTTGGAAACGTGCAGAGGATGTCCCCACCCAATGCAGTGGATATGGTGACTGCGGAATATGGGTGTGTATAAACCTTTACCGGTTGGGTAATGGTTTGTCATTAAAGGTAGACAATCCTGCAATAGCATCTCTAGCGTATCGTGAACGAATTGCGGAGTACCTATGGAAGTACAAGGTGCAATATTCTCCCTAGTGGATTATGCTATTTTTCTTCTGCTGATTACATCTGGAACGGCTGATACAATGCAATGTCTGGCTTGTGTATATGTTGATGGGAAGTCGTACAAATATTGTTTAGATGGTGTGTATGTTGATGCGAAGTCGTACAATGCAATGTTGATGGTGTGTATGCTGAGTATATCTTAACAGAAATGTCCAAAGTCTGAACATAAATTGTTGGTGCCATTTGAACAGAAATTGTAGGTGGTTCTATTTGTGTGTATGCTGATTACATATGAAACAATTTGACATCTTAACAGAACTTGATGTTGTGTATGCTGATTACATGTGAACAGAGATTGTAGGTGCCATTTTTATGTGTTTTGATGGTCTTTTAGATTGGTTGACAATTTACTTTGTAACAAATAAAAAACTTGGTCGTTTATGTAGACAACATTTAAAGGTATGGAAGTATGATTTTGTGATGTAAGAGTTGTGAAGATACTCTGGTTGGAGTTAGAGTGCAGGGTGTGCAGCATCCGGAAAAAAAGTAAAACTTTGCCATTGGCAAAACCCCAAAACATTATATTGTAACATATATTGTAAAACTTTGCCATTGGAAAAAAAGATACTCTGGTTGTGTTTTTAGTGTTGGTGTACATATATTGTAACAAATATAACAAACATTACATAAACCGACAAAACATTACATAAACCGACAAAACATTACAAAGTTCATGAGAATCTTCAAATCCTAATCTAAGATACAAAGCACAATGAAAAGGAGAACAACTACCAAACCCAAAAATAACATGAATGTATCATGAACTTTAGATTTTTTCTTTAAATCCTTCATCTCTTGTTCTAACAATCCAATAATTTGTAAAGTCTCATTGCAAGCCCAGTTTTCCAAGTGAACTAGCAGCAATAATACTGTCAAGTGACACTATAAATTTTAACCAATAACATAAGATTTCAAAGTTTTTACCTTTAGACATTTCTGAAAATGATAGAATAATCACATTTATGTATATATAAATAAAATAAATACAGGTACTGACACTGTATATATAATGAACAAATACAAGGGAATGATATACTTATATTGGGCGACTTTGTGACTATTACATATGACATACATAAATAAACAAGTACAAAAATATAAATGTGCAAGTACAGTGGGGGTTGATACACATTTAAATCTTTGACAACTAGATACTTGACTTATGTTAGGATCTGTGGGCGACTTTGTAACTATGACATAAATGTGCAAGTACAAAGGGAGGTTGAGATACACATAAATGTGTAAATTGCCAGGTTAATACACCTAAAATGCAATAGGATAGTGTACATGCTATTTTTCTAACATTCAAAATTTAAACAAAAAAATAAATATGAGTAATGACGACAGTTCTAAGTTTAAAGTTATCTTGGTGCATTCAGGTTCAAAGCATGCTGTTAAACTACCTAAAGACATCAATTATAGCAAATTAGTGGCGTACGTGAAGAATAAGTTGGGCGGCGTTAAAGAGAAGGGCGATTGTGACGTAAGGTTGTTTTACAAAGACAGTGTTGGAACATTGGACATTGTTGATGATGATGACGTCCAGTACTTCATACAGGAAGTTTGTTGTAAGAACGATCACGTTCAGAAACTATTCGTATCAATAACAGAAATACCTTCTGAGGTAAAATCATCTTCCGCTTCTAATAATATATCAATCGATCTTAATGTACCGTTGTTACCAGAACAATTTCATTATCCAACAACACCAAAGGTTGAACAATTTTATTTTCACCAACAAGATAATTCGCTTCCTATTTGCCAAAAAAACTCATTTAAAAACATGCCCATGCCACCCAGCGCCCCTAATCCGCTAATAAAAAAGATCGTTCCCAACAAACCCTCATTTAAAAATGATAATACATTTTTCTTGTATAGGGAAATTTTTAATAAGGCAGAATGCATGTTTGCTATAGGAAAGAAATCATTAATTGAAGGATTTGAATACGTAGTTATAAAATTTGAAACCATGAGGTACAGCGTAAAATGTATTAAACAAGGTTGCCCATGGAATATATACACTCGCAAAGTTAAAGTGGGTAATAAATTCTTTGTATCAACCGTAAACGACGTGCACACATGTTCAAGAACTGAACTACATCCTAATCATCGTAATGCTACAATGAAATTACTAAGTCACTTAATTTGCGAAAAACTGAAAGATACTAGCAGAGTATATAAAGTGAGGGACATACAAAAAGATATAGGGCGTGAATGGTCAATAGACGTTTCTTACAAGCGAGTTTGTAGGGGGGGTGGGTGGGAAGGAATTTGGCGTTTGAGTTACTGAACGGTAAACCGGAAGATTCGTTTGAGAAGTTGCCATTGTATTGCCAAAACTTAAAGATGGCAAACGAGGGGACGGTAACGCACATTGAAACAGACGACCAAGGAAGATTTAAGTTTGCATTTATAGCATTTGGTGTTGCGGTAAGCATCGTTATAATTATATATACATATTTGAAAGTATTTTATGTTTGTTTAAGCTGTTATGTTATTACAAGTAATATATGGTTAATCATGTAGATTCGGAGTTTTATAGCCTTCATGCGGCCGTTGTTGATAATCGATGCCGCGCATCTAAAAGGGAAATATCTTGAAACAAACTTGCTTGCTGTTGGTATGGACGGTAACAACCAGATCATACAAATCGCTACCGGTGTCTCACAGGGTAAGACCGGTGAATCATGGACATTATTTTTGAGAAAATTGAAAGAGTGCATCGGTGTGGTTCCTGGTTTGGCGATTATCTCAGATAGGCATGCAGCGATTATACAAGCGTGTAATACAGTTTTTCTAGAGTGCTTTCATGGTAACTGTTGCCGTCACTTGATGATGAATTGCAATTTGAAGGGCGAGAAGGTCAAGAGTATTTACTGGAAGGCGTGCAAAAGTTATACGACGGAAGACTTTCAGAAAGCAATGGCTGAGCTAAGGCCAAAAAGACCTGCAGCGGTAAAAAAACTCGAAGAAGCAGGTTTTGATAAGTGGTCAAGGGCATACTGCCCAGCAAAAAGATACAATTACTTGACGTCAAACAGTGCAGAATCAATTAATGCTTTAACGAGAAAAGTTCGAAAGGTTCCAATAACAATGCTCATGGAGTATTACAGAAGGCTTTTACAAGACTGGTATTTTGAACGTCGAGAAAAATATCACGGTAATTAGTGTCTCAATTATTGTTGAAATAAGAAGAAGCACGGGAATTTTACATTTAAAAATAATAACAACTTTTTTTTTATGTTTTCACCAATTGTTTAGAGGCACCGAAATTTGAACTTACTGATTGGGCAGCTGCGAAGTTGAAGGACAAAATGTTAAAGAGTGGTAACTGGGAGGTTAGAGGCATTGCCATGTGTGCTGTGTATCAAGTACTAGACTGTAACACCCCCTAATTTGTTTAGTGGCAGCGGAAAAGTAATTAGGGTGTTACGGTGAGGATCGAGTTAAAATTTCAGAAAAACGGTCCAGAATAGGCGTTTTGAAAGTTATATGTCATTCGAAGTAATAGTTTTGGTATAAAAGGAAAATATCTGATTTGAAAATCCCACAAAAGTGTGGTAATTTGGAATGAATGACATATTTGATTTTACACCAGTTTATTTATCAGAGTATAAGATGCCCGCTCCGTGCCTTGTCCTGCTCCGTTTATTACCTGAGATAAACATGCTTAAAACGTCAACACAATGGTTGGTGAGTTCGTGGAGTTTGATAGAAAATAACTTTCTTTCAATGAATTTAGAAGGTATGTAGTGATTGTCGAAATAAATAATAGTTCTTCATGAAATAAATAACAAGTTGTGTTGTATGAAAATCCACAAGCAAATCATGTATGATTTTCCAAAATCATAAGTTTCAAGTTATAAATGAAGATGAGCTACGTTGTTATACGCTCGAAATAGAGTGTTGAGTCAACTTTTAAATGTAACGATATACCAAGCATTTTGGGTTGTCTTTTGTAGAATTCACAATTTAGTCACATATGATAACAATTAAGGTTCAAGTACATGATTCATAATCATAACACACAGAAAATAATAATAACCTAGTGTCTGAAATCTATTAGTGTGGAGTGGTGGTTACTAAATACAGTTGTATCCTAATATATATGAAACATTCATATATTCATAAAGTTATATTGCCCTAAGCCTCATGACACGCAAAACGTTAACAGAGTACCGTAAAAAGGCAGTGTCCCATCAGGGTTACTGATGGGTGTTTTTAGCCCTCATGTTAATAGGTGATTTGCCAATTCCTATTTTTCTCAAATATAGTGCATCGCGACTAAATACGACTAACCATATAGGCATTCCGTCCAAGTATTTAGTGGGATAGGTCGTCAGCCTCTAACAGGTTTCGAAGCTGTTCACTATATTCGCGCTCACCGCAGTGATTAATGGCTCATGATCAAGGGACTTTATGGCAATAAAGTAAACTTAGGCAATATAGGGTTCAGGGGTTCATAAAATATACGTATTCTGGTCTTGGCAATTATTTCCAGTGAAATGTTGAAATATCATAATAAAGTAACAGTACATTCATTTGTTATATGAATGCATACAAAGAATCTCAGTGTCAAGTTACATCAAGTAATTTGAAAATGTTATCTTTCCAATTCAGTGTTTAAGCTAAGCAAGCAATTTGCACATATAACGAACATATATTCCTCTCAAGGGTAATTTGAACATGTACAGCATAGTGGATGATTTTGAGTAAATCATGAGAGTTTTCAAAGTATATAAGTAACTTAAAACAGTTAAAGCATGTATCTCCCCCAAAAGAGTTATTAAAAATAAGTGTTAAAAGTAGGGGCCACGACTCACGGTAAGTCATAAGAGTTTTCATAGTACTTATAGAAGTATTGTATCGTAAAATAAATCATATAGTTGATAAATGAGAAAAATATTTCGAAGCATGTATCTCTCCCAAAAAGTATAAATCAAGTATTAAAATAGGAGGGGCCACGACTCACCTTAGCCACAGCAAAGCAAAGATCACACTGACACGACTGGCATCTAGAGCTTATCACAACGTTCTCAAAACATACGGCACGAGGGTACACGGAGGTACAAGCACAGCGGTACACAACGGTCTAGGATCGGCACAACCTAATACGTATATGGTTATCTCAAAATACGTCTCGCGAAAGTAATAAAGTCTATAAAAGACAATGTGTCGTAGTTTTCGTGGATTACTCAGTTTTCAAAACTTATCAAAAGCTTAGTTTCAACGTTTCGTGTGGTGTGGTAAAATAACCTAGACTCGACAGACAACTCACGCCAAAAGGAATAAACATTGACGTAATCGAGAAAATACCGATGAAAACTCAAACCAAGAAGACAAACTTAGGAGCTAACGAAAAATAAACCCCTTAAGTAAGTCAGTTTGTACGTTTCGACATTTACCCCGTTATCCCAAATAGTTTGTATAAAATATAAACGTTTTATAATAAAAATGAGTTTAACTAATAAAATTAGTTTTTCTTGAGTCGTCGAGACTTAGATCAAACAAATCTGAAATTACAATATTTAATAAGTTTGTGTCTCGCTATTATTCTTGTAAATATTAGTTTTGGTTTTATTAAAGATTTTGTGTCCGTTTCGTGTTTAATATATTCAATAAGTCCAATGTCTAATGTAGTAAGTCCGATAGCGATCCACATTTGTCCAATGTCCAAGTACAATAATCAAATCCGTATTCAAATCAAATCCAAAATCCAAGTATAATTATCATAATCCGTCTTCAAAACCGATTCACCAGTATTACCCGAAACGTACTAATGATTGCCATTAACATAAGTCAAACACATTATTACCACGTTTACCATTTAATGAATATATCCCACAACTGACACCCCATTTATTTTGTTAATGGACTTTGGAGTCCTAAAGAAAATATATTAACCAACTTGTTGCACTCTAGTTGCAAATGGGCTTCGGCCCAATCATTCGCAGACCAAACGCACCCAAATAATTTATGTTGGGCTTTAGCCCATTAAATCCACAACCCAAATCTAACTGATTTTAACTGCCGAAACAAATGAACACCTCTTTGACTAACATTTTACTCACCAATTTAAAGCATACCATGGCATTTCATTTGACCAAAATTATAGCTAGACTTTCTGCACCTAAGTGGGTTTCGAAACAGATTCATAACAACATAACAATTTATAACCAAAACATATAACAACACTTGGTGTTGTCGCTGTGGAGCCGAGACCAAAACGCAAGCATAACGCACCCTCTTGGGTGTACTAGTGAACCGAACAACACCAACAATAAGAATAACAACCATGATACTAATAATATTGCCGAGACCCTAGCGGTCTCGGCCTCAACCTGAAACGAAACCAAATGGGCCCTCGGGTTTGACCCGACTCGGTTTAAATACAATTCGACAAACACCACTTTATCAATACTTTAACCACACGAATTTTAGTATCCAAAACAAGTTTATATACGGTTTTAATAACAAAAACTAATAACTTCAAAATCTCACCGAGTCGAATGAGTTAACTCGGTGAGTCAACTGAGTCGCGGCCGAGTCACAAGAAAAACAAACGAGTCCACACGAGTTTATATCAAAAATGTTTTAAATCTCATTTCATAGTTCAAAGTTAACTTAACTTGGTTTAAACTTGTTTCGAATCCACGAACACAAAAACAACACCAAAATAAATCGGTAATAATAATAATAATAAAAATATAACGACGGGATTCTCGGTTTTACCATGACGAGGAGAAGAACAAGGTGGTGGAGATGGTGGCTGTGGTGGTGCTGCTACGGCGGCTGTGGTGGCTGGAAAACTCGAACCCAAACGAACCAAACAAATACCCGAAATAAACTATATACCATCGATCTATACGTTGTTACCTCCAACTTGTGTTGCCGGAAAACTTGCCGGAAAAATCATAGCTACCGAAAATAAAGAGAATAGATGAGGGTGGGTTCCTTGGCGCGTGAAGTATAGGGAAATGATGAGGAGATTAAGGAGATTAAAATGGTGGTGGTGGTGAGAAGTGGTGAGTGGCGGTGACGGCTCAGATGGCCGGAGTTGGCGCCGGAAACTAGAGAGGAGAGAGAGGTGAGTGAGATGGGATAAATGTTGAGTGGTGTGTGTAGAAGGTGATAGGTTAGGTATAATATGGGAGAAATATATCACACATTTCTTATAATCAATGATTGATAGCTACTGTTCGTGACCAGTATTTGGGGAGGTGGCATGTTTTGCTGGCATTGGTAGATGGCATGAAGATATTTAGAGTTAGGTATTTGGATTTTAGCTTTTGGAGTACTTGTACATTTGGTTTGTATTAATATTGGCTCCAAAGTAATACTAGTGAGCTATAGGTTCTTGCTGTAGTTCTTTTCTCCCTTTATGTACCATAATATGTTAAGGATATTGTTAGAAGATCGTAGGAAAAAGCGGGGTGTGATATGGTGAAAATAATATATCAAGAAAAATTTTAAATTTCCCCGTAAAAATGGGTTTTTGTTAAATGGTAACACCAGATTAGTATTAATCAACGAGATTTATCACAGTGGATTTTTACGGTATCTTACATAGACCATCATAATGCTCATATAGTTGATTTTGTAAAAAGGGAATGCACGTGCAGGTATCTAATATAACCATGTTGTTTAATAAGCTGCAAGTTGTTTGTTGTTGACTGGCATCTGTTTTTACGTTCCACATGCAGGAAATGGCAACTTTCGGGGCTACCTTGTGGTCATGTGTGCGCCGTATGTAGGGCAGAACATTTGACTAACTGTAACAAATGGGCATTACCATGGTTTACGAAAACCAACCTGAAAGGCACATATCATGAAATGGTATTTCCTTTGCCAGAAGAAGAAAAATGGCATAATCCAGGTAATTTGCAAAAGGTTTTACCACCGGTGATGAAGCGACAATCAGGAAGACTAAAAAACAAAGATCGTATTCCATCAAAAAATGAGGAGCCAAAAGGAAAAAAATGTGGTAGGTGTGGATCCAAAGGTCACACCCGTGAAGCATGTATAGAACCATTGCCAACAACAGAGGTAATTTTGAAACTTCCTACAATTGTATAACTCATGTTTGTGTCCTAGTTGTTGCTGATATAATAAATATGTTATCAGCAAAGTCGTAAGGGAAGTCGTAAGCGTAAGACAGATTCTGAAAGCGAAGTGGTAGAGGAGCCAAAAACAGATGGGGACGATGAGTATTTCCGTAATGGCAGAATTTACGCGGATTGGGAAGACTTACAGTGGATGGGTGAAGCATCTAACAACCTTTATGAGGGTGACGCAGTCTGGGGCGGTGAACCATCTAATTCTGGCATCAACCTAAATTCATACTCGGAATCATATAAGCCTTTTCACTTGGATGATTTCTGATCCTATGTGTGAACTGTAGGCTTGTTGTCTTTATGTGTGAACTGTTTTATGTGTAATCTGCTATTTAAGTTGGGTTACTTTTGATTTATGTCTTTATGATCTTCAAAAGATCTTTAGGATATATGCATGCAATAATAAAAATAATGTTAAGTTAAATAAGGTGTACCTGGTGAAACAACTTTCAAGCAAGGTTTACATCACATGCAAGTCCATGAGTCGTTTAACGCTACTAGTGTGCTGCAAATAAATTATCTAAGTGAGTAGTCACCATAATTGAAATATATAAACCAAACAAGCTTAACCAAATTATGAAACTGTCTTACTAGTTAGTGCAGTCGAATACCCAAGAACAAGCCATGAGCCAAAATAAATCCATGACATTTTAATGTACAAGGATACATACATGACAACCAAAGTTTAATGTACTAGTCCCATAACAGGGATCACATTACATAACATATCCTAAAAAAATTCTATTACAACAAAATTTAATTGTTCGAATTACAACCACCATAGTCGACAATTACCAACTACACACTCGGTGTTGGAAAAAGAACCTAGCCATATGCTCAAGGTAAGCAATAGCTGTCTGAACAGGATTTGCGACGTCCAACGAATTCCCATGTGCCAATCGGTATAAGAATATGCAGACCCAAATACCGCAATCACCAAACAGGCCCCCCTGCTCTGGAACGTTCTTTGCATATGAAAAGGTGATGGCATACGTATTGGGATTTATACCTTTCTTCTCGAAAACATTGGCTTGCTCTAGGACAATCGAAAGTCCAACCTGCATATTGATTGAAACATATTAGCAAAAACAACCACAACAACAATATAAAATAATGAAACAAAACATACAAAACTGACAAAAGAAGTATAAACATATATTCATTGAAACAATACACATTACAAAAGATTATAACCGATAACCTACAGCTAGATAACATTAACAACCGTAAACGGCCCTTCTAAACCATAAAGCATGAGCCAAACATGCACAGACTGACTACAAAAACCGATAAAACACAACAATAAAACCCATTTCCCTCAGCACCAAACCATCTAATAAGCCATTGTATCATGATGAGTTTGCAGAATCAAAGACTCGCAGTTGGGAGTCATGAAAAATGAAGCACCATTTCCCTCGGCACCTATATTCTGAAAGTTACCGGAAGCAACATTGTAGAGTACAAGAGTCGTAGCCCATTCTTCCGGGTTATGAACTTCCAGTATTGGGTCGTTGTTATCAGCAAACCCAATTAATTTCAGTGCACAAGGGGTAGGAACAGCCATCAGACATTCAAACGATTCAATGTTCCCCCCAACCACCTCTAAGCTCCATACACAGAAAACATAGTTGTCCTCACCATTTATGTTTCCGAAAACAACAATGTTGTCTCTTAGGTTAGAAACAAAGAATGGTAAAGGAAGTTTGAATAACAATTGGTCTGGTATGTCTAGAACCTGGAAACGATGGGTCACCAAGTCGAAAGAAACCATCATATAGCTCATGTATGAGCTAACATCACTAGCAAACAACTTTTCATAAGCACACCAGAAGATACGACCATCAACAATAGCGTGACTTGCCTTTTTTAGTCGGATTGATTGACGTGGCAAAAACTGACTTTCTAATATCTTCCATTCTCTTGATGAGAAGGAGAAAAGTAAGACACACCATGGATTTTCAGGATTGAACGGGTATGAAATCTTTAGAATTGTTTGGTCTAGGTTGTCAGGTCGAACCCCAAAAGCCAACAGACGCTTTTCATATTCCTGACCAGTTGTCAGATAAGGGACAAATGTTCCCACAGATCTTCTGATGGATGGGTTCCAAACAAAAGCCATGTAGTGAGGGAGAATTGGTCCATACGAAAAACCCCAAATTCCGTGTGAGTAGCCAATAGGTATCAAGTCAGAAAAGGATAGGTTTGTGGGTACAGGTGTTAAAGAGAAATTGTGAGAAAGGTAAGACATGTAACCTTTATACCCTTGCTGATAGCGTAAAACATAGGGGAAACCATTAGCTAGGCGAACCCCGCAACGAGCAATGAAATGCAAGGTGTCAATGCCAGCCTTCCAACTCTTTGATACACTACGGCATTGAAGTACTTGCTTTACAGGAAGCCTAAGGACAATGTCCAATTGAACTTCAAGTGGTATGTTGTCAGACATGGTGCAAAGAAGAAGAGTATAAAGGTATAGCTGGAGGTTTAATTGTAGTGTGGGTGTAGAATGGTGTAAAGAAGAAGAGTATAAATAAGACTTGAACATTTAAGAAGATACTTTCCCAAGTACCTGAACTTTAAGGAACACTTAATGGGCAATTGTAGTTACATAGAGTTTAAAGAGTTGACTTATGTTACATTTAAGAGGATAGTTGTCCAAGTACCTGAACTTTTAATATACAAGTACCTGAACTTTAAAGACTTATAGCTGAAAGTGGACTAGTATATTCATCTTAGTATGTATGTGTTAGTCATAAACATGTATCAAATGTATTTGATACTGTTATATGCAACACATGCATTTCAGGTTTTACTAGAATTATTTAGTAACAAATTTAAAGTTTTACCTCTAAATATGCACGCATATTTAAATACCAAGGACGCCACTCCGGTTCATGCTTTTCACCACTGTCATAAAACGTTACCACCCCTGTCCTGATATCGAACTGGGCCAGAAACCAATGTTTTTCCTTTTCGTTGATAGGCATAAAAACCTGTAACCAAAACAAAAATAAATGTATATATGTCGTGTTCTGAGGAAAATAAGTCAATATATGTATACACAAGGGATGAATACACGTATTACCTGGTCAACATCGGCCCATGGAATTTTGTACTTGTTTCCATTAGCATACCAAATGGGGATGGAGTCCTGCAATAGCAGCTGAACAAAGTATGGACTAACCATAGCCCAATCAGCGTCATCGGGTCTGAAATGCAACATGTATTCCACCCACAGCTCTATGTGCTGTGAAAACCAACGCAAAAGAGTATTCGTGAGACAAATACCCGAAGAAATGAAAAATAATAGATTTACAATAACTATAAATGAAAAAATTACGACTGACCTCATCCATGACCCACCCTTTTTTGGAGGATCTAAACAAACTAAGCTCTCCCAAAACCTCCGATCAACACGTGCTGGTTCTTTGGACCAAGGAAATGTATAACGAAGGGGCCCCGACTTTCTAAGGAATTCGTCGTAATCATTTGTCAGATGTACTTTGCCGATAAATTTGTTGAACCGAGTAAGATTCTACACACAGATTGTTACTATATTAAAAAAATAAAATAAAAAATTAAACGTAAGAAAATAGAAATTCTTTTGATACCTCCACCCAAGGTTGAACATCTTTTAAATAGTCACTCATATCTCGATCCTGACAGCCATAAGGGGGTGTTCGTTTTTTTCAGCTTCCACAAATTTTTCGGACCAGTAATACGAAGACTCAGAGCCATCTTTTTTACTCCTCTTGTTGGGTTCCATGCCTGCCTTTGCTCTTTTCCATTGTTCTGAATTATAAAAAGCAGAGGACTTTTTCTTCTTCTCGAGTGCAATCTTCAACAGCTCTTCCCGTTCCAACCTCCGTTTCGTCTCCTCTATCAACGCATTATGAAACTCCTTTTCCATAAGCTTTAGTTCTTCAATCTTCCACCTTTCTTCCTCTTGCTTCCTCAGGCTTAATTCCTCTTCCAAAAGATACTCCTGTCACAAGAATTGATGTGTTCACACAAGGTATAATATATTTTGGTTGGTATTCTTTGTAAAAACACATTACCTGTAAAATATCATCATCAGAGTCGACATCTATCTCAGCTGAACGATTTGTGGAAATAAGAGAGTCAACCATTTCAAAGAATTCAGAATTCAGTTTTTTCTTGGAATTCATAGCTTAGATGCGAAAACGATTGACTGAAGTCCAATTTCTCCTATATATGACAAAACGGAGGCATTGTTAAATTCAATAAAGTGAAAAAATCGCTTTATAATTTGACAAGTAAGTTATCGGAACCAAAGTGTTTACCCGAAATCCGCAAGTTCTTTCGCAAGCAAGAACCTACAAAGTATTTTTAAAACCAATTAAATTTATTTGACAATCATATAAATAGATATTATTGCTAAATGCATTATATTAGTGTATACAAAAAATCACCTGAATAATAGACTCAAGTTTGAAAACACGAGCATTCAACTCCTGAATCACACAATCCTTAAGGCTGATCTCAGTAATAAGATCACTGGTCTGAATCCTATGAACAAGCGGTAAATACTTTTTTTCTGTCCTTCCACGTTTCCGGCAAGCATCCAACTTCTGTAGATAGACATCGTAATCATGTGGTACTCTTGGTTTACGAGTCCTTGGTATGTACCCAATGAAATACTCTCGAAATTGGATATACCAATCCGACTGCTGCTCAGCTATTGTTGCTTTCAAGTCAAAATTTATCTTCGAGTCCTACAAAAAACATTAACCAAAAGAAGATCAAAACACAAGTTGAATACAACACAAAAGAAGATAAATAGTAGGGAATATGATATTCTATAAGGTTTTACCTTGCCAAATAGAAATCCATAATCCGATCTTGTAAACACTTCTTTCTTTGACCAGGCTACACCCCTTGGTATGACATCTGGGACTTTATTCCACCAATTATTGCTTCTTTCAAACGACTCAAGAATCCATATCTATAAAGTTAAAGATTGCGTTAGGCAGACAAAAATAAACTAATAAAATTATACGAAAAAAAAAAACCTTGAAAGCCCAAACAAATCCTGCAAGTGTATACGTTGGAACGTATTTCCGAGATGCTTCTAGTCCTTTAAGGTGTTCCCACTTGTGTCTGTCTACGACATTCAGTATCTGGTTGTACAATCGCCTCCAAATGTGCTCCCCCCATGGAAACGAATTCCATGCTTCAAGGTCTTCAACCAAACGCAGGAGTTTATCATCCACTTGTTCAGCCAACAACCGACCCATAAAAATTACCTCTAGCGCTAACAGTAGACACACACGGACTGCATCTTCATCAGATAATTTACCAAATAACTCTTCATCCTCAATAACACCAAGAAGATCTAAGTTTGAAAGTCTTACCCCCATTTTTTTTGGAAATACCCTTGTCTTAAATTTTATATCCCCTTTATTATACAAATCAGAGCTAACCCATTTTCCAAAACGAAAACCTGTTATTAGAGAAAACTCGGGACGACCATCCACATTATATATGAGGGGCATATCAAAGTGTGCATCATCTACATAACCCTGTTTTTGTAGTATATAATCTAACATATGTGGTTCATGGTCAAAAAATGATGCGTGGTTTTGCGACCTTACAACAGGTTTTACCTCTCGAGGGATCTCAAGAGGCTTACAACCCCACCAGGCAGTGTACCTGACCGATGTAGTATAGTGTAGTGGTAAGTACGGGGGATTGATCGTTCTCCACAGGGAATAGTGTTCGTTAGGTATGAAAAATTACTCTAATAGGTCTAAGGGTGAGAGAAGATTCTTTTTATGTTTTTATATTTTTTTATGAAAGCAAGTAAAATCTCGGGTTTGAAAGAGTGGGCGGAATTAGTTGCTAGTCAACTAACCCAAATTACTACGAATGCAAATAAAATAAAATAACAAAAAATGAAAATGTTGGTGAAAACTTATGTGGAGGGAAATGTGTTTACTTAGATTTCCTTACTCCCTAACTATCTTTTACCGGTTGATTAGTGTGTATTAGTCGCGTGGATGACGGGTGTATTCCTTAATACCATTCGTGGGGTGGCGTACGTACTTCCCCAACTCTACAAGCTCCTACTTCACTCCTATGTCGAGCCAGCTAGGAAGCTCCTAACATGGGATCACTAGAATTCGCTTGTGCATTAAATACAACCATAAAAACCTTTAGTACGCATTGGTTCATGTTTCTTAAGACGTTCAAGCAAGTTACCGAATAGGAAGTTAGCCAATTTTCTTAAGCCTAACATAGATGAACAATCATCCAATACAACTAACAACACACTAATAACCAATAATCAATAGCTAGGTTTCATTAGATCTAAGCAAACACAAGATAAATCTAGCCTAACATGTTAAACAAAAGACAAGAATAAGATAGAATCAAACAACACATAGACATATTGAATGATTAATTGATAACTTATCTTCAATGTAACATGGAAGATCTCAAGGCAAAAAGCCTTGAAAGAGCTGCCAAATTCGTCCTAGGGTTTTCACACACAAAGTTCCCAATAAGTTCCACACTAATGACAAAAAATTAGGAAACTATATATAGACTTTCATATCTGACGGCGTCACGTTATGGAGTGTGACGCCGTCACCTCGCCGCTTTTAGGGTTCTCGGATGACCTTCTTGACGCCGTCCCTCTTTAGCTCTCCAAAATCCGTTCTGGCTTATCAAGGCTTGACGCCCTCAGACTATGAACGTGACGCCGTCCCTCTTTAAATTATAACGTGACGACCTTGATCAAATTAAAGGGTGACGCCGTCAGAATTTCCATGCAATTTCTCTGGCTTATCATGAGTAAATTTCACATCCACCACTTTTGCCAAGCCATGACGCCGTCCAGGGTTAAATATGACGCCGTCAAAGGTAACTTTCAGCCGATTTTTGAGACTTTGCCGTTTTCTTCACTTTTATGCTCCAAAAACGTCCAAAATGCCTCCTTTTCCAGATTTCTCCTCAAAAGTACCTAAAATGACAAAAGGAACGATTTAGGGCGATATTTGATCAAATAAATACGATTTAGGGCTTAAATGACCCCTTAAAAGCGGTACACTTTTCGCTTCATCAAATACCCTTACACTTGAGATTTGCTTGTCCTCAAGCAAATGCGCTTTTATTCTAATCAAAATACAAGTTAGGGGTCATTTAATGCGAACATAAAAGTAATTACAACAAATATTCGTTCCACTTTAATCATAATAAGCACGGAGATTACATACTAGCACCTCACAAGTAGTGTTTAGATACTCACATCTCTCAAGTGTCATCAATATAAATCTCATAAATGAAAACGGATAATATCTCTCACTACCTGTCATAGCAAATAGATTACCATAGGCTTGGGAAAGGATCGAAAACCTCCTCCACTAGGCGTAAGCACCTAAGATAAACTATCAAACAGGGATTTTACATGGGTTATAACGTTAGGTGTAGGGATATGATAAGCATGAATTTGTTGGATAAGGGATATTTTACTGGTGGCGAGTTAAAGATCTTGATTAATTACATGTACTATACAATGTTGCTAAGCCAAGACTCGAC
The DNA here is from genome assembly GCA_021014915.2 of Artemisia tridentata subsp. tridentata. NCBI lineage: Eukaryota > Viridiplantae > Streptophyta > Magnoliopsida > Asterales > Asteraceae > Artemisia > Artemisia tridentata. The sequence continues at coordinate 223,595,056 of CP139506.1, read as the reverse complement.
TCAATCTTAAGCTAAAAACAAAATAACAAAAACATAAAATAAACATAAAATGAAACGGGATGGTAGTCCGTATGTTTTTTCTACTTTTCTTTTTCTCATTTTTTTTTGTATTTTTCTTGATTTTTCGATTTTTTTTTTTTTTTTTTTTTTTTTTTTTTTTTTTTTTTTTTTATTGCATACACTTTTGCCCTACCATCCAAAATAATACATCATAGGGGCATTACATTCCCCTTACACTTGAACTTTTACATAACTTTACAAATAACTATTCTAATGACTCGAATTAAGATAATCAAAACACTTGGAGTACTTTTAAAATATTTAGCACATATGAGGGTAATAAATGATGTTCTTCCCCATTACTCTATTACACTAGTACTTTACCCATGAGTCCCAATCGTCCCAAAACAATATGTACAAGGATATGACTCGACTTAGCAACCATGTAATCAACTAGATAATTAACTTGGGGTTTAAACAAATATTGTAACAATAATGCACTAAAAATGAGTGCATACAAGGTAGGCTAAGGCGATTTGGGTGTACATTTTAGTGGGGTGTAAACAAATTCTTCCTTTAAGTAAAATGCTTAAAGGTCGAAACGAAAAGATAGGCTCTGAGGGGTGTACTAGGGGTATCGTGTACTAAAAATGAGTACAACGCAAAGGGTGTGGGAGAATTACTTGACCAATGTAGCCAATGTAATTATAACAAAAACACAGGTGTAAAACAATGGGTTAATCCTAATGCCTCTTATCATGTAGTAAATCTAACTACACGAATGTAGTCTCACTTGTGGCCTCGGAATGGTCCTAACGCAAGTTCTAGAATCTAAGTGCTACCGGTACACACATCATAGCATAAATGCTTTTCCTACCAATTCTAGGGGCGAACCTCACATATTTGGGGCGGAAAATTTTTTAGTGGTACGGTTTTTGTGCTAGTCATATAACTCCTATCCATGAGACGCTCATTAAGATCAAAGTTTCACTCCTATATGTTGTAAAAAATTTTAAATTTGGCCCTAAAATTACCCCAACAGGTATTTATCTCAGTTTTATTACACATCTACCATCAAACAAACAAAAATCAAGCGCAATTGTATTCTCTAAAAATCGTATTTTTACCCCCCTTACACTTAAGATGAACATTGTCCCCAATGTTCAAATAACAAGATGTAAAAGTATAAAGTAAAAGAATGAAATCAAATACTCCCCTGATTCGTTCGGTGGATAATGAAGTAACACGGTTAGATCTTCTTCCAAAGAGAATGTTGAAGCTCCAAGACTAATGCATCGTCAAAAGCTTGATTCCACAAACATCTCCTTGTCCAAAATAACCTGTTAAACCTGAGAAAACAAACACGAAAACCTGCATAACATCGGCGGGATAAATCTATATATAAGGATATAATGCTTGTGGAATGATAATTTTGCAGATTCCTGGAGATTATAAGTTATAGATTTAATAAAAACTTTTTATGAAAACAAAACTTTCAAAAAATTTTCAGAAAATTAAACCTGACGCCGTCAGGTTGTAAAGCCTGACGCCGTCAGAAATGATCTGACAGAATTCTCATGTTAAGTTTCCGGAAAATTTCTGGAAAAACCTATACCTTACTTCCTGGAATTCCTGCAAAACTTCATTATGACTCGATACAAGCATTTGACTCAAACAAATACTAATATGTATGTTAATTTATTATTATTATGATTCATGTTCATTTGTGTTCTAATAAACCGATTTAGATTTCCCTTACACTTAACTTTTGCAAAATACCTTTATATGTAGTTAAGACGAAGTTAAAAACAAGATAAAGCATTTTCACAAATTACTTTTGAACATGAATCAATAATAATAAAACTTAAACACACATACGGAAGCAAAGAAAATCAAACAAACAAATAAATAAACACACAAAGCAAATAAAGCTTGGGTTGCCTCCCAAGAAGCGCTTTTCTTTATTAACGAGTCTTGTAGCCAGACTCAAAGTCACGTGTTCTACGTTTTTCCGTTTTGCTTTTCAATTGCCCCTCTAATCATCCTAACAACCTCCATATCAATTTTGTATTTAGGTCCAAGGTTTAAGCAATCTTTATAATAAAGGCTTCTCTTATTCCAAACATAGTCCATGCCTTTTTCTTTATCCTCTTCATTGATGTCCTCAATCGCACCAATGTTGTCCATGTCAAATCGAGGCACAAAACGAAATTCATTTTCCCGATAAGGCATCCTATATGTGATCCTATCTATGTGATTAGAAAACTGAACCGTGCCTTTCAAACGATCATACCTTAAATTGGATGCTTCAATAAATGGCTTACCTAACACCACGCGAGATAGGCGGCAGTCAACAACACTTGCCAAATCTTCTAAGATCATGAAGTTGGTGACAAAGGTAAAATTCCCAACAAGGATATGCATATCCTTAATCCTTCCAACGAAGTTGCAAACTCCGCCTGGACACTTGGGGTCCATCCTAGGCTCAAGTGGTGTGTTTATGATCTGGCTATAAAGGCCTGAGGACATAACGTTGATTGGGGATTCACAGTCAATGTAAGCATGCTCAACGTATTGGTACCTAATCATACATGGTATCTTCACATTCCCGGGATCACCTCTCTTAATCTTTGGGTCAATTCTAACAAAAGGTGGTCGAGGGTTATCAACTAGGTTGTTATAGTAAGCAATCTCCTCCTTAGTGGGGTATTCATTGAAACAATCATCCAACCTAGGATCTACCTTCACTTCATCAATTTTCTCAATCAACTTATCAACCGTAAGATTATTACGTTCTAAGTAATTATCTGAGTATATGGCGGTCCCTAAGTTGTTCAAGGCATAATCAAGCTCTATATCAATCATTCTACTGAGCTCCCTGAGCTCACTAATCTCATTCTCAAGTTGGCTACGCAACAAAGCCACTTCGCCAGGTGTAAGGGGTGGATTCGCGTTTTCCATAATGGCAAACTGAATAGTCAATGAAAATCTGTTACGAACAAAAGCACAAAGAAAATAGATAGACTAAAGAAAACCTAGAAAAATAAAATAAAAATCTCACTAGAAAGGAATCTAGTGAGTAGACCTATAAAATAAAAATTCAACCTAAACAATAACTATTCCCCGGCAGCGGTGCCAAAAACTTGATGCGTGGTTTTGCGACCTTACAACAGGTTTTACCTCTCGAGGGATCTCAAGAGGCTTACAACCCCACCAGGCAGTGTACCTGACCGATGTAGTATAGTGTAGTGGTAAGTACGGGGGATTGATCGTTCTCCACAGGGAATAGTGTTCGTTAGGTATGAAAAATTACTCTAATAGGTCTAAGGGTGAGAGAAGATTCTTTTTATGTTTTTATATTTTTTTATGAAAGCAAGTAAAATCTCGGGTTTGAAAGAGTGGGCGGAATTAGTTGCTAGTCAACTAACCCAAATTACTACGAATGCAAATAAAATAAAATAACAAAAAATGAAAATGTTGGTGAAAACTTATGTGGAGGGAAATGTGTTTACTTAGATTTCCTTACTCCCTAACTATCTTTTACCGGTTGATTAGTGTGTATTAGTCGCGTGGATGACGGGTGTATTCCTTAATACCATTCGTGGGGTGGCGTACGTACTTCCCCAACTCTACAAGCTCCTACTTCACTCCTATGTCGAGCCGGCTAGGAAGCTCCTAACATGGGATCACTAGAATTCGCTTGTGCATTAAATACAACCATAAAAACCTTTAGTACGCATTGGTTCATGTTTTTAAGACGTTCAAGAAAGTTACCGAATAGGAAGTTAGCCAGTTTTCTTAAGCCTAACATAGATGAACAATCATCCAATACAACTAACAACACACTAATAACCAATAATCAATAGCTAGGTTTCATTAGATCTAAGCAAACACAAGATAAATCTAGCCTAACATGTTAAACAAAAGACAAGAATAAGATAGAATCAAACAACACATAGACATATTGAATGATTAATTGATAACTTATCTTCAATGTAACATGGAAGATCTTAAGGCAAAAAGCCTTGAAAGAGCTGCCAAATTCGTCCTAGGGTTTTCACACACAAAGTTCCCAATAAGTTCCACACTAATGACAAAAAATTAGAAAACTATATATAGACTTTCATATCTGACGGCGTCACGTTATGGAGTGTGACGCCGTCACCTCGCCGCTTTTAGGGTTCTCGGATGACCTTCTTGACGCCGTCCCTCTTTAGCTCTCCAAAATCCGTTCTGGCTTATCAAGGCTTGACGCCCTCAGACTATGAACGTGACGCCGTCCCTCTTTAAATTATAACGTGACGACCTTGATCAAATTAAAGGGTGACGCCGTCAGAATTTCCATGCAATTTCTCTGGCTTATCATGAGTAAATTTCACATCCACCACTTTTGCCAAGCCATGACGCCGTCCAGGGTTAAATATGACGCCGTCAAAGGTAACTTTCAGCCGATTTTTGAGACTTTGCCGTTTTCTTCACTTTTATGCTCCAAAAACGTCCAAAATGCCTCCTTTTCCAGATTTCTCCTCAAAAGTACCTAAAATGACAAAAGGAACGATTTAGGGCGATATTTGATCAAATAAATACGATTTAGGGCTTAAATGACCCCTTAAAAGCGGTACACTTTTCGCTTCTTCAAAAAATAAAATATCCAACCATCCTCCAAAACAAGTAGTCCTAAATAAAATCCTTGGCTTTTCATTCAGCTTTTCTCTAATTAATGAAAAGTATTTCAATTTACTCCTAACGATGACTTTGGCTTCATATTCCTTTAAGAAGAAAAAAATAAATAAAGCCAGCTTAGGAAAATAATAAGAAAAGGAATACTTACACTTACGCCAACTACCTAAAAGAGTTCATGATGAAGCGAAAAGTGTACCGCTTTTAAGGGGTCATTTAAGCCCTAAATCGTATTTATTTGATCAAATATTGCCCTAAATCGTTCCTTTTGTCATTTTAGGTACTTTTGAGAAGAAATCTGGAAAAGGAGGCATTTTGGACGTTTTTGGAGCATAAAAGTGAAGAAAACGACAAAGTCTTAAAATTATGCTGAAAATTACCTTTGACGGCGTCAGGATTATCCCTGGACGGCGTCATGGCTTGGCAAGAAAAGGTGGATGTGAAAATTACTCATGATAAGCCAGACAAATTTGCATGGAATTCTGACGGCGTCACGCTTTAATGTGATCAAGGTCGTCACGGCTTAATTTAAAGAGGGACGGCGTCACGCATAATCCTGACGGCGTCAAGCCTTGATAAGCCAGAACGGATTTTTGAGAGCTAAAGAGGGACGGCGTCAAGAAGGTCATCCGGGAACCCTAAAAGCGGCGAGGTGACGGCGTCACACTCCATAACGTGACGCCGTCAGATCTGAAAGTCTATATATAGTTTTGCAATTTTTTGTCATTAGTGTGGAACTTATTGAGGAACTTTGTGTGTGAAAACCCTAAGACGAATTTAGCAGCTTTTTCAAGGCTTTTTGCCTTGAGATCTTCCATGTTACATTGAAGATAAGTTATCAATTAATCATTCAATATGTCTATGTGTTGTTTGATTCTATCTTGTTCTTGTCTTTTGTTTAACATGCTAGGCTAGATTTATCTTGTGTTTGCTTAGATCTAATGAAACCTAGCTATTGATTATTGGTTATTAGTGTGTTGTTAGTTGTATTGGATGATTGTTCATCTATGTTAGGCTTAAGAAAACTGGCTAACTTCCTATTCGGTAACTTGCTTGAACGTCTTAAGAAACATGAACCAATGCGTACTAAAGGTTTTTATGGTTGTATTTAATGCACAAGCGAATTCTAGTGATCCCATGTTAGGAGCTTCCTAGCCGGCTCGACATAGGAGTGAAGTAGGAGCTTGTAGAGTTGGGGAAGTACGTACGCCACCCCACAAATGGTATTAAGGAATACACCCGTCATCCACGCAACTAATACACACTAATCAACCGGTAAAAGATAGTTAGGGAGTAAGGAAATCTAAGTAAACACATTTCTCTCCACATAAGTTTTACCACCTTTTCATTTTCTGTTATTTTATTTTATTTGCATTCGTAGTAACTTGGGTTAGTTGACTAGCAACTAATTCCGCCCACTCTTTCAAACCCGAGATTTTACTTGCTTTCATAAAATTATAAAGAACATAAAAAGAATCTTCTCTCACCCTTAGACCTATTAGAGTAGTTTTTCATACCTAACGAACACTATTCCCTGTGGAGAACGATCAATCCCCCGTACTTACCACTACACTATACTACATCGGTCAGGTACACTGCCTAGTGGGGTTGTAAGCCTCTTGAGATCCCTCGAGAGGTAAAACCTGTTGTAAGGTTGCAAAACCACGCATCAAGTTTTTGGCGCCGCTGCCGGGGAATAGTTATTGTTTAGGTTGAATTTTTTTTATTTTATAGGTCTACTCACTAGACTCCCTTCTAGTGAGATTTTTATTTTCTTTTTCTAGGTTTTCTTTAGTCTATCTATTTTCTTCGTTTCTTTGTTCGTAACCATTACCATTAGACATCATGGAAGATGGTAATATCCTTGATCCCAACAACCCACCACAACAACCACCACCTCCTAGAGCCTGTACCTTAGGAGAATACTCCCGTCCTAGCCACCATGGCTATCGAAACACCATTGAGCTCACTCAAGGAGCCAATATCACACCCTTGCGATCCGACACCATCCGGTTGGTGCAAAGCGGATGCGCATTCCATGGACTTTGTTCTGAAGATCCTAATCAACATCTCAAGGACTTTCTCAAAATTGTTTATTCTATAGACCTTGATGTTGCCACTCGAGAGACGAACCGACTGCGTCTCTTTCAATTCTCTCTGCGGGACCAAGCTAGTCAATGGCTAGAGCGTCAACCCGCAGGATCCATCACCTCTTGGGATGATCTCACCACTCGTTTCCTTGCTCAGTTTTTCCCACCGGGAAGAACTACCAAGCTAAGGAATGATATCTTGATGTTCCAACAACGTCAAGGCGAAACTCTCTACGAGGCATGGACTCGATTCAAGGACTTACTCCAAAAAGTCCCTCACCATGGCATAGAACTTTGGCTCCAAGTCCAAATCTTCTATGACCATATCAATCTCTCCACGAGGCAAACCATTGACCAATCGGCCGGTGGTAAGCTACGTGATCTAAGTGTGGAACAATCATGGGCTCTCCTAGAGGATCTTGCTCTTTATGACAACGAAAGTTGGAGTGATCCCCGTGATTTGAATAAAACGGTCAAGGCAATATCTTTGTCTTCGAACAATTCAAGCACTTCCGACCGTAGGATCATAGAACTTGAAGACCAAGTCAAGTTTCTCATGAAATCCTACGAGGCTCCTAAACCTTCAAGCCAAGTGAACAAAATCACTTCTTCATGTGAATTATGTAGTGGTCCCCACGACACTCGTGATTGCATGGAACTCCCCGAACAAGCTTTTGCGGACTACGCATCCTCGCGTACCGACGGAGCGGGAGACAAGTGGTACACTTTCAAACCCGAGCCAAACCCCTATGGTGATTCATACAACCCCTCATGGAAAAATCACCCGAACCTTAGGTGGAAACAAAACCAAAACGCACAACAAACCAATTCTTCCAACCCACCTAATCGTTTCCAATCAAGCGGTTCCAACTCGAACCGTACTTTCAACAACAATCCTTCCGGCAATGGTAGTACCAATAACTTTGAAGGATTAATGTCCCAATTTATGGCATCTCAAGAAGCTCGGATAGCTAGATTCGAATCCGAATTCAATCAACAACAAACGGAGATGACCAATAAAATTGACAACTTGTTGAAAGCCCTCAATAACCAAGTGCTATCACCTCCACATAAGGACGCTAGGAACACAAATAGCGGACCCCAAGTAAAAGACCCCTCTTCATCCAAACATGTCCACTTCGTCAACATTGTCACTATCAAACCAATTGATAGGAATGAGGATAATAGTGAACCTGAGGATGAGGTTATGAAAGTCGAGGTTGATAAAGAAGTTAGGAAAAGTGAGATTGAGGAAGTAGATGATGATGAGGACTACTTCAATAGGCTACCCACTAAGGAAGAACGCGCATATCATACAAACTTATTCGATGACCCCGAGACACCATACTTCCTAGGTAGACCAATCATAGAAATAGGCGACCCTTCTAATCTCAACATACCATGCAACATCGGACATTTGCATGTGTGGAAAGCCTACATCAACCTTAGATCACCCATAAACATCATGACTAGAGCCCACTACAACTTGATAATGAAAAATCAACTTGGGTATAGGATGTTCCCTGACAAGGGTTGGATGAGTAACTTCACGGGAAGAGTTAAGGGATTACCGGTTTATGTAGGAAACTTCACCTATGTCACCGACTTTGTAATTGTAGAAGATATCCGCCCAATAGTCGATGCATCCTTAACTCAAGTGGTTTTTGGAAAACCATTTGTTGAGGTCTCTAGAATGACTTATGAACCTTCCTTAGGGATAGTTAGATTTAAGGATGAGACCGATGAGGTAAACTACCAAATGCCATATAAGATAGAACAATTCCAACACTTGTCAAATGTTGAGAAGGAGCTTAAGCAAGCAGTCTACTATAGGAATGGTAGAGATAGAAGTAAAGGAGTAGACTATGTTATGGAAAGGATATTCGGTTTCTACAAGGATTGTTTGAAATTAGGACCGGAATATAAAACCGGGAATGAAAATGACCTAGAAACCGTGACCAATGATGGAGTCACGTAATGTGCGTGACTTTGAGTCTAGCTACAAGACTCGTTAATAAAGAAAAGCGCTTCTTGGGAGGCAACCCAAGTTTTATTTGCTTTGTGTGTTTATTTATTTGTTTGTTTGATTTTATTTGTTTCCGTATGTATGTTTAAATTTTATTATTATTGATTCATGTTAAAAACTAATTTGTGAAAATGCTTTATCTTGTTTTTAACTTCGTCTTAACTACATATAAAGGTATTTTGCAAAAGATAAGTGTAAGGGAAATCTAAATCGGTTTATTAGAACACAAATGAACATGAATCATAATAATAATAAATTAACATACATATTAGTATTTGTTTGAGTCAAATGCTTGTATCGAGTCATAATGATGTTTTGCAGGAATTCCAGGAAGTAAGGTATAGGTTTTTCCAAAATTTTTCTGGAAACGTAACATGAGAATTCTGTCAGATCATTTTTGACGGCGTCAGGAGTCATAACCTGACGGCGTCAGGTTTAATTTTCTGAAAATTTTTGAAAGTTTTGTTTTCATAAAAAGTTTTTATTAAATCTATAACTTATAATCTCCAGGAATCTGCAAAATTATCATTCCACAAGCATTATATCTTTATATATAGATTTTATCCCGCCGATGTTATGCAGGTTTTCGTATTTGTTTTCTCAGGTTTAACAGGTTATTTTGGAAAAGGAAATGTATGTGGAATCAAGCTTTTGGCGATGCATTAGTCATGGAGCTTCAACATTACCTTGGAAGAAGATCTAACCGTGTTACTTCATTATCCACCGAGCGAATCAGGGGAGTATTTGATTTCATTCTTTTACTTTATGCTTTTACATCTTGTTATTTGAACATTGGGGACAATGTTCATCTTAAGTGTAAGGGGGGGGGGGTAAAAGTACGATTAGAGAATGCTATTACGCTTGATTTTTGTTTGTTTAATAGTAGATGTGTAATAAAACTGAGATAAATACCTGTTAGGGCAATTTTAGTGCCAAATTTAAAATTTTTTACAACATATAGGAGTGAAACTTTGATCTTAATGAACGTCTCACGGATAGGAGTTATATGACTAGCACAAAAAAACCGTACCACTAAAAAATTTTCCACCCCAAATATGTGAGGTTCGCCCCTAGAATTGGTAGGAAAAGCATTTATGCTATGATGTGTGTACCGGCAGCACTTAGATTCTAGAACTTGCGTTAGGACCATTCCGAGGCCACAAGTGAGACTACATTCGTGTAGTTAGATTTACTATATGATAAGAGGCATTAGGATTAACCCATTGTTTTACACCTGTGATTTTGTTATAATTACGTTGGCTACATTGGTCAAGTAATTCTCCCACACCCTTTGCGTTGTACTCATTTTTAGTACACGATACCCCTAGTACACCCCTCAGAGCCTATCTTTTCGTTTCGACCTTTAAGCATTTTACTTAAAGGAAGAATTTGTTTACACCCCACTTAAATGTACACCCAAATCGCCTTAGCCTACCTTGTATGCACTCATTTTTAGTGCATTATTTTTACAACATTTGTTTAAACCCAAGTTAATTATTTAGTTGATTACATGGTTGCTAAGTCGAGTCATATCCTTGTACATATTGTTTTGGGACGATTGGGACTCATGGGTAAAGTACTAGTGTAATGGAGTAATAGGGAAGAACATAATTTATTACCCCCATATGTGCTAAATGTTTTAAAAGTACTCCAAGTTTTTCAATTATCTTAATTCGAGTCATTAGAATAGTAATTTGTAAAGTTATGTAAAAGTTCAAGTGTAAGGGGAATGCATCGCCCCTTTGATGTATTATTTTGGATGGTAGGGCAAAAGTGTATGCAAAAAAAAAAAAAAAAAAAAAAAAAAATCGAAAAAATCAAGAAAAATACAAAAAAATGAAAAAAAATAATAATAGAAAAAACATACGGACTACCATCCCGTTTTATTTTATGTTTATTTTATGTTTTTGTTACTTTGTTTTTAGCATAAGATCGAGTCGAGTCTTGGCTTAGCAACATTGTATAGTACATGTAATTGATCAAGATCTTTAACTCGCCACCAGTAAAATATCCTTTATCCAACAAAACCGTGTTTTCCTTTTCCTTACACCTAACGTTATAAGCCGTTTAAAAGCCCTCTTTGATAGTTTATCTTAGGTGCTTACGCCTAGTGGAGGAGGTTTTCGATCCTTTCCCAAGCCTATGGTAATCTATTTGCTATGACAGGTAGTGAGAGATATTATCCGTTTTCATTTATGAGATTTATTTTGATGACACTTGAGAGATGTGAGTATCTAAACACTACTTGTGAGGTGCTAGTTTGTAATCTCCGTGCTTATTATGATTAAAGTGGAACGATTATTTGTTGTAATTACTTTTATGTTAGCATTAAATGACCCCTAACTTGTATTTTGATTAGAATAAAAGCGTATTTGCTTGAGGACAAGCAAATCTCAAGTGTAAGGGTATTTGATGAAGCGAAAAGTGTACCGCTTTTAAGGGGTCATTTAAGCCCTAAATCGTATTTATTTGATCAAATATTGCCCTAAATCGTTCCTTTTGTCATTTTAGGTACTTTTGAGAAGAAATCTGGAAAAGGAGGCATTTTGGACGTTTTTGGAGCATAAAAGTGAAGAAAACGACAAAGTCTTAAAATTATGCTAAAAATTACCTTTGACGGCGTCAGGATTATCCCTGGACGGCGTCATGGCTTGGCAAGAAAAGGTGGATGTGAAAATTACTCATGATAAGCCAGAGAAATTTGCATGGAATTCTGACGGCGTCACGCTTTAATGTGATCAAGGTCGTCACGGCTTAATTTAAAGAGGGACGGCGTCACGCATAATCTTGACGGCGTCAAGCCTTGATAAGCCAGAACGAATTTTTGAGAGCTAAAGAGGGACGGCGTCAAGAAGGTCATCCGGGAACCCTAAAAGCGGCGAGGTGACGGCGTCACACTCCATAACGTGACGCCGTCAGATCTGAAAGTCTATATATAGTTTTGCAATTTTTTGTCATTAGTGTGGAACTTATTGAGATAATTTGTGTGTGAAAATCCTAAGACGAATTTAGCAGCTTTTTCAAGGCTTTTTGCCTTGAGATCTTCCATGTTACATTGAAGATAAGTTATCAATTAATCATTCAATATGTCTATGTGTTGTTTGATTCTATCTTGTTCTTGTCTTTTGTTTAACATGCTAGGCTAGATTTATCTTGTGTTTGCTTAGATCTAATGAAACCTAGCTATTGATTATTGGTTATTAGTGTGTTGTTAGTTGTATTGGATGATTGTTCATCTATGTTAGGCTTAAGAAAACTGGCTAACTTCCTATTCGGTAACTTGCTTGAACGTCTTAAGAAACATGAACCAATGCGTACTAAAGGTTTTTATGGTTGTATTTAATGCACAAGCGAATTCTAGTGATCCCATGTTAGGAGCTTCCTAGCCGGCTCGACATAGGAGTGAAGTAGGAGCTTGTAGAGTTGGGGAAGTACGTACGCCACCCCACAAATGGTATTAAGGAATACACCCGTCATCCACGCAACTAATACACACTAATCAACCGGTAAAAGATAGTTAGGGAGTAAGGAAATCTAAGTAAACACATTTCTCTCCACATAAGTTTTACCACCTTTTCATTTTCTGTTACTTTATTTTATTTGCATTCGTAGTAACTTGGGTTAGTTGACTAGCAACTAATTCCAACCACTCTTTCAAACCCGAGATTTTACTTGCTTTCATAAAATTATAAAGAACATAAAAAGAATCTTCTCTCACCCTTAGACCTATTAGAGTAGTTTTTCATACCTAACGAACACTATTCCCTGTGGAGAACGATCAATCTCCCGTACTTACCACTACACTATACTACATCGGTCAGGTACACTGCCTGGTGGGGTTGTAAGCCTCTTGAGATCCCTTGAGAGGTAAAACCTGTTGTAAGGTTGCAAAACCACGCATCAGTTCAAAAATAGTTCAGCAGTTAAAATATGCAAATGTTGAGCCTAGAATAGAGTCTGAGTAACAGGACTCGTCTTGACGGCGATAATGAAGGAGTGTGGATTGTCATGAATCATACACACTATATCATTATCACAATCAAAAAGTCTGAATTATAAGGGCAGATCTATCTGATTTTGTAGATGGGTTCCATTGCTTTGTTTTTTGGACACCGTCTTATACCGGTTGTGTCTTTCATCTTGATAACAAGCTTTGGCACTTTCAAGAATGTATTTTGATTGTACGGACAAAAGTCTTAATGAAGGTACTTTCTTGACAGTGCCAAAACTGGTTATCAAGATCAAACACACAACCAATATAAGACGGGTTCCAAATTAAGCAATAAAACCCATCTACAAAGTTAGATAGATCTTCCCTAATAATTGAGGTTGCGCAATCAGACTTTCTTAATTCCAGTTCTATGTTTGATATTGCTCACTTATATGTGCCGAATATACATATTAATTATGTATATTCTACGACGCTAGAGAGAGCATGGTGACACTTACGCACAATATACAACTCCCAAAGCAGCCATCATCTGTCACACTTAGGCACAATATACAAGCCATCTAACTATGTAACAACAACAAGTATTTAACAATAAAAAGGATGACATACAGATAAACCAAATAATAAGAAAGGGCAGTACTTAAGGACCACATAAATCATAATATATGACAGCGTGAGCCTTAAGACCGGAAACAACCTAATACAGCCAACATGATAAATCAAAACCATTTTAATAAGTAGCAATTTAAGCTTGTGCATATTAAGTACCAATTATAGGTTTATTCTACTACGATTATAGACAAAGATGCTCAACATCTTCTGGCCAATCATGGTCCATTGGGACGAGCTACTGCTGGGGATCAATGATTATATCTCTTGATAGAAATATATATTCATGTGTCGCCAAAGAAAGCCAGCCATAATGGAACATGATTGACCTGAAGAAATCTACCAACTTTGTATACAATTATGGTGAAATTTGGATGGTGAATAGAATGAAGAGTAACAAAAGTAAATTTCAACTCATTCCATACAGGCTAGCAACCCATTATAGGTTTATTCATATTTCAACATATATTTTCATTAACCAACGAAAATACTATATTAGCTATAATATCAAAGAGGCCAACGGGTGAAATCAATAAAACGTAATATGAAACCGAGTTCTCAATCCTCATTACAAGGAAGGAGTCTTCCCCAATTGGAGAATCAAAAGGCTCCCACTAGGTTTTCGAGCTAGGTACCTTGTGAAGGATTATGCAAACACTTGGGATGTGAATCTTAATAATGTGTTTGGGATATTTAGGAATGAATGTGCTTTAGTATGCGGAATCTACTATAACATACTTAAAAGAAACAAAAGGTGGTGAGTATGTAAACGTGAATAATAATGAATAATGAACACAACTTTAGTAACACAAAACGATTCAATATTATTGATGAAATAATATGGATGATCTAACTATCACCAGGATTACAAAGTAACCTTGAATCTTTGGTTTGTTAAGGATTTGTGAATTAGTAACTAAGTTACTAGAGAGGTTGTTCTGTTATGGATATTACTAAGGTTATTAGTTGGAAAGATACTACAAAGGTGGTGACTAAGGGATCCTTTTATAGGATAAGGACCCTTTATTACATGTTGTCAAGTTGCACAATATAATAAGATACTTGGACTTTTCTAGCCTACAATTAATTACAACTTCCAATGTAAACTACTCTGTATATTCTTCTGCACAATATGGAAGACTGAACTACTTCTACTTAACGTATTACATTGTACAAAGACTAATAATACAACAAATATCTACAAATAAATATCTATCAACTTGATCATCAACTTGGCAGGACCTTCTTTAACTAGCAGTACCTTCCTACCCAGAAGGTACTGTTAGTACATCTTAAACTTCTTCAAAATCAACTAGCAGGCTCAATACATCATCCAGCAGGCTCTTTGACTTGAACATTTTATTCCCAACAATCCTCTCCTAAACTTGTTATTTCCTTTAAAATACACAAGTTTCTTATGAATAAAATACATACCTTGAGGATCTGAGGGAACTCTTCCAAAACCTTTACTCTCTGTTCTTCCTTTTTCTTTCACATTGCTAAAAAATGCTCATCAGCAAACTTTGAACAACTTCTGACTTTTCTTCATCTTTATCACATCTCAACCTCTTGGAGATCATGGTTGTAAGAACTTCATAGCTAAGTGGATACTCTTTTTCAGCCAACATAAAGAGCTCAATCCCACTTTGTGTAAAAAGATGATGAATACTGCTAAGGCTTAGAAATTCCTATGTGGTTGAAGGATCATGATATGGAAACTTCCAATGAACATCTTTTGGATTAGGATCATACATCCTATTGAACTCTACCCAAAGTTCTTGTTCCTTAACATCAGTGTTAGAATTTGTGTCTAGCCTGATTTGAACTAGATTCCACAATTCTTCTAAGTCAGCTCTATCACATGCTCTAATCAGATTTTCAAAATTCTTGAAGATAGCAGTTTGTCCCCCAACCCTAGTTATTTTCCATGACTTTCCTGATCTATCATGGTGAATTTCCCAATCAATAATAGGGTATCTAGACCTAATTGGATCAGCATGTATAATTGTTGGCAAAGTAATTAACATTTTACTTACTTGCTCTGAATCCAATTTTGCTTCTTTCTTCTGTTGAGCATCTTTCTTTTTCATTGAAGGCTTTGCATCAGATGGGATCTTGTAGTAAAGACTCTAGTAGGCATTTAGATAAAGGAAGTAGATTTCATCAGCAGATTTCTTCTTCAGTTAATATTCAGTCCAATTAGCTTGACCTCTTAGAAATCTCTTCATGAAAATCACTTGATCTTTCTGAGATGAGCCCACCTTAAAACCTCTTTTCTGACTTTCTTGAATCTTGTGAAAAATATCATCCAGAGCTGCTTCTTTATACTTTTTGTTGATAAAAGTTTCAAGCTCTGCTGTTTTCTCTTCAGTAGAAAGATTCTTGTCATCCATAATTATTGCTGCTTGACCTCTCACAATTGGATCATTAGCAATAATCCATTGCATCTGTGCATCAAACGTTTCCTGAGCAGCTTGAGTGTCAAGAAGAGTTTGAGCAGCATCTTTTTGCTCTTGCATTTCTGCAAGTAGTCTTGAAGCTTCAAATGCTTTTTGCACTTCTTCTTCATGAAACCTTTTGGAGACTTCTTCATCTATAGCCATCTGCACTTGCTCTGCTCTCTTCAACTTTTTGGGCTTGGGTTCATCATCAACCATAATGCTCTTGCCCTTATCTTTTGGTGTAGGTTCTTGAGATGGAGCAGTAGATTGCTCATCAGCAATAAATAACCTCCCTTGAACAAACAAATCCCCTTGAGGCTCTGAGTCCCTCTTTCTTTTGTAGACATGCTCAGCAGACCCTTTATAATCCATATCCAATAGCCTTTCAATCCTAGCAGGCTCTTGCTCTGCACCAGCAGGCTCTTCATCATATACCTGAGTTCCTTCATGAAAATAAAGTTGAGCCTCCTCTTCATCTTCAGAACTATTCATCCTCCCCTTTTTGGAAGAGTGACCCAAACCTTCAGCATCTGATCTTGAAGAACTAGATAACACCAACTTTGAAGATCTTTTACCCTTCAGCATCTTCACTTCATTCTCCAATTTCTTAACCCTCTTAACTAACTTGATGTTGATCTCAGAAAATTTTGTGTTCTGACTTTTAAGAGCATTTTCCAAGAGCTTTACCTTCTCTTTTAGTTCTTTCACTGTTTGAGGAGATTGGGATGGTGATACATGATGTGATGGTGTTGGTGGTGTTGCAGATGGTACTGGAGATGGGATTGGTGATGTAAGATGAGTTGGTGATATGTAACCAGGTGAAGAACTTGATGATGGTGATTCGGATGACGGTGTTGGTTCTTCAGCAGGTTGTGGTAACATTTCATCAAAAAGTGGTATTTCTTCCCCATTGAAACCAATTTTCATGTTTGAAAACACCTTGTGTGAAAGTTTTGGTGTTTCATAAAGAGAGTGTGGGGGAAGTAACAAATGTTTTGATTTTGTAATGATGCATTGAATAAATCTTGGATACATCAAAAACTTTGTTATGCTATCCACATTTTTAACCAATCCTTCAAAAATATGTTTGGAAAAATTGAATTTTCTGTTTGTTGCCAAGCAAATGAGAGCAGAAGCCATGTTGCCACTAAATTGCTCCCAAGAGGTTTTCTTTTGGCTTAAACAATGAAGGATTGTATGGATCAAAAATCTCCATTGTGGAGTAAAATGCTTTTTAAGAAAGGTGAGTTTAGTAGAATCAGCATTATACCCCATTCTTTCCAAATTTTCAAAAATTTCAGTATCAGGCAACTGACTAATACCATCTGAATCATCCAAATGAAGATGTCTTCTAATGGATGACTCAGTAAGAGTCAAGGTTTTGCCATCCACTTTGGCTTTTATCCTTTGGTCCCCATTTTCAGAAGTTTTAACTTTAGCTGCTTGCCAAAATTATAAAATTTGAGATTCATAAATAGTGGGATTTACAAGTAAAGCAAACCTGATGTAAGAATCATTTAAAAAGTCCACTATTTGATGAAAAGAGGCATTATCCTCAGACTTTTCCAAAAATGCTAATTGGTTGTGACGTTTAACAAAAGTTAGAATAGCCATGGTGAAAATTAATGAAAAACTTGATTAGGATGGTGGGATTTGATGGTGGTACTGGTAGAAGATGAAAGGTGAGAGTTAATTGTGATAAGGACTGATGAAAGATATTATGAGAGTTTTTCTTTTAACCGACAATAAGAAAATTTATAATAAGTAAATGAAAAGACGGTTAAAAAGATCTTTTATCTAAGAAATATAATATAATATAATCATCAGTAATTTACAGAATTACCCCAACGGCTAATTGTAACTACCAGGCCCAACGGCTAGAATTTTATCTGACAGGCTCAACAGTTATCTAGCAGTACCATTTTACTCTAGCAGTACCAAAATTTGAACTACCAGTACCTTTGAAAGAAAATTTTACTTGGCAGTCTCTTTGAAATTTTAGCAAAAATCCCTTATTAGTTTTTAGCAAACTATCAGCTATCAACGAATTTGATTTGTCTTTACCAAAAGCCGTTTGATATGGACTAGTTAACTATTTACTGTTAAGTATGGTTAGTTAAATACCATATAGTTTTTGGTAAACTATCAACCATCAACGGATTTGATGTGTCTTTACCAAAAGCCGTTTGCTTATGGACTAGTTAACTATTTACTGTTAAGTATGGTTAGTTAAATACCATATAGTTTTTGGTAAACTATCAACCATCAACGGATTTGATGTGTCTTTACCAAAAGCCATTTGCTTATGGACTAGCCAGCTCTTAAGTTTGTAAAACTTGGTGAACTGAATACCAATTCCATATTGACCTGAAAGATGGTGCAATTTCCTTGGATGGAGGAATTGTAAGAGGCAATGATGCTGTGTATCTTGGATGCTTGGTTCAACAAGTGCAATCATCTATTAGCATGCCTTTGAATTGAAACTTTCCTTAGTTTGATCTAGATAGAACTTTCTCCTTTAGGAATGCTTCATCCCTTCTGAATATTTGATCTATTTTTATCATTTTCAACCTCTACATCATCTTGTATGATCTTGTCTTCTCCTTCCATATGTTGGTTTTTCTTTCATTCTGGGCTATTATTTCCTCCCCTGAGAGTGTTACCTCCCCTGAGATATAAATAACTTATATTTCCCCTTTTTATTGGAAGATCTCTTGTTTTGTTATCAACCTGAAATTTGTTAGTTGCAGACCAAAAGAACAAAGTGCAAAGCACTTGTTTTTATAGCATTGTAAACATTTAAGCATCAAGATGAACAAAAATAGAGCAAACTTTATACTAGCAGGACCAATTATGAACTGACAGTACCTTTTGACTAACTAGCAGTACCATGTTTAAAAAGCCAATACCAGTTATTTTATGTACAAAAACACATGTTTTTCAAAGATTAATCATTCCAATACCTCCTACTAGGTATTTGAATCTACCTAAATCAAAAGCTTTGGTGTCTGATTTCAATGTGTTTTGTTTTTGAGTGTTGAACTGGATTTTTAATGATACAAATAGTACTGCTATTGTCAATGTAAATAATGGTGTTAAGAAAATTGTACCCATAGTCAAGCATTTGATTTTGGATCCAAAGAACTTGCCCACAACAACTTGCACCAGCAACATATTCTGCTTCAGTTGTAGAGTTGGCCACCATTGTTTGCTTCTTGCATTGCCATGATATGAGTCTGCAACCAAGAAATTGACATCCACCAGTTGTGGATTTTCTGTCTAGGGTTGCACCAGCATAGTCACTATCAGAATAAGCCACCAAGTCAAAAGATGATTCCCTTGGATACCATAGACCCAACCTAGGTTGACCCTTGAGATATCTAAAGATCCTTTTGACTGCTGTGAGATGAGAAACTTTGGGATGTACTTGAAACCTTGCACATACACATACTGAGAACATGATATCTGGTCTTGATGATGTAAGGTACATCAAGGACCCAATCATTGATCTATAATTGTGCAAATCCACATCTTCACCTTCAGCATCTTTTAGTAACCCCTTTTCTGAATCCATTGGTGTACTTGCAACCTTAGAATCAGCAAACTGAAATTTCCTTAGGATCTCTGCTACATACTTATCTTGGCTGATAAATATGCCTTCTTTAGATCTTTTCACTTGGAGACCCAAAAAGAAAGTAAGTTCCCCCATAGAACTCATTTCAAACTTACTATGCATAAGTTTTTCAAACTCTACACACAAGTCTTGGTTTGTGGATCCAAAGATAATGTCATCAACATAAATTTGCACCAGCAAGATATCTTTCTTGGTTCTTTTGATGAACAAAGTTGGATCAATCTTGCCTCTTTGGAATCCATTTTCTAATAGATAGAAAGCCAATGTTTCATACCATGCCCTAGGAGCTTGGTGTAGACCATAAAGAGCCTTGGTAACCCTATACACCTTGTCTGGATACTCTGCATCAATGAAGCCTGGAGGTTGAGAAACATACACTTCTTCTCCAATAGTACCATATAAGAAGGCACTTTTGACATCCATTTGGTAAACAGTGAAGCCTATGAAAGAAGCATAGGCCAAAAATAGCCTAATTGCTTCAAGTCTTGCAACTGGAGCAAAAACCTCTTCATAATCCACCCCTTCTTCTTGAGTATACCCTTGGGCCACCAATCTTGCTTTATTTCTGATCACAATCCCCCTTTCATCTTTCTTGTTTCTGAACACCCATTTGGTTCCAATTGCCCAGTGACCTTTGGGCAAATCAACCAGTTTCCAAACCTTCTGAAGCTTGAATTGAAGAAGTTCTTCTTGCATTGCTTCAACCCAACTTGCATCATCTAAGGCTTTGTTAATGTTTTTGGGTTCAGCCTGTGAAAGAAAACATGAAAACAGGCATATGTTGGCAACTTCATGATTCTTTTCTTTATAGATAGATGAGATAAACCCTTCTTGGTCTGAAGTCAAGACTTGAGATCTTGTTCTTGTTAGGTTTTATGGATTAATATTAATATGTTTATGTCCAGTTTCGAACCCGAGACTCGGGATTGCACACAATAACGTGAGAGTTTCAATGATGAATAAATATATATATATATATATATATAAATTTCATGTATTTATTTATTTATTCATTTCACTAAATAACACTTAACGACGGTTAGTACTTAACGGGGTTTTAACTAACGACCGTTAAAGGACTAATTACGCAAAATAGGAAAGAAGGATCTAGAATCCTTGTGGGATACTAGAAGTCGGCAAAACCCTCCCTTAGGGATAGGGTGCCGATCGGTTGGAGTAGGCAACAAGAAAAGAAAACACTATAAATACAATTCATTGTGTTTTAGTTTTTCTCTAGTCTTGAATCCCTAACTTGCCAACTTCTTTCTACTCTTCTTCTCCTAGCTTATATTAGTCGATCCTATTTTTAATTCCACTAGGAATTGGTCGATCTAATTTGCTTGCAAGTGTTGGTGTTGTTAGTGATTAAGAACCTAGCTTTTCCATTGAAACGCTATTCATTACGTGTGTACAAGATCGAGTGACAAGCTTTATTTAGCTTGTGATTTCCTTGTTGTGTCGATCCAATATATTCCCATCTAGGGTTTATATAACTCGTTCTTGTTGAAGGGATTCCTTGTTCTTGTTAGGAATCACTAAGGTATGTTTTCTTTTAAGTTAATTAATTATATGTTCATGATCTATTCCGC
Organism: Artemisia tridentata subsp. tridentata; assembly: GCA_021014915.2. Classification (NCBI taxonomy): domain Eukaryota; kingdom Viridiplantae; phylum Streptophyta; class Magnoliopsida; order Asterales; family Asteraceae; genus Artemisia; species Artemisia tridentata. The sequence continues at coordinate 223,574,035 of CP139506.1, read as the reverse complement.
TGCGTGATCTATTTGGTTATATGTTTATAGTTTGTTTATGATTCATAAAAACCAACAGTGGCATCAAGAGCCTCGTTTAAGAACATGTAATTAATTACTTAAACCTAAAAATTGGATCTTGAAGAGATTACATGCATTTATTATCTAGGGTTTTGTTGAATTTTTTTTAAAACCCTAATGGGTCGACACCCATTAATTATAATTAGGGTTTTAGTTTTTGATTAAAACTTGTAGAAACCCTAGGAGTGCATGCAAATTTTTAGGGATTAATTAGTGAATACCGTATGTGATGTCACTTAATTAATAAGAAACATACTAATAATTATATTGACATGATAATATGGACTACATGATTATGTGATCAATATGAGATCCATGGCAAAATCTTGCATATTTTGTCATGGTATGATTTGTATGTTTGATTGATATTTGCTACATGATTTAAATAAATCTTAAATTGGGGAAGACCTCAATATATATTAATTAACAAGTTATGTGCAATGTGGTATCTAACTAACTAAAACTTACGCGGTCAAGTTATTTGGCGTCTGTGGACCATTGGGCACAATGAGCTCGAAAACCAATGGGAGTTTTGTTAGTTACATACATTTAAAAATTTCACATAGAATTAATATTAGGATTTATTGAAAAAGGTTTGCATGTGGCTATATGATATCGTGGATGATCATATATTTGTTATTATGTGTTTATTTTTTTTTTGTAATTACTTGATCTTTTGTGTTTATATATTATGATGGATTGCAACACATAAGAGGGTAATTTTCATAATAAAAATAAACAAGACTAATAACTATGAAACCTTTGTAGTAATTTTATTCATTGCCAAGTCTTATGTGCCGATAGTGGTTCGCTTCACACGGTAATTTGCTCCCAGGCGAGACTAGCAATTAATAAATTATTACATAAAATTGTTTTAGCAAGAAAATCATATTTTTTTAGTTGATTGATTGCAACTGTACAAAAGTGGTCGAAGCGGCGGACCTATTATTGACAAACTATAAAGTGGGTTTAAGGTTGGTTCACATTAAATTGTGACCTTAAAGGGGCACGGTTTTAACCAGCTTCGGCGGCTGTCGTCCCTCCGCTCGCCTGTGCGTCAATAATAGACTTACCAAGTACACCATGAAAAAGTACGAAGCATCTTAAGGCAATGTTGTAATTTTCTCAACGCCTCAATTAAAAACTTTGATGATTTGAGCTACAAATGAGTAAATGGATTTGTTTTGAAAATATATATATGATACAAAGATGAATGCATGACATCTTTGTACATATTTTTTTGATTTTACACATCAAAATTATTACCCTAAAATTTAAGTGATATGCCGACCAATTAACATGGAAACACCTAAGATGACATTCTATCATTACTAGCAGCCTCAGCTGATGTGATGATTCAAAGAATGAAGTCAATAGGGGTAAATTGAGCACTTCCATTACTAGCAGCCTCAGCTGATGTGATGGAACGGCGTCAATTTACACGTTTCTAAATTGGTTAACTTAATTGAGCACTTTCATTACTAGCAGCCTCAGCTGATGTAATGAAATGGCGTCAAGGCATAAAGATTTGGGGATGAAACATGCTTACATTTTGCAACTGATGTTGGCAATATAATGTAAGTCCCAAGATTTCTAGGAATTGCAATTTGACATTGGCAATTGGGTGATCCCGTACCTTGTTGAGTACTTTCATTGCTAGCAGCCTCAGCTGATGTAATGAAACGACGTCAATTAGGATCCTAGTTTTCAGTGAAAATTAAATGGTTTTTAACCAATGGGTGTTTAATTTTCATGAAATGTTTAATTATCGAAAGTACTAACTTTTGAACTTTTTTCTGTAGAAATGGCCCAACCCGGAAATTCGTCAAACTTAACCTCCTGTTTCAAGATGATGCTTGAAAAGGAAAGATTGACTGGGACTAAGAATTTTAACGCTTGGTATCGCAATCTAAGGCTTGTTCTTAGAATTGCCAAACGTTCTGAATGTCTTACTGAGGACCTTCCAGAAGCTCCTCCTGCAAACTCGCCTAATGAAATACTTAGGGAGTACAATGAAGCCTATGACAAGTACAATGATGCGGCTTGTCTCATGCTATCGGGGATGGATGATCAACTGGTAAAACAGTTTGAGAAATATGGCCCGAAAAACATGATTGATGAACTGACACGAATGTTTCAGAAATCTCCTATGGCTGAATTGTATGATGTACTTGACAACTTGGGCAAGTGCAAGCAGGACGCAACAACACCCGTAAGTGATCATGTGCTTAAAATGAAAGGTTATCTTGACCAACTAGATGCACTTAATTGCGGGTATGTGGAAGACGTTAAAGTTGGCCTCATCAACAAATCCCTCAATGAGGAATTATATGGTGATTTTGTACGCAACTTTAACATGCATTGCAAGGGGAAGACTTTTTCTGAATTGCATGCAATGCTTATTGAGCATGAGAAGGCACTCACTAAGAAAGCTCCTACACCTGCTGTTATGGCAATAAGAGGTGGTAGAGTAGCTAAGCTCGGTAAACCGAAGCATGTGAACAAGAAAGGAAAGGGCAAAGCTGACAAGGGCAAGCAAATTGTGACTTATCAGCAAAAGCCGAAGAAGCAGAATCCTCCTCCCAAGAAGGATTATCCCAAAAAGGATGCGGCTGCTTGTCACCACTGTAACACTCCTGGACACTGGAAGCGTGACTTTCCATTGTTGCTTGAGGAGTGTCGCAAAAATAAGAATGCCAAGGCTGGGCAGGGCGCCAGCACTTCAGGTATTTTTATGGTTGAATTATTTTCATTTCCTCGTAAGCAAAATGCCTGGATATATGATACAGGATGTGGTACTCACATTTGTAATACATCGCAGGGGCTTAGAGGAATCAAGAAACTGAACTATGGGGAATGCTACTTGTATGTCGGCAACGGGATATGTGCAGCAGTGGAGGCCATAGGGACTTTTGAGCTAGTTTTACCATCTGGTTTAATTTTGGTTTTAGACAATTGTCATTACGCACCTTCTATTGTTAGAGGTGTCGTATCAGTTTCTTTGTTATTGGATTTGGGTTTTAAGCATACTTTTAATGATAATGGAATTTCTGTTTCTTTATATTTTGTTTTTTATTTTAATGCTATTCCATTAAATGGTGTGTTTGAAATTGACATGGAAAACCATGTATCCAATAAAAATAATTCTATGTATAGCATCGGGAATAAGAGAGTCAAGTCTAACTTGGACTCGTCTTATTTATGGCATTGTCGTCTTGCCCACATAGGCAAGAAACGCATGGAAAAGCTGCTAAGTGATGGGCTTTTACCTAATATCAATGATGATTCAGTTGATAAATGCGAATCTTGCATATCTGGGAAGATGACGAAGAAACCTTTCCACAGCAATATGGAGAAGGCTTCGGATCTACTTGGATTGATACACACGGATGTGTGTGGTCCACTTAGACACGTGTCGAAACGCGGTGCTACCTACTTCCTAACCTTTACGGATGACTATAGTCGTTATGGTTGTGTTTATTTACTTAAGCACAAACATGAAGTCTTTGAGACATTCAAGGTTTTCAAAAGTGAAGTAGTATTACAACTCGGAAAGAAGATTAAGGCCCTTCGATCCGATCGTGGTGGTGAGTATTTGAGCCAAGAGTTCAAAGATTATCTAGCTGAGTGTGGCATTGTCCAACAACTCACTTCTCCTTATACTCCACAACAAAATGGTGTATCTGAAAGGAGAAATCGTACCTTGCTTGACATGGTACGATCTATGTTTAATCTTACAACTCTTCCCTTATCCTTTTGGGACTATGCTCTTGAAAGTGCTGTTCGCATACTGAATATGGTTCCAACTAAGAAGGTTGATAAGACTCCATATGAATTATGAACTGGAAAAGCTCCCAACTTGTCTTACTTAAAGATCTGGGGTTGTGAGGCGTTTGTTAAACGTGACTCACCTGACAAGCTCCAACAAAGATCTGTTAAGTGCATCTTCGTAGGATACCCTAAGGAAACAAAGGGTTACTACTTTTACTTCCCACCAGAAAATAAAGTCATTGTGGCTAGATATGGTGAATTCCTTGAGGAGAGTTTCTTGACACAAGAATTCAGTGGGAGAGTATATGATCTTGAAAATGATCAAGAAGATGTGTCACCTTCTGAGAACACTAACACACTTCCTGTGGAACCTGAAAGCTTAGGTCCTCCACCTGAAGTTGAAGTGGTACCCGTCCGTAGGTCTTCAAGATCTACAAAGGCTCCTGAACGTCTATGTTTAAACATAGATGATGAGGAAACTATGCTATTGGATCACATTGATGAGCCAACTAGTTATAAGGCTGCCATTAATAGTCCTGAAAAGGATAAATGGCAGGTAGCCATGGATGGGGAAATGCAATCCATGAAAGACAATAAAGTCTGGATTGAAGTAGACCTTCCACCCAATGCTAAGGTAGTTGGGTGTAAATGGCTCTTCAAGAAAAAGACTGACATGGATGGCAACGTACACACCTATAAAGCTCGTTTGGTGGCCAAGGGCTTTACCCAAACATATGGTGTTGACTATGAGGAGACCTTTTCTCCTGTGGCCGACATTAGAGCTATTAGGATTCTTATAGCCATAGCTGCCTACTATGACTATGAGATTTGGCAAATGGATGTCAAAACCGCCTTTCTGAATGGTCGCCTAGATGAAGATATCTATATGGCACAACCTGAGGGGTTTGTGAATCCACAATTTCCTGAGCGTGTATGCAAACTTCAAAGATCCATTTATGGATTGAAGCAAGCATCCAGGCAATGGAATAAGAAATTTGATGAGGAAATCAAGAAGTTTGGATTTACTCAAAATTTCGATGAGCCATGTGTATACCACAAAGTTAGTGGGAGTAACACTACTTTTCTTGTCCTATATGTCGATGACATATTAATCATGGGAAATCACATACCTAGTCTTGATGAAGTTAAGGCTTATCTATGTGAATGTTTTTCCATGAAGGATTTAGGAGAAGCAGCGTATATTCTTGGAATCAAGATCTATAGAGACAGATCTAAACGGTTAATCGGATTAAGCCAAAGTGCTTACATGGATAAAATATTGAAGAGATTCAATATGCAAAATTCCTAGAAGGGATATTTGCCCTTGCAAGTGGAACACGGCTTATGCAGCGAAATGTGTGCTTCTACACCTGAAGAGGTGACATACATGAAGAAAGTTCCGTATGCTTCTGCAGTAGGATCTATCATGTATGCAGTTAGATGCACAAGGCCAGATGTGGCATTCGCTCAAAATTTGACCAGTCGTTATCAGCAGAATCCAGGGAAAGATCACTGGCATGCTGTAAAGAACATTCTTAAGTATTTAAGGAATACTAAAGATATGTTTCTTGTTTTCGGGGGAAATCCAGACGCATAACTGAATGTTACAGGTTTCTGCGATGCGTCCATTCAGACTGATAAAGATGATACGAAGTCTCAGACGGGTTACGTTTTTGTCATAAATGGAGGAGCTGTGGACTGGAAGAGTAAGAAGCAGAGTACAACGGCCATGTCTACTACAGAAGCTGAGTACATTGCTGCATCGGAGGCAGCACAAGAAGCTGTTTGGATAAGGAAATTCGTTAAGGATCTTGGAGTGATGCCTTCAATAGAATTACCTATAAATGTGTATTGCGACAACTCTGCTGCAATCACATTCGCCAATGAACCTGGAGTTATGAAAGGCGCCAGACACTTTAAAAGAAAGTATCACTATATTCGAGAACAAGTCGATGATGGTGAAATAAAAGTACTCAAAGTTCACACAGATAACAATCTGGCTGATCCTTTCACGAAGGCATTACCTAAGGAGACGTTTAATCGTCATGCTCAGGGTATTGGTCTTCGTTTAGCAGATAGTTTCATGTAAATCTGTTGGATTAGTATTTCGATAGGGACATGTAAACAATTATTATTTTAATGAAATAAAGTGCGGATAACGTTTATTATCATTATTAATATTTGTGTCCTATATTTGCATGTTTAAATCCGTGAATAAATTTATTTATTCTAAATAGTCCATTGTCAATTAATAATATGGGAATATTATTGAAATAAGACAAATGTGAGGATTGGTAGAATGTACTGTAAGGTTAAGACACCAATGTCACATGATATTCAATGTTGGATAAATTGAATATAGGACTTATCCCAACTACATGATTATACTTTATGGATCATAGTCATTAAGTATATCATGAATATATATCCTCTGACTTGAGATGCCAGATAATTGCCGAGGATGTAGCTCATTTTCTGTGAGATAGTCTAACGCTATCCGTAAAAGGTAGTTATAAGGGCTATTTTCAGAAATGATGTAAAGTTCAAGGGTTATGCTCGCAGTCAATAAGGTATTTGTTCCTTCAACTTTGTGTTGAAGTTTAATACTGCTTGGCCACTCGTGTGATTAACAAGATGTTTGCGTGCGCACGCCCAAAGTATATCTGGAAGACGTTCAGATGTTTTGGTAATCTTGTTCAATTACATATAAACGAGAAACTACTGTTAATTATGGAATGACAAAGATCCATATCCAAATTAACGCGGTATTAGTAACAAAAGGATAAGTATGATGATTATATCATCGCGTGGTTCTTTCCAGGAGAACCATACTCGGATCGAGCTGGGGGCATTGGGATCTGTTAAGCTAGACTAGCCCATGTCATTAATATTATTAATAATAATCCAAGTGGGAGCTTTTAGGTTTTATGGATTAATATTAATATGTTTATGTCCAGTTTCGAACCCGAGACTCGGGATTGCACACAATAACGTGAGAGTTTCAATGATGAATATATATATATATATATATATATATATATATATATATATATATATAATATATATATATATATATATATATATATATATATATATATATATATATATATATATATATATATATATATCATGTATTTATTTATTTATTCATTTCACTAAATAACACTTAACGACGGTTAGTACTTAACGGGGTTTTAACTAATGACCGTTAAAGGACTAATTACGCAAAATAGGAAAGAAGGATCTAGAATCCTTATGGGATACTAGAAGTCGGCAAAACCCTCCCTTAGGGATAGGGTGCCGATCGGTTGGAGTAGGCAACAAGAAAAGAAAACACTATAAATACAATTCATTGTGTTTTAGTTTTTCTCTAGTCTTGAATCCCTAACTTGCCAACTTCTTTCTCCTCTTCTTCTCCTAGCTTATATTAGTCGATCCTATTTTTAATTCCACTAGGAATTGGTCGATCTAATTTGCTTGCAAGTGTTGGTGTTGTTAGTGATTAAGAACCTAGCTTTTCCATTGAAACGCTATTCATTACGTGTGTACAAGATCGAGTGACAAGCTTTATTTAGCTTGTGATTTCCTTGTTGTGTCGATCCAATATATTCCCATCTAGGGTTTATATAACTCGTTCTTGTTGAAGGGATTCCTTGTTCTTGCGAGGAATCACTAAGGTATGTTTTCTTTTAAGTTAATTAATTATATGTTCATGATCTATTCCGCTGCGTGATCTATTTGGTTATATGTTTATAGTTTGTTTATGATTCATAAAAACCAACAGTTCTAACACCAGAATCAATGCTACCAATCACATCATCAGTGGAGTGATCTTTGAGAATTCTTGTGTTGTGTGTTGTAGGAACTTTATAGGTAAATGGAAGATTGCCAATCCCCACTGCTTCTGGTAAAGAATCATCTGATTGAACATTTAATGGCTCAGTAGTACCAACTTGTGAACTGGCAGTACCATCTGGTGAACTAGCAGTACCATTGTCATTTGCACTACTTTCTTGATTCTCTTGACCCTGAGTTCCATGATCATCTTTAGTACCTTCATTTATTGTATTTGAAGGTTCTTCATGACTTGAAGATAAATCCAATCCTTTCCAAATTGGCATCCAGATGTAATCTTGATCTTTAGGTGTTTCAACATTGTCTTCAAAACTTGCATTATCATTAGTATTTGTACCTGCAACAGGCACATAATTCATAGATTCTAAAAGCCTATCAACGTCAAACATCCAATCTGGCCTAATGCCTTTAACATTTGCTAGTTTCTCTTGAAACTCTATGTGCAAATTTTCTTCCACTAGCCTAGTGCAACTATTATACACTCTATAGGCCTTACTTTGCAAAGAATATCCTATCAAAAAGCCTTCATCAGCTTTTCCTTCAAACTTTCCTAGATGATCTTTGGTATTGAGAATAGTGACATGACATCCAAAAGGTCTCATAAAACTTAAAGATGGTGTTCTACCAAAGAAAAGTTCATAAGGAGTCTTTTTATGTGGTTTAATCACAAGAACCCTGTTCTGCACATAACAAGCAGTACCTACTGCTTCAGCCCAAAATGAAATAGGCAACTTAGAGTCTACTAACATTGTTCTAGCAGCTTCTATTAGTGTTCTATTTTTCCTTTCTGCTACTCCATTTTGCTGTGGGGTTCTAGCTACACTAAATTCTCTTTTTATACCTTTTTCTTTGCAAAATTCATCCATAACCCTATTCTTAAATTCTGTCCCATTGTCACATCTGATGACTTTGAATTTCTTATCAGATTGGTTTTCTGCCTCAGTTATATAAGATTTAAGGATCTCACTTGTTTCATGCTTAGATCTTAAAAAGAAAACCCAAGAGAATCTGCTGTAATCATCAGTAACTACAAGACAATATTTTTTACCATTCAAGCAACTCACATTTGTAGGACCAAAAAGATCCATATGAAGCATGTATAAAGCCTGAGAAATTGAGTTATGGGTCTTGGGCTTACAAGAAGCTCTATGTTGTTTGACTTTAAGACAATCAACACAGGTTTGGTCATTTTGAAAAATCTTTTTGGGTAAACCTCTAACCAAATCATATTTTGCAATTGTATTGATTGTTTTAAAGTTTACATGACCAAGCCTTCTATGCCAAAGCATAGATTCATCCAATGAGGCTTTTGCTACTAGACAAGTTAAACTTTCCTTAGGATCAATGTTCTTTAAATCAACACTGTACATATTGTTCCTTTTTGGGATTTTAAGAAGGATCTGACTTTCATCAGGCATTTTAAAATCAGAAGAAAGAACCATACATTCATTGTCAGTAAAGAGAACATTGTTCTTTTTGTCACACATTTGTGAGACACTAAGGAGATTAAACTAAAGCTCTTTCACAAAGTACACATTTTCAAAATCTAATTTACTGGTTTTGATTGTACCTTTACCAGTAATATTTCCTTTGATTCCTCCCCCAAAGGTAACATATCCTCCATCAATTGTTTTGAAGTCTGTGAGGTAAGACATGTTGCCTGTCATGTGCCTTGAACATCCACTATCTACATATCCTTGATCAGCAATATCATTTGAATGTTCCTGCACATGAATAAACATATTAGTTTCCTTGGGGTACCCAAGCCATAACTGACTTGGGTTTGCCTCTTGCATCAATGAAATCAAACCTCTTTAGGATTGTTGATGCACCTTTTGATTGGAGTGGTCTCCATATCCAACATGTTGAGGACTTAACAGCATTTTCCCTTTTAATCCATTTTGTGGTCTTTGGTCTATCAGTACCAATTTTGGCAGTACCATTTGGTCTAGCAGGACCTTTTAGGACTGAGTGGTCCTACTTTGTTTCCTTTGTTTGAAACAGTCTCTTCTTCATCATCATCAGATGTCCAATCTTCAATAATTAGAACATCTGATTTCTTATCAGTGAGCACCTTAGAGAGTGAAGCAATCTTAGCACTCTCAACAGGTTCACTTTTCTCTACAGGTTTAGCTAGTGGTTTGTTGATGAATTCATGTAAACCTGATTCTGCAAGATCTAATCCTGGGGGACAAGGAATTCCTCTATAAGGAGGTGGACATGTCTTGTATCCTATCCCAGATTTGATTATCTTGTTCATTTGATTTTCAACTATGCTTCTAGTACAGTCAGAAGCAGTTTCCAAAGTGGTAACAGTTAGTTGAATATTATCCTTTGCCAATGTCATTTTAGCACACTCAGTTCTTAACATATTTATTTCAGCATCTTTCAAAAATATTTCCCTGTTAAGAATGGCTTTAGTGTCAGAAAAAGTGAGTCCATTTTCCCTAAAATGGATTATCTGCTTCTCAAGTTTGGCCATACCACACTTATGATTAACTAGGTCTTGATGATTTTTCTTTCTTCTATTTTCAGTTCATCATAAAGTTTTATAAAAGTTTGTAATTCTTCAAAAACTTTACAAGTATTAGAACATTTAGTAATTTGTACCTCAGGAGTGGAGAAAGCCATCAAAGCCATTTCATCTGAAGTTGACTCCTCTTCACCCATAAAACTCCAATCAAAACCCATCCCATCAATAGCTACCATTGCTTTAGGCTCAATGATTTCCACAGCCTTGCTCTTGTTCTCAAAGCTTCCTTTCTTCTCAAAGCTTCCCTTGTTCTTGTTCTCAAAACCTCTTCCCTTATCATCCTGATTCTTTGGTCTTCTACACTCTCTTGAGTAGTGACCCTTCATGTGGCAGTTGTAACACTCCACTTTAGACTTGTCATACCCAGCAGGCTCATTACCATCTATGATAATCTTCTTCCCAGTCCTCATCAGTAATTTCTTAGCCCTTATGCTCAGAAGTAAAAGTTGCCACTTTATGTCCATTTCTTCAAGATCATCATCATTGATCTCTTAAAGATCTTCAAAAGTCAATATGGACCCATTGTGTTGTGATGTCAGGAAGGCACAACCAATTGTTTCATCTAGAATTGTTTTGGTACTGCTAGAAGTACTGACAGTACCAAAATTTGTGTTGGCAGTACCTTCTTCTCTACCATGTTTTTCTTCATCTACAACTCTTGAGGTGCTTTGAGATGATACAAAAGCCATATTTCTTGAGCTTGAACCAGTAGTCTTCATCACTTCATGCTCTACTATTTTGAAGTTGTTGTAGAGATCATTAAGACTCATCTGATCAATATCTGGTTTGTTTTTCCAGACAATGACATGCATGGACCATTCAGAGGGTAAATTCCTAAGAAATTTGGAGTTTAAGTCTTCTTGAGATATCATCACTTCATGAATGGCTAATTGACTTGAAAGCTTTTGTAGTCTATTGAACATGCTGTCCAAAGACTCATTTGTTGTGGCTGCAAAGTTTTCAAACTGATGTTTGAGGAGAGTTTTCTGAGTTTTCTTGGTGGCATCATTTCCACCAAATCTAGCCACAATAGCTTGAAAAAGGGTTTTAGCACATTTGTACTTGTTGAAGATCAAAAGCTGATCATTTGGAATAGTCATGAGAAGCATACTCCTGGCTTTAAGATCATTTCTCTTTTGAATTCTTTCTTCTGCGCTTGTTGGGTTTACTTGCACATGTGTTACTAGTGTATCGTTTACTGTGGAGGTGGTGATTGTGGGTTTGAATGAGTTTCCTTCTTCAATAATCTCCCAAAGTGTATAGTCTTGCACTTGGAAGTATTGTTCTACCCTTAGTCTCCACATATCAAACTCATTTTGTTTGAGTAATGGAAGTTTTGCAGCAACATTGGTTTGAATGTGTTCAACATCCATTGTTCTTTTAAATCGTAAATATCAGCCTAGCTCTGATACCACTTGTGAAGGATTATGCAAACACTTGGGATGTGAATCTTAATAATGTGTTTGGGATATTTAGGAATGAATGTGCTTTAGTATGCGGAATCTAATATAACACACTTAAAGGAAACAAAAGGTGGTGAGTATGTAAACGTGAATAATAATAAATAATGAACACAACTTTAGTAACACAAAACGATTCAATATTATTGATGAAATAATACGGATGATCTAACTATTACCAGGATTACAAAGTAACCTTGAATCTTTGGTTTGTTAAGGATTTGTGAATTAGTAACTAAGTTACTAGAGAGGTTGTTCTGTTATGGATATTACTAAGGTTATTAGTTGGAAAGATACTACAAAGGTGGTGACTAAGGGATCCTTTTATAGGATAAGGACCCCTTATTACAAGTTGTCAAGTTGCACAATATAATAAGATACTTGGACTTTTCTAGCCTACAATTAATTACAACTTCCAATGTAAACTACTCTGTATATTCTTCTGCACAACATGGAAGACTGAACTACTTCTACTTAACGTATTACATTGTACAAAGACTAATAATACAACAAATATCTACAAATAAATATCTATCAACTTGATCATCAACTTGGCAGGACCTTCTTTAACTAGCAGTACCTTCTTACCCAGAAGGTACTGTTAGTACATCTTCAACTTCTTCAAAATCAACTAGCAGGCTCAATACATCATCCAGCAGGCTCTTTGACTTGAACATTTTATTCCCAACATACCTAATGGACCACATACATCATAATATATGACAGCGTGAGCCTTAAGACCGGAAATATCAACTTGAAAGTAAATTCAAGGTAAACTAAACAAACTGTTAGTGGAAAATTAAGTTTCACAAAATTTTGGAAAAGAATTTACAAGATTGTGTGTACCGCCGATGCACTAAGTCTTCGCGAGATCACAAGCTGTCAAAACAGTTGCCCGTGTAGTTTGAACCTGATCGGGAGTACAGACTACCTCCGCCGTGTCTTAATCACAAGCAGGATGAATAATCTGAGGCCCGATATCTGAGCCCAACTCTACAGGGTTAAGTAAAACGACTATCTATGGTTCAAGGTCGCCCGGAATCACCCCTTGATCCGTTTACCCTAGTTGTTTCCCATAGAATAGCCGATTACCACCGTGGTGATACAACACTTAGATCGATCGCAAAGACAAAAACAAAGGTTTCCAACGCTCGCACTTGAAAATTGTTTTGTAAAATTGTGTGAAGTTTGATTTTCCAATAACACATTGGGCACACTTAGGCAGATTAACAACAACAACCACAATATATAACTCCCAAAACAGCCATCATCTGTCACACTTAGGCACAATATACAAGCCATCTAACAATGTAACAACCACAAGTATGTAACAATAAATAACATGACATACAGAAACACAAACAATTAAATAATCACATAAACCAAAAAAACAATAAATAAAGACAGCTTAGACTAATAATAAGAAAAGGCAGACCATAAATATGCAAATATCATATGTCTTAAAGCACTAACACGTAATATGAAACCGAGTTCTCAATCCTCATTACAAGGACGGAGTCTTCCCCAATTGGAGAATCAAAAGGCTCCCACTAGGTTTTCGAGCTAGGTACCTAATGGACCACATACATCATAATAAATGACAGCGTGAGCCTTAAGACCGGAAATAGCAACTTGAAAGTAAATTCAAGGTAAACTAAACAAACTGTTAGTGGAAAATTAAATTTCACAAAATTTTGCAAAAGAATTTACAAGATTGTGTGTACCGCCAATGCACTAAGTCTTCGCGAGATCACAAGCTGTCAAAACAGTTGCCCGTGTAGTTTGAACTTGATCGGGAGTACAGACTACCTCCGCCGTGTCTTAATCACAAGCAGGATGAATAATCTGAGGCCCGATATCTGAGCCCAACTCTACAGGGTTAAGTAAACCGACTATCTATGGTTCAAGGTCGCCCGGAATCACCCCTTGATCCGTTTACCCTAGTTGTTTCCCATAGAATAGCCGATTACCACCGTGGTGATACAACACTTAGATCCATCGCAAAGACAAAAACAAAGGTTTCCAACGCTCGCACTTGAAAATTGTTTTGTAAAATTGTGTGAAGTTTGATTTTCAAAAAACACATTGGGCACACGTAGGCAACATCTTCCACACTTAGGCACAATATACAAGCCAACTAACCCTACTTATCGACAAATATAGCATTAACAGTTAGTGCCACAATATATAACTCCCAAAACAGCCAACATCTTTCACACTTACGCACAATATACAAGCCATCTAACTATCTAACTATGTAACAACCACAGCTTACTCAAAACAGCCATCATCTGTCACGCTTGGGCACAAATTAAACTAACAACTCCCAAAACAGGCATCATCTGTAACACTTAGGCACAATATACAAGCCATCTAACTATCTAACTATGTAAGAACCACAGTTTACTCAAATCACTAGCAAAGAAATCACAACTTTATATACAATATTTAGGTAATAAACCCTAATTAAAGCTAACAATAAAAAAAATGACATACAGATAAACCCTAACACTAAAAAACCCTAATTAAAGAAACACAAACAATTAAATAATCATATAAACCAAAAAACAATTAAATAATCCTCGAACAATTAAACTAACAATTAAATAATCAGATAAATCAACAAAAAAAAAACAATACGACAAACCCTAACCCTAAATTAGAGTAACCCTAAATCGAAAAGATAATTACTTACCCTACCCCAAACCATTTTTACTTTCCTTAGATCGAATCCAATTACTTTACCGTAACCCTAAATTAGACTAACCCTAAACAAAAACAATCGGTTGCTTCTGATCTGTGTGTGTCTAATTGCGGTGAACTTGGGCTTTCGATCTGTGTGTCTCTAATTGCTAGAGTGTATTTTGGATAGTTGGTTTGTGTGTGTAATTGATAGAGAAAAGTTTTCGATCTGTGTGTGTCCAGCAAGAGAAATTTTTTTGATCTGTGTAATTGATAGAGTAAGAGTAAAGTTAGTGAGAGAAAGAAGTATGTTTGATACACTTCTTATTTGAATTAAAAGAAGTGTATTAACAGTTAGTGATAGGGAATACAATAAAGAATAAAATATAAAAAGTATAAAAGTATTAAAATTATAAAAAGTATAATTTTGTATTTTTGAGTGTATTTTGTATATAAAAAGTATATCACAAGTTTCAATACAATAAAGTAATATAAAAGTGTACCATCTACCTAACAAGTCGCCCAAGAATGAAGAATAGTGGGACCCAGTCGCCCAAGACGTATGTACTATTATATAATAAAATAAGACTACATTTTTTTACAAAAAGACAAAAAAACCCAAGTCGCCCAAGAAATATGGGACCCAGTCGCCCAAGAAAGTACATACTGTAAGTGGTAAATCTTAGTACTTGGTAGGGACATATATAAGGACACATGTCACTATTTTATGAGATCCGCCCAAGATATTTGGGCGACCCTCTCCCATGGGGTATCTAAGGAATTTTTTTTTTTTTTTTTTGGCATTTAGGGTGAGCACTCTTGTACCATTGAAATATTTGAAGATTTATCCCTTTTTTGATTAGAGTATTCAAAGCTTCATTTTTGAAAGTACAAAATTACTCTGGTCAAATTATAATGTCCTGTCTGCACCAAAAGAAAAAAAATAATAATAATTAAAAAAAAAATAAAAAAATTGTACCATCCTCATATTAATGAAAAACTTGAAGTTGAGATTATTCACCGTAGCACTCATTGATTAGTCAATTGGCGTTTGCGATATAAAGTCATACCAATATGGTACCATAAGAACTTTTCAAATCATCGTGTGCTTGAAATATAAGCAATTGAATTATCACCGCAACACAATATTTTTTGTAGTAATAATTTGGGTTAAGTCCATAAATTAACAAGATACTATCAAAAAAAAAATTCATCTAGGTAATTTACTCAGAAAAATGCCATTACCAGTGGCGAAACTTGTTTAAACCGGTTATTATTAGAAAGATGACTGGTTGATTTTTGCAAACAATTTATTTAAATTCCACTAGAAAAAAATAGAGTTAATTTCATAAATGGTCCATGTGGTCTGTCGGGTTTAACAGAAACAATCCCTAAACTTTTTTTTAACGGATCCTCTCCTTGTGGTTCTGACCCGTATCGGGTTTGGTCCCTTGACCACTATTTCCGTTAGTTTGCCGTCAAGTGGAACTGAAATGACATAAATACTCTTAAAAGCAAGGTCCCTGTGGTTTGTGGGCTATAACGAATTCAGTCCCTAACTTTTTTATTATGTTTTCGTTCGTTTTTCTTACGTTTTTATACGTTTTCGTCGTTTTCTTACATTTTCATACGTTTTTATCCGCTTTAATACGTTTTCTACCGTTATCATCCGTTTTATACGTTTTCGTCCGTTTTTCTTACGTTTTTCTGCCTTTTTATCCGTTTTCATCCGTGTTTATCCGTTTTCATCCATGTTTATACGTTTTCGTCCGTTTTTATACGTTTTCATCCGTTTTTATACGTTTTCGTCCGTTTTTCCTACGTTTTATCCGTTTTCATCCGTTTTTATACGTTTTCGCCCGTTTTTATATGTTTTCATCCGTTTTTATACGTTTTCATCCGTTTTTATACGTTTTTGTCCATTTTTCTTATGTTTTAATCCATTTTTCTTACATTTTATCCGTTTTTATACGTCGTCGTCCGTTTTTACATGTTTTTATCCGTTTTTATATGTTTTCGTCCGTTTTTCTTATGTTTTTGCCCTTTTTTATACGTTTTCATCCATTTTTATACGTTTTCGTCCATTTTTATACGTTTTTGCCCGTTAAAAAATGGATGAAAACGTAACAAAACGTATGAAAACTTAAGAGAACGGGTGAAACCATATAAAAACGGGTGAAAAAGTATAAAAACGGACGAAAACGTAAGAAAAAACAGACAAAAACATATAAAAACAGGCGAAAACGTAAGAAAAACGGACGAAAACATATAAAAACGGATGTAAACGTATAAAAACGGATGACGACGTATAAAAACGGATAAAAATGTAGGAAAAATGGATGAAAACGTAAGAAAAACGGACAAAAACGGATGAAAACATATAAAAATGGATGAAAACTTACAAACACGGATGAAAACGGATAAACACAGATGAAAACGGATAAAAACGTAAGAAAACGTAAGAAAAACGGACGAAAACGTATAAAAATGTAAGAAAAACGAACGAAAACATAATAAAAAAAGAGTAAATATCAAAAATCGTCCCTGTGGTTTACCGAGTCATTTGGAAATGGTCCCTGTGGTTTAAAAAACCCGGATTTGGTCCCTGTGGTTTACGACCCATACGGATCTGGTCCCTTCACCAACATATCCGTCAGTTGACCGTTAAATCCTTAAAGAATACTAATGTGCGGGGGGTATTATTGGTAATTTACATTTGGCGCCAATACATCCCTCTTATCAAACCCTATCATCTTATTTTTCATCCCTGAGGTTTGCAGATTCACACACCCACCAATTCAATCTCTAAAACCTGCCAATTCAATTAAACGAAAAATCGAATTAAGCAATGTTGTGTGAATGGAGGGTCCGTAAAAAGGGTTCAGCTTCAAATCCCTACCATGATTATAGTAAGTAAATCATTTTTTTGCATGTTGATACTCTGTTTACAATGTAACACTGAGTTTCTAATGTTATTTGGTTTTCATGTGATTAGGTGAGTTCCCAACCGTTTTTTGTCTAAAGATTAACCATGGAGGTGAATTCACAAGCCCTCCTAAGAGACGTTACAAAGGGGGGAAGGTCAATTGGATTGACACAATTGATTCAGACCAGTTCTCTATTCAGGAGGTTGTGACTATGATGAAGGAGTTAGGATATGAACCAGTAGGTATGGACTTTTATTTTAAGTTACCTAATTCTGATTTAGATAATGGTATTAGAAAATTAGAAACTGATAATGATGTGTTGGAATTGTTAAAGAATGTAGCTAAGTATAAGGTTATTGATTTATATGTTGATCACTCTAAGGAACCTAAGATTGTAGAACCTGCTTTGCTAGAAAATGTAACTGATAATACTCATGAGGTACTAGAAAATGTGGATACTGATGTAAGTGAGGATGAGTGGTTAAGGAATTGCATAAACAAGGTTGGAAGGTTGAAAAAGAATATAGGCCAGTCTAGTAACAATGGTTCTGAGAGTGACCATGGTTCAGATAGTGAACATGGTTCATATAGTGACAATGATGATAGTGACTTTGTAGTTGATGAAGATCAGTTGGTGAATGATGTTGAGGTTGATATGGCTGAATTTAGGAGTAACATAGATACAAATGCAGAATGGGTTGAATGTGTAGATAGTGTAGAAAAAGTTACTGAGTTGGTACATGATGAGGATGTTGATTATGAAGAGTTTGTTAGTGGGAGTGACTCAGATGATGAATGTGAGAGGAGAAAAGCATTAAGGAAGGTGTGTAAGATGAATATGGTGCATGCTGGTAGTCAGGGTAATATATGGAAAGAAAATTTCTTTGTTGGTCAAACTTTTGGTAATAGCAAACTCATAAAGGAGATGGTCACAAGGGTAGCAGTTGAACAGAGAAGAGAGTTGTGGCTTAAGAAGAATGACAAGCTTAGGGTCAGGGCAGCTTGTAGAGGAATGATACCAAATTTTACATCTAATAATGAGCCAGAAGTAAATAGGCCAGATGATGGGCCAGAAGTTAAGGGTAAGCCCATTAAGTCCAAAACAGCCAGTGGTTCTAAAATTAGGTCAAAAAGTATCTCTATTATACCTAGTGAACCTGAATGCCCTTGGTCTTTGCACTGCTCAAAGTTACCAAATGAGGATTCGTGGCAAGTCAAAACCTTTTATGATGTTCACAAATGTTTACTGTCAAGAACTGTGAAGAAATGCACAGCAACCTTCTTGTCAAAAGAATTAGAGGAAACAATCAAACCTAATCCAAAAATTCCTTTGAGTGCTCTTAAAGATCAGTTGCAGAAAAAACTTGAGGTTGGGATTTTAAAACAAAAATTGCAAAGAGCTAAGCAGATGGCCAAAGAAAGAATCATTGGTGATTATACAAAGCAGTATGCAATGCTGAGAGATTATCTTGGTGAATTACAAAAACAGAATCCAGATACAACTGTTAGGATTGATCTAGAAAGACCAAATGACCCCATAAGAGTTCTTGAAAGGAAGTTCAAAAGGGTTTATATGTGTTTAGGTGCTTTGAAAGAGGGTTTTAAGAAAGGAAAGAGAGATTTGTTGGGGTTGGATGGTTGTTTTTTGTCTGGTCCATTCTCTGGTCAAGTGCTTACAGCAGTAGGGGTAGATCCTAACAATGGAATTTACCCACTAGCTTATGCTATTGTTGAGGCTGAAACAAAAAAGAGCTAGAAATGGTTTCTAGATTGGCTTGGTGATGATCTCAATCTATTCAGCAACTCAAACTTTACCTTTATTACCGATAGGCAAAAGGTATGATTACTAATTTTCTTGTTTTTAAATTATTTTAAGTTTTATTGTTATCTCAACATAGAAACTTGTTGTATATTAGGGTGTGATACCAGCAATTGCAGAGACTTTTCCATGTGGTGAACATAGGTATTGTGTAAAGCATATATATGACAAAATGAAGCTGTCATGGAGAGGGCAGATGTACAAAGATTTGTTGTGGAAGTGTGCCAGCTCAACAACTATTCAGATGTTTGACAGAAACATGAAAGCATTAAAAGCTCATAACATAGAAGCCTATGAGTGGTTAAAAAAGATTCCACCACAAAATTGGTCTAAAAGTCACTTTTCTGGTAAGATTAATTGGTATATCATCTGTCATTAAAAGTCACTTTTCTGAAACAGTCTAACATATTCATTCATGTCATTTCAGGCAGGGCAAAGTGTGATGTCCTTTTAAACAACATGTGTGAAGTGTTGAACAGACAACTAGTGGATGGAAGGGACAAGCCAATCATTACTTGTTTGGAGTTCATAAGGGAATACCTTATGAAAAGAATAGTAAATGTTCAAAAGGTGATCAGCAAGACTGATGGGCCTCTTACCCCTCATGCTGCTAGGTTGTTCATGGTTATTGTTAAAGAAGCAGGACAACTAAAGGTAATCTAACTTATTTTGAATTCTTTAACAGCTTCATTTCTTATAAGTCAATAGTAAATTTCTATACTTGTACAGGTTGAGTGGAATGGTGGGGAATTGTATCAAGTAAATGGTCCTTGGGGTGATCAGTGTGTGGTAAACATCAAGGAAAGGAACTGCACTTGTAGAAGGTGGGATTTGAGTGGGATACCATGCAAACATGCAGTTGCCTCAATATGGAATATGGCTACAAATGGGATTGAAACTGCCATACCAGAATCATATTGTCATCCATCTCATTGGTTGTCAACTTGGGAAGATATGTATAGGTCCAAGATTAATCCCACAAGATCACCAGAGTATTGGGAAAAATGCAATGTTCCAAATACCATTATCCCACCAGATCATCATCCCCAAATTGGAAGGCCTAGGAAGAAGAGAAGAAATAGTGCTGCTGAACTTGCTGACATAATGGTTAAAGGATCCAAGTTAAGTAGGTCAGGAAAGAGTGTCACATGCAAACTGTGTAAGCAAGTTGGTCACAACCAGAGAAGATGCAAGGGTCAAAGAGATGGTGGTACACAAAGTGCAAGTGGTGGTTCAGACAAAGCAAGTGGTTCAAGAAAAGGAAGTAGTGGTTCAAGAAAAGGAAGTGGTGGTTCAAACAAAGCAAGTGGTTCAAAGAAGTCTGGTATGGGATCACAATCACAAGAAAGTATGGTGTTTGAAAGTCCACTGGCTTCACAAACTGATGTTGTTGGTACACAGGCTTCAAGTGCCCCTAGTATGGTGACACAAGTACCTTTACTCCTACAAAATTCACCATCAAAGTGGACAAAGTCAGCTGCAAAAAGACTTAATTGATGTTTGTTCCTTAGTAGTTATGTGTAACCAGACTTAATGTTGCTAGTTTTGTGTTTTGGTTCTTTGGCCTAATGTGTTATGGTCATTTCATGATGTTAAGACAATTTGTGTAAGGATTAAGATGTTATGTGTTTATGATGTTAAGACAATGGCCATTTATGGTCTTATGTTATATGTTAAGAAAATGGCCATTTATGGTCTTTATGTTACTAGTTATGTTTAACCAGAATTAAGGTCTTTATGTTACTGGTTATGCAGGAAAAGGTTCTGCACAAGTGATTCTTTTGGCCACTATTTTGTTCTCATGTCTGCACAAGTCTTATGGTCTTGCAATTTGATTCTTTTGGCCACTATTTTTTTCTCATTTCTGCACACATGACAAAGTAAATTGACTGTCAATTGACTGCTTTTTCTCATGTCTGCACAATTGACTGTTTTGGAAATATGAATTTGACTCTTTTGGCCAATAACCAAGCATGCCTTTTCCTCTATAAAAACCAAACACACCAAGCATTCTCCCACCACCCCATTTAACATACTGAAACAATGACTTCCAAGAACAAAGGTTGTTTCAAACACAGCCTGACTTCCAACATTTACTTGTTTTTCATTTTTTTATATTTTTTATAATTTTATTTTATTTTATTTTTTATTTTATTATTATTATTTTTTTTTTGCAGAAATCATTTATGTTAACAGCAGTGACTCAAGTTCTGAAGGTCCTAAAAACCCTGTATCATGAGAAGAGTACTTTCCAATGGGTTATTGTCAATCAAGCTCTGGTGGAAAAAAGGGAAAGGGAAAGATGGAACTTTCATCTGACTCAAGCATTTATGGTAGCTTTCTTAATGATAGCTGGGTGTCCAGCTATCATTCAACATCTGAGGAAGAGGATTGTGTGTCCAGAAAGGGTAAAGGGTTGGAAGATTGTTGATATAAATAATGCCTAAAAACATTATCAATACTTATTCATATTTCTATGTTTTGATGATCACAAAATGTAAACTCATCAAACATAAACTTATTAAGTAAACAAGTATTTAGTTGGAAATATTCATTTCTACAACTTAATCACTTAAGGTATGAATGAACAAATGCTTAATGCATTATATGATCAAAGGAACATTTTCTTAATCACTAGATTTTTTATAAAATGACCCAAAACATTTTATATCTTTTAGAAAATCATTTTTGGTATTAAATAAAAATGTTTAATCTTTTATAAAATTATGAATTCAAATTTTCAATCAAAAATGGTAAAAATGTTCCAGAAAAACCTTCCTCACAAAAAGACAAATCTGGGCAACGGTCAGATGGGCGGCCCCCTTAAATATACAAGGCGGCCCCCTTAATTTTAAGGTGACCGCCCCCTATTTAAGGGGACCGCCCCGCTCCTCCAGCTGTCCAGATTTGCCTATTGTTGATGCAAATAATGTTCTAAAAACGTTATTTATATCTTTCGATTACTTCACGTTTTAAGGATGACAAAATGTGAAATCACGTTACGTTAAAATTAACGTAAACAAGTTTTTAATCGGAAGATCCCGTTTCTACGCAAATCACTCTAGAACAAATTTACAACTTGACAAATGATCAAAGAAGTGAATTTGTGTTTTGAGACTTCACATTTTAATGGGACAAAACATTTTTTCAAAAATAACACATGACAAATTATTTTTGAAATGTTAAGAAATGCTTTAATGGAAAAATATGTTTGAAAATCACAACAGCTATTTTTCCCTCCAAAATCAGCTCCAACCTTCCCCAAATAAGTTTTCACCAGAAAAGACAAAATTTGGAGCGTCCTAGTCTAGGACGGCTCCACGGTTCCACTAAATTTAGTGGAGCCGTGGCATGTTTAGTGGAGCCGTCCGTACTATTTTTCTGTAACGTTCAGATTTTCTTTGCCTATAAATACCAACCCCTTTCACAGATTTTAGGCATCCTTACACACACAAAACTTTCTGAGTTGAATACTCTCTTCACACTTTCTTTCTTAGATCATTTAGGTTAGTTTTTCTTTTGTTCAAGAGTGATCCAATCATCCTCCAAGTGATCCTCTTCATCCCTCTTCATTAGCAAGAGAAGAACACAAGTATCCAAGTTGATACAAGGTGTTATCATTCCTCTTCATTAGCAAGAGAAGAACTCAAGGTATTCAAGAAGATACAAGAGTTGTAGTTGTTAGGTTTTGTAACACTTGTTACATCCTTGTTGTATCTTAGCATACATCAAGATTATCTTTCTTTTGTGAGAGTGTGAGTGAAGATCATTGTGATCTTAAGAGATAGTGAAGATCTCTTAAAGCCATCGGGCTTGTGTGTGAGTGATCAAAGGATCTAGAGTAGTTAGATTAAGTAGAGTGAAGTGAGAGTTGATCTTTGTGATCGTGTTGAGATCGTGGTGATCTCTTGTAGCCATTAGGGCTTGTGTGATTGGTCACGTGGACCTTGGTAGATTGATGCTAGCTAAGATTAGTACTCGGCATTTAGCTTAGTGTCGGTAATAGGATAAGCGACGTGTACGGTTTTCTCCGCCTGAAGGGAGGTTGTTGACATAGTGCTTGAAACTCTCGAGTGTGGTACTCAGGGAGTGGAGTAGGGCGAAGAAGAGCTTCGTAGCCGAACCACTATAAATCTTTTGTTTCGGTTTGATCTTTCCAACTCTACTCTTTACTTTCATTATTTTGTATTAGTTAGTTTAGTGTGTAGTTCATATTGGTGCTGATTGATTACACATAGAGTTCGAATCAAAGCTTCCAATAGCCAACTTTTAAAACAAGATTTTTAAAATAATTTTAAACTGGTAAACTATTCAACCCCCCTTCTAGTTTCCCACAATTGGTATCAGGATCCAGGTTAGTCAAGATTTTAAAGTATATTGTATTTTAAAACTTGAATCGATCAATGGATTCCGACAAATATCTAGAAGGGCAATCTATGCAAAGACCACCACTTTTCGAAACCGATTGTTTTATATATTGGAAAACAAGATTCGAAACGTATGTGAAATCAAAAGACATTGATCTTTGGCATGTTATTACCGAGGGTGACTTTCAACCTATTCAAATGAATCCGGAAACTAAAAAGGATGAAATAGTTTCTTATGATATGAACAATAGATAATGCTTTTGCTAGATTTAATACTATTATCACTAGTCTTAAAGCTCTTGATGAAGGTTACTCTAGCAAGAATTATGTTAGGAAGTTTCTTAGGGCTCTACATCCTAAATGGAGAGCAAAGGTCACCGCCATAGAAGAGTCAAAGGACTTGGCGACATTGTCACTCGATGAACTTATAGGAAACTTGAAAGTTCACGAGATGATAATCAAGAAGGACTCCGACATAGTCAAAGGCAAAAGCGAGAGAGTTAGATCTCTAGCATTGAAAGCCAAGAAGGAGTCTAGTGATGAGGAATGCTCAAGTTCCG
This sequence comes from Artemisia tridentata subsp. tridentata, assembly GCA_021014915.2. NCBI lineage: Eukaryota > Viridiplantae > Streptophyta > Magnoliopsida > Asterales > Asteraceae > Artemisia > Artemisia tridentata. Next base: position 223,550,001 of record CP139506.1, on the reverse strand, counting down.
ATAGTGAAGATGAGGAATATGCATTAGCGGTTAGGGACTTTAAAAAGTTCTTTAGGAGAAGAGGTAGGTTCGTTAGGCAACCTCGTGATGAGAAGAAGACATCACAAAAGAACCATGTTGAAAAGGAAGGGACAAGTGATAGGAAATGCTTTAGGTGCGGAGATCCTAATCACCTCATAGGAGAGTGTCCCAAACCACCGAAATTCAACAACCAATGAGCTCTCATAGGAGGCTCCTGGAGTGATAGCGGTGATGATGAAGAAAAGAAGCCCAAGGACGAAACATGTCTAATGGCTCATACTTCAAATGAGATATGCTTGGGAATTGACTTGGAGCCTGACGAATGGGTCAAGGATAGTGGATGCACTAACCATATGACGGGTAACCGAAGTTTATTCTCATCATACAAGGCATACAACGGAGGTAATGTCACTTTCGGTAGCAAACTTAAGGGCAACATTATAGGCAAAGGTACGATCACTCAAAACTCCCTCACTATTAGAAATGTTGAGCATGTAGATAACTTAGGATTTAATTTGCTTAGCATTAGTCAAATGGTAGATAATAAGTGTAGAGTTATATTCTCTGAAGAGGGTAGTGAGATAATTAAGGATGGTAAAACCATAGGCAAAGGAGTTAGGAGAAATGGCTTATTTGTTATGAAAATAGGAAATAAGCCTTAGGATAGGATATGCTTAGCAACCATAGATGATAATTCAACTCTATGGCATAGGAGGCTAGGGCACGCCAATATGCGTTTGATACAATCATTGGCATCTAAGGAATTAGTTAGAAACCTACCTAAGATTAAGTTTGACAAACACTTTTGTGACACTTGTAAAATTAGAAAACAAGCTCATTCAAGTCACAAAGCTAAGAATATGGTCTCGACCTCTAGATGCCTAGAACTCCTTCACATGGACTTATTCGGTCCATCCGCCGTACGGAGCTACGGAGGAAATCACTACACCTTAGTAATAGTTGATGACTATTCTAGGTATACTTGGACTAGATTTCATAAGAATAAGACACAAGCTTTTGAGGAATTTGAAATCTTTAGTAAGAAAGTCCAAAACCAACTAGGATGTACAATAGTTTCTATTAGGACGGATCATGGTCGGGAATTTGATAATGAAGTGCAATTTTGAGTATATTGTGATGCTAATGGTATTACTCATAATTTCTCGGCTCCACGCACTCCACAATCAAATGGGGTACTAGAGCGGAAAAATCGTACTCTACAAGAGATGAGTAGAACGATGTTGAATGAACAATCAATTCCGCAAAAGTTTTGGTGTAATGCGGTGGACACCTCAACTTATATTCTTAATAGGATTCTAATTAGGCCTATCCTAGGAAAAACCCCATATAAAATCATGAAAGGTAGAAAATCTACTCTTGATTACTTTAGAGTGTTTGGAAGTAAGTGCTTCATACTAAACACTAAAGATTACCTCACCAAGTTTGACCCAAAGTCTTACGAAGGTATCTTCCTAGGTTACTCCCAAAATAGTAAAGCCTATGTTGTCCTAAATAGAGAAACCATGAAAGTCGAAGAATCACTCAACGTGACATTCGATGAAAGTCCTCCACAAACTAAGACATCACCCTTGGTGGATGATGACTTAGATGAGGACGAAGCCATTAAGGTTAATGGCAAGAAAACCCTAGAAGATGACATTGAGGATGAAATAGTTGAAGTTGACGAAATTGTCAACATTAAGGAATCCAAAAACCATCCTATTGAAAATGTCATAGGTAGTCTAAACCAAAGAACCCTTAGGTCACAAGCACAAAACAAAAGTAATTTCTTTTGTTTCATATCAACTGTAGAACCTAAGAATGTAGGTGAAGCGATTAAGGATGAAAGTTGGATACTTGCCATGCAAGAAAAACTTAATCAATTCACCGCAAACCAAGTTTGGGATTTAGTACCTCTTCCTAAGAATCAAACAATCATAGGAACTAAGTGGGTGTTTAGGAATAAACTCGACGAAAATGGAGTCGTAGTTAGGAATAAGGCAAGGTTGGTAGCACAAGGCTATAACCAACAAGAGGGAATAGATTATGATGAAACCTATGCACCCATTGCTAGATTAGAATCAATTAGAATACTCCTTGCCTATGCTTGTGCCTTAGACTTTAAACTATACCAAATGGACGTGAAGAGTGCGTTCCTTAATGGTTATATCAACGAGGAGGTGTATGTTGCACAACCTCCGGGATTCGTTGATTTAGAATATCTGAATCATGTTTATAAACTCAAGAAAGCACTCTATCGTCTTAAGCAAGCTTCTAAAGCTTGGTATGACAGACTTTGAAAGCTTTCTTGATTGAACATGAATACACCATGGGAAAGGTTGATAACACACTCTTCACAAAGAAAAGAGATTCACATCTTATCATTGTTCAAATATATGTCGACGACATTATATTCGGATCAACTTGTTCAGAGATGTGCGATGATTTCTCTAAGATCATGCATGACGAGTTTGAGATGAGCATGATGGGTGAATTGAACTTCTTCCTTGGTTTACAAATTAAACAAATGGAAGATGGTATCTTCTTTAATCAAGCTAAGTATAGTAAAGAAATGCTTAAGAAGTTTAGTTTAGAAGAGTCTAAGCCCATGAAAACCCCCATGTCCACGAAAATAAAACTCATGAAAGATGAAGAAGGTGAGTCCGCGGATAGCACTAGGTATAGAGGTATGATAGGAAGTTTACTATACCTCACGGCAAGTAGGCCCGTGATGCGTGGTTTTGCGACCTTACAACAGGTTTTACCTCTCGAGGGATCTCAAGAGGCTTACAACCCCACCAGGCAGTGTACCTGACCGATGTAGTATAGTGTAGTGGTAAGTACGGGGGATTGATCGTTCTCCACAGGGAATAGTGTCGTTAGGATTGAAAAACTATTCTAATAGGTCTAAGGGTGAGGGAAGATTCTTTTTGTATTTTTATATTTTTTTTATAAAAGCAAGTAAAATCTCGGGTTTGAAGGAGTGGGCGGAATTAGTTGCTAATCAACTAACCCAAATAACTACAAATGCAAATAAAATAAAATAACTGAAAATGAAAAGGTTGTGAAACTTATGTGGAGAGAAATGTGTTTACTTAGATTTCCTTACTCCCTAACTATCTTTTACCGGTTGATTAGTGTGTATTAATTGCGTGGATGACGGGTGTATTCCTTAATACCAATCGTGGGGTGGCGTACGTACTTCCCCAACTCTACAAGCTCCTACGTCACTCCTATGTCGAGCCGGCTAGGAAGCTCCTAACATGGGATCACTAGAATTCGCTCATGCATTAAATACAACCATATAAACCTAGTACGCATTGGTTCATGTTTCTTAAGACGTTCAAGCAAGTTACCGAATAGGAGGTTAGCCAGTTTTCTTAAGCCTAACATCGATAAACAATCATCCAATACAATAAATAACACACTAATAACCAATAATCAATAGTTAGGTTTCATTAGATCTAAGCAAACACAAGATAAATCTAGCCTAGCATGTTAATCAAAAGACAAGAACAAGATATAATCAAACAACACATAGACATATTGATTGATTAAATGATTACTTATCTTCAATTAAACATGGGAGATCCAAGGGTGTGAAAACCCTTAAAAATGGCAGAAATTTGTCTTAGGGTTTCTCCTCACAAAGTTGCACACTAATGACAAAAAATTGCAAAACTATATATAGAGTTTAGTTGCTGACGGCGTCACGTTATAGATCTTGACGCCGTCACCTCGCCGTGTCTAGGGTTCCCGGATGGCCTTCTTGACGCCGTCCCTTTTTAGTGCTCCAAAATCCGCTCTGGCTTATCAAGGCTTGACGCCGTCTTTCTTTAAGTTAAACCGTGATGGCCTTGATCACCTTAAAGGGTGACGCCGTCAGACTTCCTTTGTAAAATTCTCTGGCTTATCAAGTGTATTTTTCATATCCACCTCTTTTGCCAAGCCATGACGCCGTCAGGAGCAATTCCTGACGCCGTCAAAGGTACTTTTCCAGCCGATTTTGAGACTTTGTCGTTTTCTTCAATTTTATGCTCCAAAAACGTCCAAAATGCTTCCTTTTCCAGATTTCTTCTCCAAAGTACCTAAAATGACAAAAGGAACGATTTAGGGCAATATTTGATCAAATAAATACGATTTAGGGCTTAAATGACCCCCTAAAAGCGGTACACTTTTCGCTTCATCAAATACCCTTACACTTGAGATTTGCTTGTCCTCAAGCAAATGCGCTTTTATTCTAATCAAAATACAAGTTAGGGGTTATTTAATGCTAATATAAAAGTAATTACAACAAATAGTCGTTCCACTTTAATCATAATAAGCACGGAGATTACAAACTAGCACCTCACAAGTAGTGTTTAGATACTCACATCTCTCAGGTGTCATCAAAATAAATCTCATAAATGAAAACGGATAATATCTCTCACTACCTGTCATAGAAAATAGATTATCATAGGCTTGGGAAAGGATCGAAAACCTTCTCCACTAGGCGTAAGCACCTAAGATAAACTATCAAAGAGGGCTTTTAAATGGGTTATAACGTGAGGTGTAGGGATATGATAAACACGGTTTTGTTGGATAAGGGATATTTTATTGGTGGCGAGTTAAAGATCTTGATTAATTACATGTACAATATGGCGTTGCTAAGCCAAGACTAGACTCGACTTAAGCTAAAAACAAAATAACAAAAACATAAAATAAACATAAAATGAAACGGGATGGTAGTCCGTATGTTTTTTTCTATTTTTTTTTTGTTGTATTTTTCTTGATTTTTATGATTTTTTTTTCATACACTCTTGCCCTACCATCCAAAATAATACATCATAGGGGCGTTGCATTCCCCTTACACTTGAACTTTTACATAACTTTACAAATACTATTCTATCGACTTGAATTAAGATAATCGAAACATTTGGAGTACTTTTAAAATATTTAGCACATACGGGGGTAATAATGTTGTTCTTCCCCATTACTCCATTACACTAGTACTTTACCCATGAGTCCCAATCGTCCCAAAACAATATGTACAAGGATATGACTCGACTTAGCAACCATGTAATCAATTAGATAATTAACTAAGGGTTTAAACAAATGTTGTCACAATAATGCACTAAAGATGAGTGCATACAAGGTAGGCTAAGGCGATTTGGGTGTACATTTAAGTGGGGTGTAAACAAATTCTTCCTTTAAGTAAAATGCTTAAAGGTCGAAAAGAAAAGATAGGCTCTGAGGGGTGTACTAGGGGTATCGTGTACTAAAAATGAGTACAACGCAAAGGGTGTGGGAGAATTACTTGACCAATGTAGCCAACGTAATTATAACAAAAACACAGGTGTAAAACAATGGGTTAATCCTAATGCCTCTTATCATGTAGTAAATCTAACTACACGAATGTAGTCTCACTTGTGGCCTCGGAATGGTCCTAACGCAAGTTCTAGAATCTAAGTGCTACCGGTACACACATCATAGCATAAATGCTTTTCCTACCAATTCTAGGGGCGAACCTCACATATTTGGGGTGGAAAATTTTTTTAGTGGTACGGTTTTTGTGCTAGTCATATAACTCCTATCCATGAGACGCTCATTAAGACCAAAGTTTCACTCCTATATGTTGTAAAAAATTTTAAATTTGGCACTAAAATTGCCCTAACAGGTATTTATCTCAGTTTTATTACACATCTACCATTAAACAAACGAAAAATCAAGCGTAATGGCATTCTCTAAAGTATCGTACTTTACCCCCCCCCCCTTACACTTAAGATGAACATTGTCCCCAATGTTCAAATAACAAGATGTAAAAGTAAATAAGGTAAAAGAATGAAATCAAATACTCCCCTGATTCGTTTGGTGGATAAAGAGGTAACATGGTTAGATCTTCTTCCAAGGGAATGTAGAAGCTTCAAGACTAATGCATCGCCATAAGCTTGATTCCACATACATCTCCTTGTCCAAAATAACCTGTTAAACCTGAGAAAACAAACACGAAAACCTGCATAACATCGGCGGGATAAATCTGTATAAGGATATAATGCTTGTGGAATGATTATTTTGCAGATTCCTGGAGTTTATAAGTTAGAGATTTAATAAAGCATTTTATGATTCCAGTAGAAAAACAAAACTTTCAAAAATTTCAAAAAATTAAAACCTGACGCCGTCAGGTTGGGGTCTGACGCCGTCAGAAATGATCTGACAGAATTCTCATGTTAAGTTTCCGGAAAATTTCTGGAAAAACCTATACCTTACTTCCTGGAATTCCTGCAAAATATCATTATGACTCGATACAAGCATTTGACTCAAACAAATACTAATATGTATGTTAATTTAATATTGTTATGATTCATGTTCATTTGTTCTACTAAACCGATTTGGATTTCCCTTACACTTATCTTTTGCAAAATACCTTTATATGTAGTTAAGACGAAGTTAAAAACAAGATAAAGCATTTTCACAATTTAGTTTTGAACATGAATCAATAATAATAAAAATTAAACATACATACGGAAGCAAATAAAATCAAACAAACAAATAAATAAACACACAAAGCAAATAAAGCTTGGGTTGCCTCCCAAGAAGTGCTTGTTTTTGTTCGAGTCACGAGCCTGACTCTACCCTTATTTAACGGATAAAGGAGAGGTTTTTCCTACACTTAGGATTAAGTGCGGGTGATAGTAGCGATACACACCATCTTGGTAGGAGTATGCCACGTGAGGAAAGATTGGTGGATGAATTATATGCTCAAAGGGGTGTGCTCCTTTCATCATAACCTTACCTAGTTCATTTTGGTCAATGGGTGAGTTAAAGTGTTCTCCTAAAAAGGGATCATTTTCTAACAACTTCGAGAGACTCCTAATTGGGATTCCATCTTGACCTAATAAACCCGGTTTAAACCCATAATGTTTCTTGTGATCAATCATGAATGGGTGATGTAAGTATGTAAGGTCATGGTTCACTCCTATATTAGCTTCCACTCCACATGGCCTAGAGTCTACTACCTTAATCTTAACATTACCCGGACTACATGGTTTGATGGGTGGATCAGGACCTTTTTTAATTCCTAAATTCACATCTAAAGATGGAAGATTAGGTAACGGTTTTGGTTGAGGCTCCGGTTCATCAAAAATAGGAAATCCCCTAGAACTAAGAGTAAGGTTGTGATCACTAGAAGCATTCAAACCTATATCCTCTAGTTGTGTTTGGTTCAAAGGTTCTACCTCCATCGGGATTCCTAAAGTCTCTTCTACTTCTTCCGGGTAAGTCACGGGCGGTGTGTGTGCCTCGAATGATGGTGGGTTTTGTGGAGTACTTGGTGGACTTGGATTTTCTACTTTATCTTCCATCTTATCTTGATTACCTATGTGCTTATTATGTGATTTGTTGAAGTCTATCCCCAACATGCACCTAGGTATCTCAAATCCTTTTCTATTCATCTCAAATTCTTGGTCCGATTCATAAGAATCATTCTCAATAACTTGATCACTATGTTCCATTTGCCTAAAGGATTCCTCATGCGTGTCATATGTTTTGGTGAAATCTATCCCACTCATGCAACTAGGTAGTTCAACACTAACCATCTCAGAATCTTGGTTTGATTCTAAGTCCATGTTCTTAGAAACTAGGTCTCTTTGCTCATACGAATCCACCAATTCGTTCCACTTATGGGTCATGGTTAGGAAGCTTTCCTCAAAATTCATCCAAAGGGCCTGACTAAAAGGAATTGATCCAGATAATGCTCGTCTAATAGAAATCTCACATGCATAGAATACATTAAACCCATCTAACCTTACCCCTAACTCCTTTTGGAAATCACAAAGATCACACAAAAATTCATAGGAATGATAGGAAACAAATCTATTGGTGAAATATAATTGTTCCTCTATTGTCAATGATCTAAATGGAATTTCATCCATCATAGTGACAAATGAAAATGGTTTTACAAACAAAGAGCACAAAGAAAAAGATAGACTACAAGAAATCCTAGAAAAATAAAATAAAAAATCTCACTAGAAAGGAATCTAGTGAGTAGACCTAATAAAAATAAAATTTCAACCTAAACAATATATATTCCCCGGCAGCGGCGCCAAAAACTTGATGCGTGGTTTTGCGACCTTACAACAGGTTTTACCTCTCGAGGGATCTCAAAAGGCTTACAACCCCACCAGGCAGTGTACCTGACCGATGTAGTATAGTGTAGTGGTAAGTACGGGGGATTGATCGTTCTCCACAGGGAATAGTGTCGTTAGGATTGAAAAACTATTCTAATAGGTCTAAGGGTGAGGGAAGATTCTTTTTGTATTTTTATATTTTTTTTATAAAAGCAAGTAAAATCTCGGGTTTGAAGGAGTGGGCGGAATTAGTTGCTAGTCAACTAACCCAAATAACTACAAATGCAAATAAAATAAAATAACTGAAAATGAAAAGGTTGTGAAACTTATGTGGAGAGAAATGTGTTTACTTAGATTTCCTTACTCCCTAACTATCTTTTACCGGTTGATTAGTGTGTATTAATTGCGTGGATGACGGGTGTATTCCTTAATACCAATCGTGGGGTGGCGTACGTACTTCCCCAACTCTACAAGCTCCTACTTCACTCCTATGTCGAGCCGGCTAGGAAGCTCCTAACATGGGATCACTAGAATTCGCTCATGCATTAAATACAACCATATAAACCTAGTACGCATTGGTTCATGTTTCTTAAGACGTTCAAGCAAGTTACCGAATAGGAGGTTAGCCAGTTTTCTTAAGCCTAACATCGATAAACAATCATCCAATACAATAAATAACACACTAATAACCAATAATCAATAGTTAGGTTTCATTAGATCTAAGCAAACACAAGATAAATCTAGCCTAGCATGTTAATCAAAAGACAAGAACAAGATATAATCAAACAACACATAGACATATTGATTGATTAAATGATTACTTATCTTCAATTAAACATGGGAGATCCAAGGGTATGAAAACCCTTAAAAATGGCAGAAATTCGTCTTAGGGTTTCTCCTCACAAAGTTGCACACTAATGACAAAAAATTGCAAAACTATATATAGAGTTTAGTTGCTGACGGCGTCACGTTATGGATCTTGACGCCGTCACCTCGCCGTGTCTAGGGTTCCCGGATGGCCTTCTTGACGCCGTCCCTTTTTAGTGCTCCAAAATCCGCTCTGGCTTATCAAGGCTTGACGCCGTCTTTCTTTAAGTTAAACCGTGATGGCCTTGATTACCTTAAAGGGTGACGCCGTCAGACTTCCTTTGTAAAATTCTCTGGCTTATCATGTGTATTTTTCATATCCACCTCTTTTGCCAAGCCATGACACCGTCAGGAGCAATCCCTGACGCCGTCAAAGGTACTTTTCCAGCCGAATTTGAGACTTTGTCGTTTTCTTCACTTTTATGCTCCAAAAACGTCCAAAATGCTTTCTTTTCCAGATTTCTTCTCCAAAGTACCTAAAATGACAAAAGGAAAGATTTAGGGAAATATTTGATCAAATAAATACGATTTAGGGCTTAAATGACCCCCTAAAAGTGGTACACTTTTCGCTTCATCTGCCCGACATCACGTTTAGTGTCTGCCTTTGTGCTCGCTTCCAAGAGGATCCTAAAACCTCTCACCTTGAAGCGGTTAAACGTATCTTCCGATACATTAAAGGCACTATACACTTGAGATTATTCTATCCCAAGGGGACCGGTGTAGAAACTGTTGTCTATGCCGACTCTGATCATGCGGGAGATTATGTGGATCGAAAGAGTACGAGTGGCGTTTGTACCTTCATGGGTTGTTGCTTAACTTCTTGGTTCTCCAGGAAACAAATGGCTCTTGCTATCTCCACAACCGAAGCCGAGTACGTAAGCGCCGGAAAGGCATGTCAACAAGCACTATGGATGAAACAAGCCCTTATAGACTATGACATCCATTTAGATGACGTCCCCATTATGTGTGATAATAAAGGTTCTATTGACTTGAGCAAGAACCCCATTCAACACTCCCGTACTAAACATATCGAAATTCGCCACCACTTCCTTCGTGATAATGTTCAGAAAGGAAATATTTTTATTGAGAAAGTTCCTTCTCAGGACAATATCGCAGACATCCTTACCAAACCTCTCAAACGAGAATCCTTTAACTACCTTCGTCTAGGTCTAGGAATGATGGAACATGTTCCATAAACCTCATGACTCTTGAAGTCATCTCGTGTGTCTCGTTAAGTCTAGTTTAGGTTCCCTAGTCAAAGGAATTTATTAGGTATAAATTCCTTCCTCGTGTCATAGAGTCTCTCTAAAACAGCGAGACTTATTCGTCAAACATCAAAATGGGACAGAAAACCATCCCTGCAGATACACGGCTCCACTAAATGTGGCACGGCACCGTTAAATTTAACGGTACCGTGGAACCGTGCATCTGGAACATTCCGTATTTTAGTTCCCCTTTTCCACACCACTCATTCCAAACCCTCATAACCTCAGCAACTGCTGTCATAACTTAACCTCACACCCAACACTTAATTACACCCCTTCAAGATCATATTCAAGACATTGAGTTTCAAGATCCTCAATCATTCTCACCCTTTTTCAACAAAAATTGTAAGTCATCTTACTCTAATTTTTTAATTTTGGGTCTAGGGTTTATGCATTGATGACAATTGAATTGGGGTTTTTCAATTTTCTCTAGGAAATTTTCAATTAGAAGTCATCAACACCAAAACATTTCAAAATCTTTGGTACCAAAACATTGAGGTTACCAAAACACCCCAATTCCATCATTTTCAAAATCTTACGAAACTAGGACCATGAAATTGTTCTTTTCATGCATTGTTGATGCAAACTAAAAACACTTTCCCATGCATACAAGATCTCACAAATCATGATCGAAATACATAATCAATATGTATTCTTCGACTTATTTGCTTGAGCAAAAGTAAAATTAGGAGTGTTTGGGTAATCTCATTATTTTCTTTTGAGTCGAGATTGTCGCACCTCCACATAGTTTGGATATAGGCACACACTAGGCATGTGTATATAATGCAACTATTCTTCATACTAATTTTTCCTAAAAACACTTTTATAGGAAACAAAAATGTCTCATGAATATGATTTTGATCATCTCCTAACCGACACCTACACACCCCAAATATCACAAGAACCCACAACTCCCGGTAACCACATTCGTGCCTATGTCAATCTTGAAACCCGTCGGTTTCATGAAGGCCGTGTCGTTGATCCATCCCTTGTTTACCATCGGGACATCAACACTTCTTTTAGAGCTATAGGATTCGATTGCTTACTCCACATAAACGAGCACATTTGTCCTCGCTTTATGTTGGAATTCTTTCGACAAGTTGAACTCGTACGTAACGAGGATCAATCCTTGTCTCTTTGGTTTTGGGTCAGAAATTTCAAATTTGTCCTAACCCTTGAGCAATTTGCTCAAATCCTTCAAGTCCCCAATACTCACTTTTCACACCAATCATGAAACCCATAACCGAGTCATACGTGTCAACCATTCTCATTTCCGAATCCTCCACCCACTATGCACCCTTTGATGATCCAAATCATGTGAATGAGATAAATGTTCAGGACGGGAGTATAACAAGAATGGGAGAAGGCTCAAGTCATAAGTAGTTATGAAGAGATTTATATATCCTACTAGGGCTTATTCTTAATAGACTATATTAGGAATTAATACTCTATTATCTTGCATGCTTAGTACTAAATCTATCACCATGCATGAATGATCTATGTGATATTTGGATGTTAGTTTATCTTGTCCTTTATGCTTGCATGCTTATGATTATCTTGGAAAATTGCTTGATAATCTTTATGTGCTAGATGTAGCATTGTAGGGGACATATTAGGAAAACAAAAACTTAGTGAGTTGAGGCACTATCATTTCCAGGAACTAGTTCCCCTAGAAAACATCCCCCTAGCTGCCCAGAACTAGCCTCAACAGAAATTTTCGTGACAATAGTGTTACGGTACCACTAAATAGGGACGGTACCATTAAATTTAACGGTACTGTGGGTCATTTAGAGGAACCGTGTCCCTGTTTGATGGATTTTTACTGTTCCTCCTAGAATCCCTGCAACCCTAACCTCAAACCTGCAAATTTTGCAACCTCACACACACCCTAAGATTCCCTTACTACACGATAGGACACTCCCATCACCTTTAATTCAAATTTCACCCAACTTGCCTATTTAAGGCCTCACCCTTGCAAGCTTATCTTGCACTTCACCTTCAACCTCCCATCACACAAACACCATGTCTTCCACACAAGGATCCACCTCTCACATCTTCAAAAAACCTAAGATAATCGTGAAACCACCCTCAAAACCACTCTTTGTGGATCTCACAAAAGATGATGAAGCTATGACACCACCTTCCCAAGCCACTCCTTACTCACCATCACCACCTAATGCACCCTCTAAAACATCCTCTTCCTACACAACATCTTCATCATCCTTTAACACAACATCATCCATGGAGTACACACTATCACCCATAACTCCATTGGACTATGCCATGCCAACTCCTTCCCCAACAAACTCACCACCACCACCTTCTCCTATCATGGCACAACCCATCCAACCCCATCCCTTTGATCTACATAGTGCTAATTGCCTATGTTGCCTCCACAACCGTAATCTTATATTTTGCTTAAGAGATGAGATTCACTTCATGTTCTCCTTTGTGGAGCACCTCTTGACACAACCACCACCACCCCAAATGATGTCACCATCTCCACCACCTCCTAACCAAAACAACTAAACATTTTCTTGTTTAGTTTCTCACCAATAAACCTTTAGGACCCTTCTTGGAAATGAAGCTTGCCTTTAGTCATTAGGGATTTAGGTTTCCTATTGTCTCCTTTATGCTTCTTATGTAGTCATACCTATGTATGATATTTGCTTTTATGAATGAATGCTTTCATTTTATGTGGATGCTTAGCTACTTAGTCATTCATTTTGTGGTTGGATATTTGTCCTAGGTGCTACATGTTAGATATCGTATATATGTCATCTAACCTTGTTTTGTAGCACGAATCCTTGCTCGATTCCTTGGTATTCTCCAAATGAGGGGGAGTATATGTCAAGTGGGAGCTTTAGTCACCTTTTTGATTAGACAAAAAGGGGGAGAAATGGGAGTAAACTCATTAAAAACTTGTTAAAACTAATTTTAACTTAAAATGAGTTTATATTTTGTCATCATCAAAAAGGGGGAGATTGTTGATGCAAATAATGTTCTAAAAACATTATTTATATCTTTCGATTACTTCACGTTTTGAGGATGACAAAATGTGAAATCACGTTACGTTAAAATTAACGTAAACAAGTTTTTAATCGGAAGATCCCGTTTCTATGCAAATCACTCTAGAACAAATTTACAACTTGACAAATGATCAAAGAAGTGAATTTGTGTTTAGAGACTTCACATTTTAATGGGACAAAACATTTTTTCAAAAATAACACATGACCAATTATTTTTGAAATGTTAAGAAATGTTTTAATGGAAAAATATGTTTGAAAATCACAACAGCTATTTTTCCCCCCAAAATCAGCTCCAACCTTCCCCAAATAAGTTTTCACCAGAAAAGACAAAATTTGGAGCGTCCTAGTCTAGGACGGCTCCACGGTTCCACTAAATTTAGTGGAGCCGTGGCATGTTTAGTGGAGCCGTCCGTACTATTTTTTCTGTAACGTTCAGATTTTCTTTGCCTATAAATACCAACCCCTTTCACAGATTTTAGGCATCCTTACACACACAAAACTTTCTGAGTTGAATACTCTCTTCACACTTTCTTTCTTAGATCATTTAGGTTAGTTTTTCTTTTGTTCAAGAGTGATCCAATCATCCTTCAAGTGATCCTCTTCATTCCTCTTCACTAGCAAGAGAAGAACACAAGTATCCAAGTTGATACAAGGTGTTATCATTCCTCTTCATTAGCAAGAGAAGAACTCAAGGTATTCAAGAAGATACAAGAGTTGTAGTTGTTAGGTTTTGTAACACTTGTTACATCCTTGTTGTATCTTAGCATACATCAAGATTATCTTTCTTTTGTGAGAGTGTGAGTGAAGATCATTGTGATCTTAAGAGATAGTGAAGATCTCTTAAAGCCATCGGGCTTGTGTGTGAGTGATCAAAGGATCTAGAGTAGTTAGATTAAGTAGAGTGAAGTGAGAGTTGATCTTTGTGATCGTGTTGAGATCGTGGTGATCTCTTGTAGCCATTAGGGCTTGTGTGATTGGTCACGTGGACCTTGGTAGATTGGTGCTAGCTAAGATTAGCACTCGACATTTAGCTTAGTGTCGGTAATAGGATAAGCGACGTGTACGGTTTTCTCCGCCTGAAGGGAGGTTGTTGACATAGTGCTTGAAACTCTCGAGTTTGGTACTCGGGGAGTGGAGTAGGGCGAAGAAGAGCTTCGTAGCCGAACCACTATAAATCCTTTGTCTCGGTTTGATCTTTCCAACTCTACTCTTTACTTTCATTATTTTGTATTAGTTAGTTTAGTGTGTAGTTCATATTGGTGTTGATTGATTACACATAGAATTCGAATCAAAGTTTCCAATAGCCAACTTTTAAAACAAGATTTTTAAAAGAATTTTAAACCGGTAAACTATTCAACCCCCTTCTAGTTTCCCACACCTATAAATACTGGACTTTCCCTGGACTTTTACCTCACCTTTTGCACCCCAAAACCTTCTGTTCTAAATCTCTTCTTATCCTTCCAAATCCTTTCTAAATCCTTTGATCATATATTCTTAAGCATTGGTTTCCAAGTGATCCAAGCTTCTACCATTCAAGTGCAAAAGAAGAATACTCCTTCAACAAGTAGAGAAGAACTATTGCAACTTAGTATCATCTTGTTACCTAAGTTGTTTGTATAATCATTCATTCATTTGTGTATAAGTTGTGTATATTTGTTAGATAGGTGTGAGCATAATTGCTTAGGCTAGATTAGTGTGTAAGTAGTGAAGTTGTGAAGAAGTTAAGGTGTGTAAGTAGTGAAGGTGTAAAGAAGTAGAAGAGTACATAAGTAGTGCTAGGTTGTGAAGTAGTTGTGAAGCCGGTGTGAAGAAGTTGTGAAGAAGTCGTGAAGCTGGTATGAAGAAGTTGTGAATAAAGTGTGAAGAAGTTGTGAATAAGTTGTGAAGAAGTTGTGTAGAAGTTGTGAGATTGGTTCTAGCTACGATTAGAACCCAACATTTAGCTTTGTGTCGTTAAACCGGTGTAAGCAAAAGTTGTGTAAGGTTTTCTCCGCCATAAGGGAGCTTGTTGACATAGTGAAGAAAACTCTCGAGTTAGGTGCTCGGGGAGTGGAGTAGGGCAAGGAAGGTGTCCTTGTAGCCGAACCACTATAAATCTCTTGTCTCGCGGTTAGATCTTTCCATCTCTATCTTTCATTTCATTTCATTACTTTACTTGCATTGTTCATTTAGATTTACTTATATTTATTCATATTGTTCAAGAGTTAAGTTCACATAAATTCGAATCTAAGTTTTAAAAGTAAACAAAGTTTTCATAATAAAATTAAAAAGACGTAAAACTATTCAACCCCCCCTTCTAGTTTTCCACAATTGGTATCAAGAGCCACGTCAAACAAGATTTTTAAAATAAACTGTATTTTAAAACTTGAAACGATCTATGGAATCTGAAAAATATTTAGAAGGGCAATCTATGCAAAGACCACCACTATTTGAAAGTGATGGATTTCTTTATTGGAAAAATCGATTCGAAACTTATGTGAAATCAAAAGATCTAGATCTTTGGCATGTTATTACTAATGGTGATTTTTTACCTATTCAAAATAATCCGGAAACTAAAAAGGATGAAATAGTACCTTTTGAAAAACAAAATGATGATTTAAAAAGAAAACTTGCTAAAAATAATGAAGCAAAAATGGTTATTTATAATGCGTTACCGCGTAAAGAATACGAAAGAATCTTTATGTGTGAAACCGCAAAAGAAATTTGGAACTCTTTACTAATAACTCACCAAGGTAATAGTCAAGTCAAAGATAATAAAATAGATCTTCTTGTTCAACAATATGAACAATTTACGATTCCGGAAGAGGAATCAATTAATAATGCTTTTGCTAGGTTTAACACAATCATCACAAGTTTAAAAGCACTTGATGAAAGTTTTTTTAGAAAGAATTTTGTTAGGAAATTTTTTAGGGCTCTTCATCCAAAATGGCGAGCTAAAGTTACGGCGATTGAAGAATCAAAAAACTTATCAACTCTTCAACTTGATGAGTTGATCGGCAAATTGAAAGTCAACGAAGCAATAATAAAGAAAGACTCCGAGATGGTCAAAGGAAAAAGAGAACAAAGCAAGTCAATTGCATTGTGTTAGGAATATGAATATTCAGCTGAAGACTCGGTCACCCCGAGTAATTATTAGTACATCATAGCTCATAGGATTATCAGTAATATCATTAGTAGCTTAGTTATTATTATTAGTATAGTGGAGTGGGTCGGGTCTTTACTCTCTGTCAGCTCACTCTACAGCCCGCTAGGGGCATAATATGTAGTAAGTATAAATACCCCTTCCCTTGCAAGGGAAGGGTTGGAACTTCACATTATCTCAAGCTAATATACACATAGTTTTCTCTCTCTAGAAGTTCCCACTTTCTCTCTCTAGTTCTTTGTCATTCGATACAAATCTAAGCCTCAAACAAGTGTTTCTTGCATTGTGAATACCCCACAATTGGAGTGAGCTGACAGTGGGGAAAGCCCCGACCCACTCCACAAATATAAATACGACTAAACTAATAATACTAATACTAATATTTCTAAGCTAATATAAATAAGCCTACGAGCTATGTAGATGCTAAATAGATGCTCGGGGTGACCGAACCTTCATATGAATATTTATATTCCTAACAATCTCCCCCTATGGGAGGTCATCCCGGAAATAATAATTTGAATTCTAGCATTCTTTCTTCTGAACTTGTCTTTAGAGCTCGTAGTCTTTGATTCTTCAAAGTCTTGTATCTTTGTGCTTTCAGCAGTGAACTTTTGATGGTCTTTCCTTTTTCTTGGATGATTTTGAGTATTCTTCGAAAATATCATCCAGCATGTGTCTTCAAGCCATCTTTCAGTAGTATGTCTCCACGTGATGTGTAAATCTTTGAGCCGACATGCTCACACTATTTGGTGTCATGATCTTTAGCATCAGAGTTTGCAGAAGCTGTGTTAAAGGTCTTTTAGGTTGATCATGACTTTGTTGAGTTACAATGATGATTTAGTGTGAACATGTGGTAGAGGATTGGCATCTTTTCTACAACCAGCTAAAACAGCAACCAGCTACAGCATTCCATTGCTACAACCGCCAGAAATTCCTGCATACGACAGTTAGCAATAATTCAACCGGTACTTACAAGTTTGGACTTCGAGAGAGTCAACAGCATAGTGTGAAAACTCTCTCTAATCCGTACCAAGACCGTTCCTAATCGAAAACCCACAGAGGGCTTTTTAAGATCGAACCGTAGCACATCAGCGATTAGGTGAGTCGCTGGAGATCACTCCACGACTGTAGACCGTTTGAGACTGCCGCGACCACTAAGCGTAATCCATAAAGAATTACCGAAGTGACCTGCTTTCAGGGCTGCTTGATGTTGACCCTGGCAGGAATTTCCATTCAATCATTGATAATTACATTAGTAGATTCTCTCATAAATGTTCTGGCAGATTGCTAAGATCTGCGTAGGACTCATAAGTTTACAACTGGTGTCCTTAATGTTGAACACCCAGTGTAGAAATAATTCGTGTTCCTATGAGATCTTTTTATGCATCTCGTGGCTCTAGACTCTATAGTGCGTTTTGATTTAGTGAGCGGAGGCTGGAGAGAACTGCCACCTTTTCAATATCATCTAACTCGGAGTGAGAAAGACGATAGGAATGTATTAAACTCCGTGACAATTGAAACAAGAATCCTTTAAGGGACCTTGAGTGGCTAGGGAGGGTTGTGCAGCGTATCACTGGGTCCATGATATTTTGTCTTTAATGCCAGCAATGAACTAAGTGATTCTGACAGCATATGTATTGACCCGGTTTCTGCCTAAGTTGTAAGGAGGGCTTCTTTCTTTTCACCCTTTATCTTTACAATTCTTTTTCATTCTTCAACCCCTTCAGTGCTTACCGAGACTTCATGACTAGCACCTTGTTGGGTTTGTTCCAGTACTAGCTCCATCTCAGTCGGCACTTTTCCCTTATCCACTTTTCTCCTTTTTAATCATACCTAAGGACTTCTACACTAACTAGTGGATTGTCCCTGGGTAGATCCCTCCGGCTCTGGCGGGATTGTGGGAACTTGAGCCTAACCTAACCATCCTTATAACTCCATGCATTAATTAAAATGGTCGGTCTTTGGTATTCATCCACGATTGCCAAACCAAATCTTTGAAAAATCTCTCCAAGTGTTCATGATTCTGAAGCACATTTTTGCAAACACTTGAGAGTTTTATATTTTTCAAATGCTCCCCCTCAACATGTGCTCGGTTGATTGTTTTATAAATTTGCACATGTTAGGTAGAGCTCGCACTTTTTGAATTGATCAACTTTCAGTGAACATGACCGATTCGAGACACGCTTACATCACTAGTTAGACTAGCTTGAAATCATTACCCGGCCTGGTCAAGTCCACAGAAAGTTTCTCGAAACGGTACACTCTACTCATACACATCCTTTTCGAGACACGCTTACATCACTGGTTAGACCAGCTTGAAATTATTACCCGGCCAGGATATGCTCTTTCGATAGATGACAGTTTTGTTTCGTCAATTCTTTTGTGAAGTCTGAGCCGTGCTCACATAAGATGCATGCCAAATCCTTTTTGTCAATTCGCTCCCCCTCAATATGTGCATCGATATACGAAAGAGTTTAGCACATATGGGAGAGCTTACATTTAAGTCCAAAACATCACATTTTCATTAGGTTTCATATTTAAATCACATTCTCTCCCCCGATCAAAAATTTCAAACCTTTTGAGATTTGTGATCCCAATTGATTTAAATAAGTTAGAAAATGTGGGAGAAAATGTGTCCGATTTAATATATTCTGATGATGAGAACATACTATGCTCCCCCTTAATCTAAGAGGGAGATTCACTGCTTATTTTGCACATTTGATTATTATGACACATATGAGTTTGACCTTTTTGCACAGATGATGTGATCATCCGCTTCTCTGAAGGAGTCATTGGTCAACATCGATTATCCATCCACCAACAAGAACGTCCAAGAATTGTAGATCCCCACTTGGCGAGATCGGAACAAATATTGCTTTGTTTCACTGAAGGTGGTGGTGGTGATGACGGTGTTGTTGTTGTTGTTGCCGCCGATGTTGTTGTCGTGGTGAATTCTGAGCCAATCAATAGAGTTTGAACGTCTGATCAAATGGTTAGAATGGGAACTGGTACATTCATTTTGGCTATGGAATCTGCATAAGAATATCAACACAGATATACATACATACAGATACACTATTCCTAGATAGCTACCCTTCAGCAGCTTGCCACATTATAATACCAAGTTCATCTTATAATCAAACCCCAATCAGGAACTACGTCAAACCACTATTTAGCATGAAGAGCAATTAGCAATCATGAACATGGCAATTCACACAGATTTCAATATTTAATTCAGGATCTTAGGAACATGATTCTAACATAGTAGCAATCTACCTAAGCGAATCCTGAGAACATATGCACAATATCAACAACCATTAAGCAGCAGAGACAAACAACATTTGAAACTCATTCACTTAGTTCATACAAATGTCAGTGGAGCATTCAAGAACATCAAACACATTGGGTTTTCTAACTTCTTTCAGATTTTGAGTTTTAATGTATCTAGGGGATTAAACGAGGATTCCAAAGAGATACAAATGAACCTTCTAGTTATATGAAGCTAGGATACTACAAGCAAATTGCACATAATGTCCTAAACTTTCTAGCAACTAACACACTTGGTCATTTGATATATTTAAGCAATATCCTCTTCAACTAATACCCCATTAACTGCAAAACCTTTTCTAAGAGTCATGAATTAATCAAGAAACCCGTTTGATGATATAAAATTTGAATTCACTCTCCCCCTCAATCAATGACCCGTATTCTAGTTGAGCCTCAACTAAAATCAAGCTTAACCCCACAACTCATCAAACAAGAACTGTCATGAGGTTTTGTAGTCGTTGATTGAGTGACAAATTTTATGCATAATCCAAGTATAAACAAATTTCATACAACACATATTCACCAAGTGTCTCACAAATAATTTTCAGAAGAATCATAGAATGAAAACTATTTGTTATACTAAGAAGATTTCTCTTCTTTTACAAGAAATGATGCACTGAAACGTACATCAAATCAGGAAACATGGATATGAAGTAATCCATGCCCAGGTGAACATCACCCAGTTGGAGGAACAGCCGTCTTTTTGGCGACGTTCTTTCCCCAATATGAAGCGCGGGTTGCTATCTAAAGTAATAGCAAGCCATTTAGACATGTTTTAACAATCCATTTTAACTTCTGCTCGAGCTTCATTTAAAGACCCGTGCCATTATTGAATGACATTTCTAAGTCCGTAAATGTTATCGATAAACAGAAGACATGCCTAGGTGAAACTATTTTTGGTCTTTTCTAATTTTTTAAATTTTTATGGTTTTTCTGATTTTTCGTTTCTCTATTTACAATTAGCAAGATTTCTATATATCTATTTACAAAAATGTATAAGGTATGAAAAAGAATGTAAGAAGCAAAATATATACAAGGATATGAACCAGAAACCATTACTCCTCAGCATTCTGAATCTTCTCCGCATTCATCACTTGACTTACTGAAGAGCAATGTGAGCACTTTCAATCAGGGAATGATTCTGGATTTTCACTCTCCCCGAATTAGTGCTCTCCCCCAATCTGACAACCTTTCTGATGAACACCCATAATAGGAAGAAGACTTTGGATGAACGCCCGAAATATGAAGAAGTCTTTTGATAACCAAATGCATGCCGTCTTTAATCTTCTAACACTCCCGTCCTAGAGTGACGCCGTAAAAAACCTTAGGCATTTTTTCGGTAGTTTAAGTTGAGCCACAACTAAAATCTAGCTTAACCTCACAACTCATCAAACAAGAACTGTCATGAGGTTAAGCTAAACCACAAATTTAAGCCCAGTAACAACTTGATTTCAGCTTAACCTCACAACTCATCAAACAAGAACTGTCATGAGATTAGGTCAAAATCAAGTTGGACCTAACCTTAAACTACAGAACAACTTGAACCTAACTTAACTCCACAACTCATCAAACAAGAACTGTCATGGGATTAAGTTAAATATCAAGTTGTAAGAAAAGAGCTCAACATTTTTGAATGTAGAGAAGACTGAAGACTCGACCTTCTTCAAGATTGCCCAATGTGGAGGAACAGAGTACCAATCATCTTTATCTCACCAAATGCCTTCCAGTAACCTTACATATACCCCATCAGCCCGCAGCATACACATGAGATGATAACACCCAACAGAGAATGAAGAGTAGACTGACGACTCGACTTTCTTCAGTCTTTAGTATAACACCAAAGTAACAAGTTGAACCACTGATCATCTATAGTATGTATCCATCCTTGGATATTAAGCCCTGATCACGTGAACCTGTTGTGCGTCCTTGATGTACACATTCTCTCTCCCCTGATGGTTACAATTAATCAGCCCATGACGTAACAGTGAAACGTAAATACCAAGGTAACAAGTTGAACCACTGATCATCTCTGCGGTTATCAACACCGGAATAAATGATTAAGCCCGATCACGTGAACCTGCTGTGCATCCTTGGTGTACACATTTCTCTCCTCCATGATGGTTACGATTAATCGGAATCATCATCATGATGTGTACATGTAGCCTGATGACGTGTACTTGAAGCATTGACTAGAAACCCATTTGCTGCTGATTGTACCAGCCCGTGAGACTATGTAGATTAGCATTCCATGACCATGTTCTTCAACACCTTGATAGACGGAAGAAGTAGTGTTGAAGAAACATGGTTTGCACGACTCCTGAACTGACGTATTCAGGAGTCGTATGACCATTTCTCAATCATCAACTAACATGTAGATTAATATTCACCCTTTCCCCCCCCCCCTCAAAAATTGCATATGCCTGCCAACTGCAATTTTTGATGATTGAACTAGTGAATATGAATACCATCAACGGTAAGTAGCTCCACTTGACGGTTCTTGAAGACTGACATGTTGTTTATTCACCCTTTCCCCCCCCCTCAAAAATTGCATATGCCTGTCAACTGCAATTTTTGGTTGAATACGTGAATAAAAGTATACTCCAATATGCGCCGATCCAATTGAAGATTGAATAAGCACGGAAAGAGCATGAATCTTGTTGATGAGAATGGCCATAAATAAGAAGATTCCTCTTCTTTTGAAGATAAAGTGCACTCAAGCGTACACTTTTCTTTTCTTTGAAGAACGAGGCCTGAACTGATATGAACATACGTCATAATGATGAAGAGCGAGGCCTGCACTGATGTATACAGACGTCATTTCTCTCTCTTTACTTCTTCTCTCATCTAACTCGTTACCAACCCCATTATCATTCTGTCGGCTTGATGTCGTGACCACTGATGGAGAAAACCCAATATGATGAACTTGATACTGAAGTAATATAACCCGAACTTGTGACTTAAACTTGTACTAATGCGTGACAAAGAGCGGTGTAGAGACTTCGTGCAACATCGAATCCCTAAGTACTCTATACTCTTCAACCAACCAACCATCAAGTATAAGACGTACATCACCTCTTGGATATCCACATCTTCGTGTGACACTGAGTACTACAACGTGACTCCTTAAAGTGATAGTTATTTTGTAATAGAGAGAAAGACAAAATAACTAGATATCCAAGTCCTCGTCATTGTATTGAAAGCTCGAACAAGGATCTCGAAGAATCTTCATCCAACCTCCCCGATATCTTCAGATACTAAGTACACGCACCCATGAAATTTCACTTCAGCCTCAAATAAATAATAATGAATTAACGCCGTAGTCACGTCTTGTGGTTAATGCCCAAATCTAGCCCTTTATGATGCTTTAACTGAACTTTGATAATGGTTTTAACCCGATCATGGTTAAGAGCGCATAGTCCATCATCACGGGATTTTACAAATCTATGATTTAAACTGAGAAATAAGTTCTTTCTCGGGATTTTACAAAATCAAGAAGAAACCGTGAGGCAGTAACAGATTGAATGTGGCATGACTGATTTTGATTTTTGGTGACCATCAGTTTGGGTTAAGAATATCATGTGAGAATCACAGTTCACATCACAACTTTTAAAAACTTTGTCCAACTAACCAACCTTGTACACAGATTAGTGACCACTTGATGAAGGAAACCCGATATACCAATACTGAAAACTGAAGTAGAAGTCCCCAAATTTGTTACTTAAGCTTGCACCAATGTTGGAAGAACGGTGTAGAGAATTAATGCTCCAAGCAAATCTCTAAGTGCTCAATACCCAACCAAAGTATGAGACATTAACACCTCTTGCGATTATCGACAACGTCATTGACATGTGACACTGAGTACTCCAATAACTCTTAAGTGATAGTTACCCCGACTGCTGGTAACTAGATAACCCAAGTCTTCAACTTAAATTTTGCTCACGAGCAAGTTATCATTGAAGGTCATGCATCCAACCAACCCCGACTTCAAGATAAAATAAGTAGACGCCTTCGTGAAATTCAACTTCAATCACAAATAAAGAATACCAGATTAACTTCGTGATCATCTTGTGTTGTTGACTAGCCAAAAAGAGAAGAAACATGCGCTAATTCTTAGTAGTGCCCCTGACTCATAGTCAGTCCTATCAAACAAAGCTGTCTGACCCAGCTACTTGGATGTTATCAGGTGCAGTGTATGGAATAGTTGTCGTACTGTGTACAGGATTTTACAGTTCTTGACATTTATCTGAGAAATAAATTCAAGACCAAACTGCACAACAGTAAGTATCAAACTGCTGAAATCTTAGGCAATTTGCTAAGACCTTAACCACTGAAACTGGAACCGCTAAAATTCACATCGCTGGAGACGGAACCACTAGGAAACTCGCGCTAATTCTCCCCCTCAAAAAGGGCATGTAATGACCTTTTTGCCAAAGTTAAGAGTCTGTGATGATCGTGAATTTGACAGGCACAAAACATGGAAAGAGACAAATGAAACTACTGCAACGAAGATGGTGATTAAGACTCTCTTGTAGTAACCCCTTGCTTTCCTCCTCATCAATAGTTTAGCAGATTAATAATTCACTTAAGCTCGTAATATGCCAAAACCGCTTAATGAAATGCGTATAACTTTAAATTGAGTAAAAGGTTAAAACACGTCTCTAAATAAATCACCTCTTGTCTTTAAGTCTGACCACCTCTTGAGAAGATCTTGTGCTACAATCCCATTAGAAGCTTGAGAAACAACAATCACTTGATGAAGCTTGATAAAGGACAAGTTCGCGACTTATACTTGCACTTAATTTGTGATGTAGAACCTATATTGATCACAACAACGTAACTCCTTTAAATATAGGTAGTGATATATACCCAACCTTCCATCCTTTATTGTATATATCCATTTCTTGAAGATCCAAGTCTAATCATCCGAATTTGTGATTTAGAACCTATATTGAGCACAACAACGTAACTCCTTTAAATATAGGTAGTGATATATACCCAACCTTCCATCCTTTATTGTATATATCCACTTCTTGAACATCCAAGTCTAATCACCCTAAATATGCTCAAGCAAGGGTCATCAAACATCGTGCATCCATCCACCCCGAGATGTTTGTGACACTAAGTACACCAACCCGTGAATTAACAAACCAATCAAGTTACCATAATTTCCTAATTCCTGCCGATCTTGAAGCACAAACTTATCCCGAAAAAATAGTCAAACCCCGTAAGTTTAATTTTGTCTAAATCCAAGTCCCGCCTACTTGTCCAAAATTAATTTCACGGGATTTTACAGCTCTTGAGATTTAAACCGAGAAATCGAATCTTTCGCGGGATTTTCTAAAATCTACAAGAGAAACCGTGAAGTCAACCAGAATAGCCTAGAATGAAGTGCAATATTAGTCTTTGGAATTCAGGTCACAGAAGTCAATTCACAACTTGATCAAGTTGCAACAAGTCAAGTCACATTATGTCAAATTGCAACAAGTCAAATTGCGTTTAACCAAATCGCAATAAGTCAAATGACAAGTGTTAACTCGCAACGTCAAATAGCAATTGGCACCATCGCAATCAGTCAAGTTGCAACAAGTCAAATAGCAACTTGACAAGTCGCAATTAATCAAATTGTAATTTGTCAACTATAACTCAAATCGCAAAGATTAAATTGCAGGCTCACTCAAATCGTGGGCACCAATAGGACAATGCTGCCACATCCACAACTCTGTAGTCACGTTGACATTCATATACCCAAAGATATTCTTCCCCACCAAAATGTTGTACCATTCGTCTATACGAAAGAAAAAAAAAACTTAACCAAATTAGTCCTTGTGTTGAAAGTCCAATGATCAGCCCAACCAAAAACAATCCAACTCGACCTTGTGATCACAGTCCACAAACTTTAGTCCATCTTATCCTGGCCCAACATCAACTCCGTAATAGGCCCACTTCACCAACAGATTAACACAACCCTAAATATTTGCATATATAAACATCCATTAACATAACACAATCCCTAATTTCCCGTAACCCTAATCTCCTCTTAATACTCTCCGCCCCCCTGCTTCTTTTATCACTCCAAATGCATCTCACCTCCCATCAAATCTCAAACAAAAAAAAACTTGTCTCATCTCATCATCAACAGCCAACATCTAAACTCATCTATGTCATCAATCCGAATCCACAAGCCCCTTAACCTTTGTTTCTTTCAGTTGTTGCTCGTATTCAAATCAAGAAGGCGTTTTAGAGGCTTCACCGTCCCTAGTGGGGTCACGGTAGGTTTGACTGTTGATTTACGTTTATATTTATTGTTTTGAACGAACCGAAGATAAGGAAATAACATACTTGTTATCTTTCTTATCTTTAGATTCGGATAGTTTATTGAAGTGACTAGCTTCAAAAATTTGATCTATGATGGTATTAGTTGTCGTGATGATAAGATCTTTAAGATCTCTGGTCATGTTTTACCACACGATAAAGGCTGAGATCACTTTCTTGTTAAAACTTTGGATATTGACCGAATGAGGTCAGACTTCAAAATAGATCAATGATTGTTATGCCGTTTGATTCAAAAAGATCTATAAGATCTTGATATCCATAAGGGATACGAGTCAAAGCAGGACTGAGATCTTCGTTTACCTTCTTTTGCTTTCTTTGACTGTGGTATTGATGGAGGATGGGGATAGGTTAGTATGTAGTTGATTGTGTTGGTTTTATGATAGTATTAGATTTGGTTGTTTGTTGACTGTGGGATTATGTAGGATTGAAAAGATGTGGGTAATGAACTGTGTTCATGGCTGAGGTTGACTAACAGTCAACATACTAGTCGATTTTGATCTTATCTTTTAGTCTGGTGACTTGTGATGGTAACTTAAGTCGCAAGAGTGTTTGTTGATCTCATCTGTTAGTATGTACTTGTATGTTGGCTGTTGTTGATGGGGTTTAAGACTGATGATGGTTATGGACCTGAGGTCAACGAGTCAGTGGTTGGTCTTGAGTAGACAAGCCGCGTTTGTGCAAAACACACAAGCCGCGTTTGTGCAAAACACACAAGCCGCGTCTGTGCAAACACATAAGCCGCGTCTGTGCAAAACACACAAGCCGCGTCTGTGCACAACACACAAGCCGCGTCTGTGCACAACACACAAGCCGCATACAAGTAAGAACACAAACCGAGTTCGTGAGTATATAGACAAACCGAGTTCATGACTATACAGACAAACCGCGTCCATGAACATAGAGACAAACCGCGTCTTAGACAAACCGCATGTTTGACCAGTCAAAGCTGTCACTCTCACACTTTTGTCTTTTACCCCTTTTTGGTTACAATCCAAACTGCTCCCAAAGATACCCACAAACCGCATTCAAGAACATTCATTTAACACCAGCAGCAACCAAGAACACGGCGAGATTCCGACCAAGTATTCCGCCCAACAATTCTGTCATTCTTGACCACATTTATCAGACCATATATTGACCACATAACCCAACTTTTAACACAACATTAATCAGCAAAACAAACCAACTGGACACATTCAACCTCAAATAAGCCACGAAAACATATGAAGCTTGTGAATACTTGACTGACATGTTGTATAGAAGTAATATTCGAACAACCAAGAACCAAAAGCCAAGTTGTGTTAACCAAAACACAAGAGAAACAAGCTGCTACATTAACCAAACGTATGGGATTGACATCAACCAAAATCACTAAGGCCCAAGATTCACAATAATTTACAAACCACAGAAAGAGATAGCAAACTATTAAAAGATAAGAGCAAACTGTTAAAAAATATGTATTGTGTGGTTTTAATTTTCTTTGAGCAGTTAGATTCATATTGTGTGGTTGTAGTGAATATAATAAAACATTTAGAGCAAACTGTTTAAGCACACCATGAAAGTCATCCACATATTAAGTGACATGATTCGAGCAATAAAAAATGAGCAAATCAGTTTGAGAGAGAAAAAAAACTGGTACGAAACAACAAAAATGATAATATCAACACACAATCAATTGGATCTAACCATGGCTCTTGATACCAATTGTAGGAAATAACCATCTTGATTGTGTGTATGATTCGGGTGGTCTTGATTCATGGAAGATTAGATCCATGGTTTGAGTTAGATGCAAGAACTAGAGAGAGAGAGAGTTGAAAGGGAAAACTTGATCTATTAGATTGTAGGTGAAATTGTGACAAGAGTTCCAACCCTTCCCAAGTGTGGGAAGGGGTATTTATACTTACTAATATTATGCCCCTAGTGGGCTGTGGAGTGAGCTGACAGTGGGGAAAGCCCCGACCCACTCCACAAATATAAATACGACTAAACTAATAATACTAATACTAATATTGCTAAGCTAATATAAATAAGCCTACGAGCTATGTAGATGCTAAATAGATGCTCGGGGTGACCGAACCTTCATATGAGTATTTATATTCCTAACAGTATAAGAGTGGTATTTGGTGCTTGGATTCACAGATCTAAGAATTGTGTGGTGATTTTGGGGTAATTCGTGGGTGTTTGTTGTAGTGTTCTTCGCAGCGGTTTGTGTGCTTGGGACAAGTTCTTGGACTCGGTTTGTGTCACTTCGAAGATACGGTTTGTTTTATTACTAGTTTAGGCAAAAAGACAAAAAGCAGTGAAAGTGACGTGCTTGGGAGTTTGTGTCTACACGGTTTGTGTCTACTCGATTTGTCCCTCCAGCGTGTACTCGGTTTGTGTAGACGCGGTTTGTCTCTGAGGAGTCTACTCGGTTTGTGTCTACTCGATTTGTCCCTCCAGCGTGTACTCGGTTTGTGTAGACGCGGTTTGTCTCTGAGGAGTCTATTCGGTTTGTCTCTGCAGCGTGAACTCGGTTTGTGTCTACGCGGTTTGTCCCAGCAGCGTGTACTCGGTTTGTGTCTACTTGAGTTGTCTCTGCAGCGTGTAGTCGGTTTGTGTATACGCGGTTTGTCTCTGAGGAGTATACTCGGTTTGTGTCTACACGGTTTGTCTCTACAGCGTGTATACGGTTTGTCTCTTAGACGTGTATGCGGTTTGTGTCTTGGTGATTTTAGAAATTCCCGCGAAAGATTCAATTTCTCGGTTAAATCACAAGATCTGTAAAATCCCGTAGTTACTATGGCTACCACATCAAGCACATCATCAGAAGATATTCAAGCAGCAGGATCTGACACTCGTCCACCTATGCTAGATAGGACGGATTATGAGTCTTGGGCACAACGGATAAGACTTTACTGCTTGGGAAAAGATAATGGAGTTAACATTCTTAAGTCAATTGACGAAGGACCTTATCAGATGGGTACCACCAGTGACGTTGTTACAACTGGTGAAGATGGGACTGTAACTTGGGGCATCGACAGACCTAGAAACTACAATGATCTCAATGAAGAAGAAAAGAAGAGGTATGATGCTGACATTAGAGCTTCAAACATTGTCATTCAAGGTCTACCAAAGGATGTATACAAGCTCATCAATTTCAACACTGAAGCCAAAGCTGTGTGGGACAACGTCAAAATGTTGTTGGCAGGGTCAGAGCTCACAAAGGAAGATCGTGAGTCACAGTTATATGATGAGTTCGAGCATTTCAAAATGAATCCAGGAGAGAATATCACAGATTACTATGTGAGATTTCATAAGTTGGTGAATGATATGAGGATGATCAGAATGACTATGCCCAATATCCAACTAAACTCAAAGTTTGTGAACAACATGACTCCTGAATGGGACAGATTTGTTACTGCTGTCAAACTCAACAAAGGTTTAAGGGATACCAACTATGAACAGCTGTATGCTTACCTGTAACAACATGAGAAGCATGCTGTCTATGATCGGGTGCTGAGAGAAAAGTTTAATCCTTCAACTACAAATGATCCACTGGCGTTCATGACAAATGTACAACCAACAATCCAATCATCATCCAATCCAAGCTATCACCAACTTCACTCACAAGTACCTGCTATGAGTTCTCAACTTGACTCAGGCTACTCTCAGACCGACAAAATGATTGACAACCTCACCAATCAAGTATCTCTACTGGTTCAACAGTTTCAAGCATCACTCCCTCAGACCAACAATCAGTTAAGGAATTCTTCCAACCCACGCAATCTAGCAATGGTGGAGGATGGGAAAATTGTGGTTCAGAATGTGCAAGGGAGAGCTGGTAGAAACATGGGTCGAGGTTATGTGCAGAATAGAGCAGGGAATGCCAATCAGGGGCA
The DNA here is from genome assembly GCA_021014915.2 of Artemisia tridentata subsp. tridentata. Classification (NCBI taxonomy): domain Eukaryota; kingdom Viridiplantae; phylum Streptophyta; class Magnoliopsida; order Asterales; family Asteraceae; genus Artemisia; species Artemisia tridentata. The sequence goes on along the minus strand of CP139506.1, from coordinate 223,520,031 downwards.
AGGGAAACAGATCAAGTGTTATAATTGTGGGGGGCTTGGACACATTGCTAGAAACTGCAATCAACCTAAACGTCCTCAGAACTCAGATTACTTCAAAGACAAGATGCTGTTAATGCAAGCTCAAGAGAATGGAGCTGTATTAGATGAGGAAGAGTTATTGTTCTTGGCAGGAGATGGAGGAAATACTTTTGATGAAGATGTGGATGAGAAACCTGTTCAGGATCTAGCACTTAATGATCCTAACATCTTCAAGGCAGATGACTGTGATGCATTTGACTCTGATGTGGATGATGAACCTACGGCTCAAACAATCTTCATGGCTAACCTGTCTTCCCTGGTCTCATCTCCCCGTCAAGCTGGTCCTTCTAATGCATCCGTGATATCTGAGGTACTAAAAATTTATGACACATATAATATAGTCGAGGGACAAAAGAATCCCGAAGAAGTACATCAGGCAGATGTTTCTGACTCAAGTAATGTTGACATGGAAAATAGCAATATTATTTCATATGAACAGTATTTGAATAGCAACAACTCGCCTGATGTTCCAAATGGTGAATCTTTTGTCAATAATGATGTTTGTGTTATAAGTAATGTATGTGCCTTAGATAATGCGTATATTATAGATAATGCATGTGAGTGCCATGAGAACAAATTGCCTGTCCCTGATGATAACTTGATCACTAGACTAAACATCTATAAAGAACAAGTGGCTATGTATGAACAGCGTGCTAAGTTTGAGCTTAATGATCGTGAGCAGAAATTAGAAGGTCAAATGAGTACACTTATTAAAGAGTCTAAAGTGAGAGAAGAAACATTAAAATTAGAGTTGAGTTCTTTGAAAAGTCAGCTAGAACAGTCTGTCAAACAGAAACAGGAAGCACAAAAGTGTGTAACTACACTTAAGCAAGAATTCAAACAAAAAGAAACAACTCTTTTAAATGATTTCTCTAGACTCAAGACGTTAAAAAATAAGCTTGAAGATAAGTTGTACACACAAGATCAAACCATACAAACTGCTCAAATGATTCATAAGCACAGAAAGTTGAGTGATAAGCATAGCAAAATCATGATAGGTGAACCCAAGTCAACCATCCTTAGGGATATGAAAGTAGTTCAACCAGCCCTATATGATGGTAATGTGATGCTTATGCCTATTCATGACCCACCTGAGCATATATACACCAACGAAGAGGATGAGATAAGTGATAGAACAAGGGAAAAAATGAGAGAGAAAATGAGGGATCCCGAGTGCATAGCCAGACGAATAATAATCAAACCCCATGATTATTATGAGGAGAATCGTTTGACTGTGTTTGCTCCTCAAAAGAAGTTAACACCTGAACAGATATTTTGGAAACAAGATAATGAAAAACTTAAGGTAGAAAAACTTAAGGCCAACACCCTCCTCATTAGAAAAGTTGCGTCCATAACGGTGTATCCTCCAAATACACCTAGGAATTTGGTGCCTTTGTCTCTTCCTACTGAATGCAAAACCTTTATTAGCTTATATGTGCTTTGGCAACTGTTTGCTGATTTTGATAAAACATGTAAGAAGAGAATCACACCCACTGGCATTACTGAGGGGGAAAGGTGTTTTGAACATGCAAAAAGGTGTTACTTAACTGAGGTCATGCCATTCTTTAAACTACTTAAAGAACACTTTGAAGGGTTGCAAACTGCCCTTAAAGCCGAAATAAAAGAAATGGAAGTAGTGTTTAAAGATATGGAAAGTGAGGTGAATGAATATGCAATAGAACTTAAGAGTCGAGAGATTGAAAGAAAAAACATACTCATTACTAACGACAACTTGATTGCTAAATGTATTGCACAAGATGTATTTTACACTGTCACTGATTCTGCATTGTCTGCTTGTCAATTTAATGAGTATGCTATTGCGTTAAATGTCACCCAGAATCGTGTTGTTGAGCTTGAGGGGGAGAAGTTAAAACTGCTTGAAAAAATTCAAAATGATGACCATGATAATATGGTTAAACGTTTTTCAAAATTAGAAGTTGAATATCTTAATTTGCAATTGAAACATCAACATTTAAATGAAAAACATAAAATATCAAATGACAAGACATCCTTGGATGCTCCTGAATTTGATACTTATTTTGAATTAAGCAAACGAGATGAGACAATTCAAGCTCACACGAACACGATTCGACTGCTGAGGGCCCAAATTGCCCAATTGAAATCCAACAAGTGTGAAGTGTATGGCTCCAATAAACCTTCGTCTTCAGATTCTCAGAATTTTCAATATCAAAACACCATAAATAAGTTACATTATGAAAATGAGTGTTATCGAGAAGAAAATTCAAAGGTTAAACAACATTTCAAAGAGTTATATGATTCTATTAAAGTTACAAGAAGCAATCGCAATGATCAAATAACCTCTTTGTCAAATGAAATTGAGAATCTTAAGGCTCGGGTGAAAGGTAAAATGCCATGCACCACTTGTAAGTGTGATGCACCAAAGGCTACTGATAGTAAAAAGTATGATGTTGATGTTGGGCGTATTCCATTTAAGCTTAGAAATAACAGCTTTGCCCATCAAACATATCTCGATCATCTTAGAGAGGGCCTTGACACACTTCGTGAGGTAGTTGAAGAGGATAGGACTGATAAGCCACTTGATAGGGCAGTTGTCTATGCCTGCAAACTCACGAAAAGGATTCAGGAAAACTTAGAATATGCCATAGGCTCAAGTCCTAAGTTTAGCAGCCATAGAGATAGATTTGTTGCATCATCATCTACTGTTGAGAACAAGCATGTAGCCTTTGATCTACCACCAAAAACATCAGAACCCAACACATCATTATCAGGAAGGCATGTGACAGAAAAACAAACTAATGTTTCCTTCGATGCTTCTATAGGAGTAAAAAGTGACACCCAAGCTAGCGAGTCAAGGTCTAGAGAAAATGCAAGAAAGGATAGGACTGCGCCAGCTAAGAATGATCACTTGAAGAATGTAGAAGCCCAACCTAGGAACAATAAGTTTGCAATGAGTAGGATGAATCGTGTTGATTCTAGTATCAAAAGTACTGTAATTAATTCGAATTCTAATGCTATCTGTAAAACATGCGACAATTGTTTAATTTCTGCTAATCATGATGATTGTGTTGTGTCCTTCTTGATGTCTTCTGCATCACCCCATGTTAAGAATGGTAGGATAACTGAAGCATGCAAGAATGTTTGGAGAGCAACAGGAAAAACATTTGCTAGCGTAGGCTATCAATGGAGACCCACTGGAAGGAAATTCAATTTAGGAAAACAGTGCACGTTACCTAAAATGAATAAGCATAAAATTGTGAAAGTTAAGGAATGGAGACCCACTGGAAGGAAATTCAATTTAGGAAAATAGAGACCATTACCTAAAATGAATATGCATAAAATTGTGAAGAATAAGGAATGGAGACCAACTGGTAGAATCCTGTCTTTAGTGTCACAATGCCTTCCATCTAGGTCTTGTCCTGCCTCTAGTTCTGTCTCCTCAGTAAAGACAGTAGCATGTGTGAAATCTGTGGTTCCGGAATTTGTGTGTGCTGACCAAACGGACCCCAATTGCACTTGGGGATCCACATTTTTCAGTTATCCATTGTTGTCTGGTTTCAAATGCAGGTCGTACAAATCGTCCTGTGGTATTTGGACTCAGGCTGCTCAAAACATATGACTGGGGATCGCTCGCGGCTCAAGAACTTCGTGAAAAAGTTTATCGGGACAGTTAGATTTGGGAACGACCACTTTGGTGCTATTATGGGTTATGGAGATTATGTGTTTGGTAACAGTGTAATCTCAAGGGTATATTATGTGGAAGGACTAGGGCACAATCTGTTTTCTGTGGGTCAATTTTGTGATTCAGATCTGGAAGTGGCTTTCAGAAAGCATACATGTTTCGTCAGAGAATTGGATGGTATAGATCTCCTCAAGGGCAGTCGGGGCACCAATCTATACACCATATCGATTGAAGAAATGTTGAAGTCCTCTCCCATATGCTTACTTTCTAAAGCCTCTAAAACAAAATCATGGCTGTGGCATCGTCGTTTGAACCACTTGAACTTCAGTACCATAAATAATCTTTTCCGTAAAGATCTTGTTAGAGGGATGCCCAGACTGAAATATGAGAAAGATCATCTCTGCTTTGCATGTCAACTGGGTAAGAGCAAGAAACAAACCCACAAGCCTAAAACCATCAACACCAACTTGGAAGTTCTTCATACCCTCCACATGGACTTGTGCGGTCCAATGAGAATACAAACCATAAATGGAAAGAAGTACGTCCTGGTGATAGTAGATGATTATTCTCGGTTCACATGGGTAAAGTTTTTGAGAACCAAGGACGAAACTCCAGAGGTTATCATTAAACTGATAAAACAGCTGCAAGTAAGACTCGATAAAACTGTCAGAATCATCCGCACAGATAATGGTACTGAGTTTGTTAACCAACAACTCCGTAATTTCTATGAAAGTATTGGCATCACGCATCAGAAAAGTATCCCTCGCACTCCTCAACAGAACGGAGTGGTTGAACGAAGGAACCGTACTCTGGTGGAGGCTGCAAGAACTATGCTTATATTTTCAAGGACACCGAGGTTTCTCTGGGCAGAGGCTATTGCAACAGCATGTTACACTCAAAACCGATCCCTAATTCATCCGGTTCATGAGAAGACTCCCTTCGAGTTAATTCATAACAAGAAACCAGATCTTTCCTTTCTCCGTGTGTTTGGTGCACTTTGCTACCCAACTAACGATAGTCAAGACTTGGGAAAGTTAAGAGCTAAAGCAGATGTAGGTATTTTTGTTGGATACGCACCAGACAGTAAAGGGTATCGAATCTACAATGAGAGAACCCGTAAAATTATGGAAACCATTCATGTTACGTTTGATGAGCTGAGTGAGCAACCTGCTTCAGGACAAATTAGTTCTGGACCCGATCTTAACCTTTTGTCTCCTGGACCCATTAGTTCAGGACTTGTACAGAATTCCACGCCTGCAGATTCTTATGTGCCACCTACATGCGAGGAGTTAAAGAAGTTATTTGATCCTATGTTTGATGAATACTTTGAGCCAACGAATGGAACCATCCCAAGTGAACCTGCTGTACTTCCTATGGCTGAGGTCCAAGCCCCACAAGGTTCAGAAGGCCCTACAGCTTCAGTATCAGTCAGTCACAATGCTCCAGCTGCCAGTCAATCGCCTTCGTCATCAAACGCTCAATCTTCTCCTGTAATACAAGAATCTTCAGATAATAATTCATTGGAAGTTAACCCTTTTGCTCCTGTGGATGAGGTTCCTTTTGAAAACATATTTGCTCCTGAACAAGCATCAGACACATCCTCACTTGAAGAACACAGCTGTAAAACCCCAAAATTTACATAATATGAAATGACTAAAATACCCTCGAATTTAAATTTTGGGAACTTACGAATATTGAATAAGAAACATAACCTAAGTTTTAATAAAATTTAAAACTTTACATTATATTAGTATGGTACAAATAAAAAAAAAAAAAAAAAAAAAAAAAAAAAAAAAAAAAAGAAAAGAAAAGAAGCTATGTATTGCCGCCCCCCCCCCCCCCCCCTTGGACCATAAACATGACCAAGTTCATGATTGCACAAATTATGGTAAGTCCTTAATGGGATTTACTCCTTCCTTATTATCCTAAACAAATTTTCGGTTCCCATTTTTTTCTCTATAACCGATCCTCCCAAAACAAGAACCCTAAACTTCTCTCAAAAACAAACCTTCGGCTGTTCTTATTGTTGCTGCTGCCACGATCCAAAGAATCATCAAAGGAGGCTTCAGTATTGTTCATAATCCGTGTTTAATCATCACAAGGTAAACCTCTAACACCAACCAAGATCCATTCGAATTTTGTGAGGCAAAAGCTAACCAAAAACCATGTTTTTTTTTTACCCTATGGTGGCTGTTCGGTCGATCAAGGAAGAAGGAGGAAGAAAAGAGAGTTTCGTGTGGTGTTTTGATTTTTGTCGTGTTCGTGTTCTTCGTGGTCTACGAGGGTATTGTATCACCTACTATATTCGATCATTGTTTCTTGTTTTTCTTTTGATTCTAGTCGAATTAACCACAAGAGTTATCACATAAAATCATAAACTAACAAAACCCTAAAATCGTATGAATGAATCGGCTGAAATTTTGTGTTGAAATAATTCATTGTGATCATGTTAAATCTGTTATAGACCGACCTAAATGTGTTATGGACTCACCCAAAATCGATTGGTGCCAAGAACTAATGATTTGAATGACGAAAACACTAAGATGGACATGTTTCTGTGAGGCCTGATTCTCAGTTGAATTTTTGGTCGACTTTAACCGGCTGTAACTTTATGATGGAATCGAGTTTTTGGGTGTTTTAAGAGTCTAAAACTAAGTTCAATGAAGTGGCTACCTGGGAAAATTTAGTTTGTAATTTTTGGAGGCCTGGAAGGTTACTTTTTGATTTTTAGAAAATTATGTGTCTGATCGGATTTGTGAGTCTGGAAAATCAGTCCGGGTTTTTGAATTTTAATTTCCAAACCGTGTCGAATTAAGAGGTTTCATTTGAACTGGGTAATCTTTAAGATGTCTATTACTTCCTGGAATTTTTGTATATTTTTTTTGAATTTTTCTTAAAAGGTTTCTAAGTAATAACTTTTCGTATAGCAAAATCAATCAGAAATCTGGACGAGTTGGTTTAAGTGAATTTTAATCCATAGCTTTGTTACTTAATAAAATATGGAAAAATTATCTAAAATACTTAAGACATTTTTGCATCTCTGGGAATTTTTGGGGAATTTATTTCTGAGTTCTTATATAATTTTAGATTTATAGAAAACCTAACAATTTCAAGCTTAAAACTGTTAGAACCTGATGAAAAGTATAAAAAGGGTTTTGAAAGGTGTTTCGTGTTATTTTAAAAACTAAAGGGACTAAATGTGTAATTTTATGAAACTTGAAGGTTTGATTCGTGCCACACTTATATTTGAGAGTATAATCTGTAATTTAGTAAATATGAGGGTTAGTTGTGTAATTATGAACATAATAAAGGTTGAAGTGTAATTTGTATAATTATAAGGTTTATTTTGTGATTTTGGGTAAATCAAGGGTGTAATGTGTAATCTATGAAACTTAAAGGATGGGAGATGTGATTCTGAATAAATGATGCACTTAAATTAGTAGTTTGCAATATTTTCATTCAAGACCCTTAACTTTGGGATGTTTGAAATTAAAAACCCTAACTTATAGAAACTTGTCATATTTAACCTTGAACTTATGTAAAAGGCATTATGAACCTTAACCTACTAACATGGTCATCTTTAATAAGTTGATAAACAGGAATGATAATAACTAAAGTTACTGAATGTGTAAAGTTACCTAAGATGGAGAGAAACTAAAATGAAACCTTATGATTAAGAAACTATGAAATCATAAAGCTATGAAACTTATAAATACAATTATAATTCATGTAGATTCGCTGAAGCGGGAGTAATCTGGTGTTTTGTGATCTGCCTTTGGTTTGTTTTGCTATCGGATAAGGTATAGATATTCTGCCCTTTTTAATAAGGTGCCTTCGGTCTCTTGAACCCTTATTATGATTTGACTTTGACCTTTTATATGAACCCTGTGATTTGAACCTTTTGATATGAACCCTGTGATTGGACTTTGATATTTGGACTATGACTACATGAAATTTTGCCTTGATATGAATCTTTGACCTTTGACCCCAGTTTGATACCCGAGCCAAGTTCGTTTCCTAGCCATGAAGGTAACATGGCCGTGTCTGTGATGCACCACTGGCATGACTAGCGTGTAGCCCTAGTGATTTGGTTACACCGTCCCCATTTTGATTATGATATGCATGCACACTATATGATTTGTTATGGCCAATATTATTGTTCGGGGGGCGAATGGATGCATCCTAGGTTCGTGTCCGTGTTCGTGGACAGTTCGTTTTGATATGATTTGATTTGGTGACTGATGATGGGTGCAATCCACGTCTTTCACAAAATTTGGGAGCTAGCTACTCCATTTGAAGAATGAGGACTCCCCTCATATTATCTGATTGTCTGAGAGGTCTCCCCTCTATATGATTTGAAGATATTTGGTTACGATATGATATGATATGATTTGTTTGGGCTCGTGGTGGATTACTGTCCTAAACCTTACTCTTTATTTTCCTTTCCTATATCTCATTCATTATGATATGCCTGTTCATTTCCGTTTGCTTTTGTTTCCGTTTATTATATATCTGTTCACTGGGCTTTTTAAGCTCAGCCGCACGTTTTCTTTTCGTGTGCGGCAGGTTTTAGTTGGAAGCTGGGTAAGAGTGAAGAGACTTTTGGACTTAGAAGACCTTGATAGTTAATCTGAAGTAGAAGTTATTAGAAGGATTGCATTTGCAGACTTAGTATTTAGCTTTTGTTTCCTTTGTATCCTTGTGTATTCAGTATTTCATTTGTAACCTTTGAGAATCTTTGTATTACTATTGAATGTATGCTTTGTTTGATCTGATATGAAGCCATTAATGTGATACTTCTACCCTTGCTGGGTTGGGGTGTTACAATTATGGTATCAAAGAGACAGGCTGCGACTCGTAATACATTTATCCTTGACCTGTGAAGTTTGGACCATTAGGTTTCCACTGTAGGTGCTCATAAGATAACCTGTAAGAATTTGCTTTAAGATTTCCCTATAGGAACGTAAGTTTTGACCGGTGAGGAATGGGTAGACTATAAGGCATTTGTTTAAGTATCCTTGCTTCCGCATCACTCTGATTCGTGCCTTGCTTTTGGTTAGATCCTGTTGAGATCACTTTTGGAAATTGAAAGCTTATGCTTTGCACCACCTAAAATTTGAACCTGATTAAATCTTGAAGACATTGAGAACTTCATAATAATTGCCTGACACTATTTGATCCTTATCTTCAAATTCCTTTTGTTAATCATTTTGATAAAGACCCGCGTTTCACTCTGATCCTTTTGTTAATCACTTTGATGCATATTCGGGCACTCTGAGAACCTCCCTGGCGATGACGTACTTGATATGTTTTGTTTGGTCTCTTACTTTCGATAAGTATCTATGAATCTTCCGACACTATTTGATTTCGTTTCACCCACCTCTATCCCTATGAGAAGTCTTGTGGTGTGTAACCACGAGTATAAGGAAGTTTCCCCCTCACTTTTGAATGATAAAGATTTGATTTGTGATCCGTATTTCTTTGGATAATCAACTTAAATTTTATTCTGGAAAGGAATTTGTTGAGTGATCAGTCAAATATTGACAACTACCCTTCTATGTCTCACCTTTGGCGTTTGCAACAATTTTGAACTCCTTACTACGATTACCGATTGTTAAACCCTTTGCTATCACTATTACCCTGGATACTCGTGTGTTACTTTCGCAGTATGAAGTTTTCCTAGAAACCATTTCGTACACCAAAGAATGAACCTTATCTTGGAAGCTATTTGGCACATTGAGTCGTCTGAGCATGAACCTTGTATTGAACGTTATTTGGCACCTTGCGTTTTCTGAATATGATTCCTGGTAGAACCACCAAAATTTTTCCATCGGAGCGTGAAGTAGGATTTGACATGATACCGAGAGATTTCTAGTCACTAAACGAAGATGTCTTTCGGATCATACAAATTGATTGGAGCAACCGGGAAGAGCAGCAACCGAAGACCAGGAAGTGAGTTTACTTAAGTGTATTTTTCTGAGTGTGTTTTAGTTTCGTTCGCGATTATGAAGGATGATGACTGGAGATATGTATCGATTACAGGAAGCTGAACCGTAATACTGTTAGGAACCAATATTCCTCCACCCTGAAACGACTATGTGGTTGTTTAAATTCAGAGCGCGAAGTTTCCTTCTGATGAATTGATTCTATTCTTGGAATCGATCCCCATATTCTTAAACGACTGCTAGGACGGTTAGTGACGCTAATGGTATTAGCTAAAGCTCTGACTGTTTCGGGAATTTGATAAATGATGTTTTCTCGTGAGCACTTGGGCAAATGGTCATTGTATGACTTAATGGTACATTCAGAGACGAGGAAGAGCATGAAAATCATTTTTGCATCTTGTTAGAAATTTGACGATCATTTGTGCATTCTGGGAGATGGATAATTGTTGAGGCAACGGTGTTCTTTCCTGACCTGGAGTTAACAACAACGGAGGCTACCCTGAAGAGTGAAGACATTCCTTTCAATGCAGAAGTGTGGGCGGTGCAGAAGATCTAGTCAAGATGGCGAACCTGGAGCTGATGAAGACGTACAGTCTCGCTTCCCTATTCATCTTGGTTGTACTAAGATGAATTGAGAGCGGAAGCAGACTGGATGATGAAAGATTCAAGGATCGTGCCAGAGATCCACCTTACTCCATCACATTCCAAAAAGAACTGCAGGATGCTCGATGAACCAGACACAAGTTTCCAATTTTGGTTTCACTTACGGATTGATGGATAAATGAAGACAGATTAACCGGACTTGAAGAGATTGGATGAACGGATTTTTGAAACAGACCCTTGATGTTTGGAAGAATTGATTATATGAAGACCGAAGCTCTTGGCGACTAACTTTCATTTCCGTTGACCCCTTAAGTTTTGTGATATCGTTAAAAGATCCTTTTATGATATAAGTTTCCTAGAAGCATTTCTGTCTGTGTTCATTTTTCGTATGATCGGTGATGGCCTTGTTTTGAGAGATTTTGGGCGAATTGCGGAAGATATGATGCTTGTGACGGTGTGCCTCACTTTTACTAGGCAATCTGGGATGTTGATACTCTTGCGAATAGTTTTATTTTCCCCTTGACTATGGCATTCGATTTTGTTGGCCTTGAGACTGTAGAAGTACTAGGTGGATTAAGATAGGTGGTTTCGATTACGACTTGAGATAAAGTATGACCATCATGAGGGCATAATTATATGATGCCAGTATTATGACGTCTGGCCAACGTGATAATACTTACATCATATAACGTGCACTTGTTGTGGGCATAGGATATCTTGGGGAGTACCTAAGAAGGTTAGAATTTGACCTCCGTTGGATTTACCGTGATTAGGGAGACTTTAGGTTCATTCTACCTATGCGTATACTCTGTTTCTGTTCGTTAGGAACCGGGATGACTTGGGACTCTCATTTTTCATTCTGTTGACCTCAGTTATAAATCTTGAACTCTCTGTAGAGCAATCTACTGTTGATACAGTTAAATTGATCTGAAATTTAGTCCGTATTCCCATATGAGCTTTCCTGAAGATTCACCTATCATCCATTTCATGTTGTATGGACCTTTTGATCAAAATCAACCCAATTTGTCTCCTTCTGAGAAATTTGAACCCACTTCGTTTTGACTTGAGTTATGAGAAACTATTTGGTCTGAAGATCTTTTTGAAAGAACCTCCTCGGGCATGAGAATGTTTGTGATGATCTTTTGCGATTTGCTACGACTTCATTTCGACTTTGCACTTCAATTTTCGAGGACGAAAATTCCCTTTTTAAGAGGGGAAGAGTTGTAAAACCCCAAAATTTACATAATATGAAATGACTAAAATACCCTCGAATTTAAATTTTGGGAACTTACGAATATTGAATAAGAAACATAACCTAAGTTTTAATAAAATTTAAAACTTTACATTATATTAGTATGGTACAAAGAAAAAAAAAAGAAAAGAAAAGAAAAGAATAGAAAAGAAGCTATGTATTGCCGCCCCCCCCCCCTTGGACCATAAACATGACCAAGTTCATGATTGCACAAATTATGGTAAGTCCTTAATAGGATTTACTCCTTCCTTATTATCCTAAACAAATTTTCGGTTCCCATTTTTTTCTCTATAACCGATCCTCCCAAAACAAGAACCCTAAACTTCTCTCAAAAACAAACCTTCGGCTGTTCTTATTGTTGCTGCTGCCACGATCCAAAGAATCATCAAAGGAGGCTTCAGTATTGTTCATAATCCGTGTTTAATCATCACAAGGTAAACCTCTAACACCAACCAAGATCCATTCGAATTTTGTGAGGCAAAAGCTAACCAAAAACCATGTTTTTTTTTTACCCTATGGTGGCTGTTCGGTCGATCAAGGAAGAAGGAGGAAGAAAAGAGAGTTTTGTGTGGTGTTTTGATTTTTGTCGTGTTCTTGTTCTTCGTGGTCTACGAGGGTATTGTATCACCTACTATATTCGATCATTGTTTCTTGTTTTTCTTTTGATTCTAGTCGAATTAACCACAAGAGTTATCACATAAAATCATAAACTAACAAAACCCTAAAATCGTATGAATGAATCGGCTGAAATTTTGTGTTGAAATAATTCATTGTGATCATGTTAAATCTGTTATAGACCTACCTAAATGTGTTATGGACTCACCCAAAATCGATTGGTGCCAAGAACTAATGATTTGAATGACGAAAACACTAAGATGGACATGTTTCTGTGAGGCCTGATTCTGAGTTGAATTTTTGGTCGACTTTAACCGGCTGTAACTTTATGATGGAATCGAGTTTTTGGGTTTTTTAAGAGTCTAAAACTAAGTTCAATGAAGTGGCTACCTGGGAAAATTTAGTTTGTAATTTTTGGAGGCCTGGAAGGTTACTTTTTGATTTTTAGAAAATTATGTGTCTGATCGGATTTGTGAGTCTGGAAAATCAGTCCGGGTTTTTGAATTTTAATTTCCAAACCGTGTCGAATTAAGAGGTTTTCTTTGAACTGGGTAATCTTTAAGATGTCTATTACTTTCTAGAATTTTTGTAGATTTTTTTTGAATTTTTCTTAAAAGGTTTCTAAGTAATAACTTTTCGTATAGCAAAATCAATCAGAAATCTGGACGAGTTGGTTTAAGTGAATTTTAATCCATATCTTTGTTACTTAATAAAATATGGAAAAATTAGATAAAATACTTAAGACATTTGTGCATCTCTGGGAATTTTTGGGGAATTTATTTCTGAGTTCTTATATAATTTTAGATTTATAGAAAACCTAACAATTTCAAGCTTAAAACTGTTAGAACCTGATGAAAAATATAAAAAGGGTTTTGAAAGGTGTTTCGTGTTATTTTAAAAACTAAAGGGACTAAATGTGTAATTTTATGAAACTTGAAGGTTTGATTCGTGCCACACTTATATTTGAGAGTATAATCTGTAATTTAGTAAATATGAGGGTTAGTTGTGTAATTATGAACATAATAAAGGTTGAAGTGTAATTTGTATAATTATAAGGTTTATTTTGTGATTTTGGGTAAATCAAGGGTGTAATGTGTAATCTATGAAACTTAAAGGACGGGAGATGTGATTCTGAATAAATGATGCACTTAAATTAGTAGTTTGCAATATTTTCATTCAAGACCCTTAACTTTGGGATGTTTGAAATTAAAAACCCTAACTTATAGAAACTTGTCATATTTAACCTTGAACTTATGTAAAAGGCATTATGAACCTTAACCTACTAACATGGTCATCTTTAATAAGTTGATAAACAGGAATGATAATAACTAAAGTTACTGAATGTGTAAAGTTACCTAAGATGGAGAGAAACTAAAATGAAACCTTATGATTAAGAAACTATGAAATCATAAAGCTATGAAACTTATAAATACAATTATAATTCATGTAGATTCGCTGAAGCGGGAGTAATCCAGTGTTTTGTGATCTACCTTTGGTTTGTTTTGCTATCGGATAAGGTACAGATATTCTGCCCTTTTTAATAAGGTGCCTTCGGTCTCTTGAACCCTTATTATGATTTGACTTTGACCTTTTATATGAACCCTGTGATTTGAACCTTTTGATATGAACCCTGTGATTGGACTTTGATATTTGGACTATGACTACATGAAATTTTGCCTTGATATGAATCTTTGACCTTTGACCCCAGTTTGATACCCGAGCCAAGTTCGTTTCCTAGCCATGAAGGTAACATGGCCGTGTCTGTGATGCACCACTGGCATGACTAGCGTGTAGCCCTAGTGATTTGGTTACACCGTCCCCATTTTGATTATGATATGCATGCACACTATATGATTTGTTATGGCCAATATTATTGTTCGGGGGGCGAATGGATGCATCCTAGGTTCGAGTCCGTGTTCGTGGACAGTTCGTTTTGATATGATTTGATTTGGTGACTGATGATGGGTGCAATCCACGTCTTTCACAAAATTTGGGAGCTAGCTACTCCATTTGAAGAATGAGGACTCCCCTCATATTATCTGATTGTCTGAGAGGTCTCCCCTCTATATGATTTGAAGATATTTGGTTACGATATGATATGATATGATTTGTTTGGGCTCGTGGTGGATTACTGTCCTAAACCTTACTCTTTATTTTCCTTTCCTATATCTCATTCATTATGATATGCCTGTTCATTTCCGTTTGCTTTTGTTTCCGTTTATTATATATCTGTTCACTGGGCTTTTTAAGCTCAGCCGCACGTTTTCTTTTCGTGTGCGGCAGGTTTTAGTTGGAAGCTAGGTAAGAGTGAAGAGACTTTTGGACTTAGAAGACCTTGATAGTTAATCTGAAGTAGAAGTTATTAGAAGGATTGCATTTGCAGACTTGGTATTTAGCTTTTGTTTCCTTTGTATCCTTGTGTATTCAGTATTTCATTTGTAACCTTTGAGAATCTTTGTATTACTATTGAATGTATGCTTTGTTTGATCTGATATGAAGCCATTAATGTGATACTTCTACCCTTGCTGGGTTGGGGTGTTACAACAGCACTGCTACATCTGTTCACAACCCTCAACCTCACGACCATCTCAGAAAATGGACCAGTGATCATCCAATCGACAACATCATAGGCAATCCCTCACGTCCAGTATCCACTCGTAATCAACTAGCCACTGATGCACTATGGTGCTTCTTCAATTATGTACTGTCCAAAGTCGAACCAAAAGATGCCAAAGAAGCAATGACTAAATATTGCTGGTTCCAGGCTATGCAGGATGAAATCCATGAATTTGATCGACTTGAAGTATGGGAATTAGTGCCTCCTCCAGAGCTTGCAATGATCATTGCTTTAAAGTGGATCTTCAAAGTGAAGCTTGATGAGTATGGTGATGTGTTAAAGAACAAGGCACGGCTAGTTGCTAAAGGGTTCAGACAAGAAGAGGGCATTGATTTTGAAGAATCGTTTGCTCCGGTTGCTAGAATTGAAGCTATAAGAATCTTCCTGGCAAATGCTGCTAGTCGAAATATGATAGTCTACCAGATGGATGTCAAAACGACATTCTTGAATGGTGACTTAAAGGAAGAAGTTTATGTGAGTCAACCAGAAGGATTCGTGGATACTGAACATCCTACTCATGTTTACCGCTTGAAGAAGGCTCTTTATGGGTTAAAACAGGTGCCAAGGGCATGGTACGATACATTGTTCAAGTTCCTCCTAGTGAACGGATTCTCCAAGGGTGTTGTTGATCCCACACTATTCACCAGGAAGTCAAGAAACCATCTACTACTAGTTCAGATCTATGTAGATGATATCATCTTTGCTTCAACAGATCCTAGTGAATGTGATAGTTTTTCAAAAGAGATGAATTCCAATTTCCAAATGTCTATGATGGGACAAATGTCATTCTTCTTAGGATTACAAGTTTCTCAAAGTCCCGGGGGCATATTCATTAATCAATCCAAATACGCCAACGAGATCTTGAAAAAGTTTGGATTCTATTCAAGTGAACCTGTTGATACTCCCATGGTTGATAGAACGAAGCTGGATGAAGATCCTTCAGGGATTCCAGTGGATATAACGAAATATCGAAGCATGATTGGATCTTTGATGTACATCACGGCTAGCAGACCAGATCTTCTGTTTGCTGTGTGTATGTGTGCTCGGTATCAATCCAGACCAACCAAGAAGCATGTTGAAGCAGTGAAAAGGATCTTTCGATATCTTCAAGGCACGGTTCATATGGGTCTCTAGTATCCTAAGGACACTGCAATGGAGTTAACGGCTTACGCGGATGCTGATCATGCGGGATGTCAAGATACTCGTCGAAGTACTTCAGGAGGAGCTCAGTTTTTAGGGGAAAAGTTAGTTAGTTGGTCTTCTAAGAAGCAGATGAGTACTTCCATATCATCTACTGAAGCTGAGTACATTGCCATGTCTGCTTGTTGTGCACAAATCCTTTGGATGCGATCACAACTTTCGGACTATGGATTCTCATACAACAAAATTCCCCTATATTGTGACAAAAAAAGCGCCATTGCTCTTTGTTGTAACAATGTTCAGCACTCCAGGTCAAAACACATCGACATCAGGCATCACTTCATCAGGGAACAGGTGGAAAAAGGAATTGTGGAACTATACTTCGTAAGAACAGAGTTTCAGTTAGCTGACATCTTCACCAAGGCCCTCCCAAGAGAAAGGTTTCAGTTTATTCTCCCACGCCTTGGCATGAAAAGCATGACTCCTGAAACCCTCAAGTGTCTCCAGGAAGAAAAGGAGGAGTAAAGGATTGTCTTCTTATATCCTTGTATATAGTTGTATATATCTTAAATCAAAAAGAAAAATACAAAAAAAAAAAAAAAAAAAAATATATATATATATATAATATATATATATATATATATATATTATATATATATATATATATATATATATATAACCTATAAAAACCATAAAAATCGAAAAATCAGAAAATACCAAAAATAGTCCTACCTAGGCATGTCTTCTGTTTATCGATAACATTTACGGATCTAGAAATGTCATTCAACAATGGCACGGATTCTTAAATGAAGCTCGAGCAGAAGTTATACTAATCAGTTAAAACATGTCTTAATGGCTTGCAGTTACTTCATACTGCAACCCGCGCTGTACAATGGGGAAAGCATGTCGCCAAAAAGACAGCTGTTCCTCCAACCGGGTGATGTTCACCTGGGCATGGATTACTTTACATCCATGTTTCCCCGACTTGATGTACGTTTCAGTGCGTCTTGTCGTGTATAAGAAGAGAAGTCTTCTTTTCATCAAGACTCTTTATCTTGTTTGATTCTTCTAGAGAGTCTTGATGTTACACAAGGTGGTAAATTGAAGTAAAATTTTCGCAAATACTTGTCGCTTAATTGAATGACTACAGCTCCTTTAATAGAATATGGGTCATTAATTAAGGGGGAGAGTACTTGTTCAAATTTTTGACACCTTGCCAAATTTGTGCAACATCAGCAGTGACACTCTCTCGTGGTTTAAGGGGGAGCATAGTATGCTCCTAAATCAGAATACATTTAAACCTGACCACATTTTCTCCCAAATTTTCTAAACTTATTTAAATCACTTGGGATCACAAATCTCAAATGGTTTGAAATTTTTGATCAGGGGAGAGAATGTGATTTAAATATGAAATTCTGATAAAATGTGATGACTTGGAAGTTAATGTAAGCTCTCCTGTATGTGCTAAACCATTTTGTATATCAAGGCACATATTGAGGGGGAGCAAAATGTTTTGGTCATAAAAGCAAGCTCTTCCATATGTGCGAAAATCTTTCTTATATCGATGCACATATTGAGGGGGAGCAAATGGTTTTAACAAAACAAAGGATTTGGCATCTCACGTGAGCAAGGATCAGATTTCACCAATGAATTGACGAAACTTGAATTGCCATCAATCGAAAGGATACGTCTTGGCCGGGTAATAATTTCAAGCTGGTTTAACCAGTGATGTAAGCGTGTCTCGAAAAAGATGTATCTGAGTAGAGTGTACCGTTTCGAGAAACTTTCTGTGGACTTGACCAGGCCGGGTAATAATTTCAAGCTAGTCAAACTAGTGATGTAAGCGTGTCTCGAATCGGTCATGTTCACTGAAAGTGGATCAATTCAAAAAGTGCGAGCTATACCTAACATGTGCAAATTTATAAAACTATCACTTGAGCACATGTTGAGGGGGAGCATTTGAAAAATATAAAACTCTCAAGTGTTTGCAAAAATGTGTTTCGAAATCATGAACACTTAGAGAGATTTTTCAAAAGATTTGGTTTGGCAATTGTGGAAGAACACCAAAGACCGACCATTGTATTTCATATAATGGAGTTATAAGGATGGTAAGGTTAGGTACAAGTTCCCACGATCCCGCCAGAGCCGGAGGGATCTACCCAGGGACAATCCACTAGTTAGTGTAGAAGTCCTTAGGTATGATTAAAAAGGAGAAAAGTGAATGAGGGAATAGTGCCGACTGAGATGGAGCTAACACTGGAACAAACCCAACAAGGTGTTAGTTATGAAGTCTCGGTAAGCACTGAAGGGGTTGAAGAATGAAAAAGAATTGTAAAGAGAAAGGGTGAAAAGAAATAGCCCTCCTTGCAACTTAGGCAGAAACCGGGTCAATACATATGCTGTCAGAATCACTTAGTTGATTGCTGGCATTGAAGACAAAGTATCATGGACCCAGTGATACGCTGCACAACCCTCCCTAGCCACTCAAGGTCCCTCAAAGGACTCTTTTTTCAATTGTCACGGAGTTCAATACATTTCTATCGTCTCTCTCACTCCGAGTTAGATGATATTGAAAAGGTGGCAGTCCTCTCCAGCCTCCGCTCACTAAATCAAATCGCACTATCGAGTCTAGAGCCACGAGATGCATAATAAGATCTCATAGGGACACAAATTATTTCTACACTGGTTGTTCAACATTAAGGACACCAGTTGTAAACTCATGAGTCCTACGCAGATCTTAGCAATCTGCCAGAACATTTATGAGAGAATTTACTAATGTAATTCTCAATGATTGAATGGAAATTCCTGCCAGGGTCAACATCAAGCAGCCCTGAAAGCAGGTCACTTCGGTAATTCCTCGTGGATTACGCTTAGTGGTCGCGGCGGTTTCAACCGGTCTACAGTCGTGGAGTGATCTCCAGCGACTCGCCTAATCGTTGATTTACTACGGTAAAATCTTAAAAAGCCCTCTGTGGGTTTTCGATTAGGAACGGTCATGGTAAGGATTAGAGAGAGTTTTCACACTATGCTGTTGACTATCTCGAAGTCCAAACTTGTAAGTACCGGTCGAATTATTGCTAACTGTCGTATGCAGGAATCTCTGGCGATTGTAGCAGTGGAATGCTGTAGCTGGTTGCTGTTGTAGCTGGTTGCAGAAAAGATGCCAATCCATCACCACATGTTCACTCTACCACATCATCATCAAAGAAGTCATGATCAACCAAAAGACCTTCAACACAGCTTCTGCTAACTCTGATGCTGAAGATCATGACCCTGATTAGTGTGAGCATGTCGGCTCTAAGTATATTTCATCACATGGAGACCTACTACTAAAAGATGACTTGGAGACTCAAGTGGGATGATACTTTCAAAGATTACTCAAAGTTCATCCAAGACAAAAGAGAAGTCATCTTTAGATCACTGATGTTTGCACAACAATCTATGACATTGAAGATTCAATGATTACGAGCTATGATGTCAAGATCCAAGGAAGAAGTGCTGAAATTCAGAACATTACTTCTGAGGTGACCTCCCTTAGGGGGAGATTGTTAGGAATATGAATATTCAGCTGAAGACTCGGTCACCCCGAGTAATTATTAGTACATCATAGCTCATAGGATTATCAGTAATATCATTAGTAGCTTAGTTATTATTATTAGTATAGTGGAGTGGGTCGGGTCTTTACCCTCTGTCAGCTCACTCTACAGCCCGCTAGGGGCATAATATGTAGTAAGTATAAATACCCCTTCCCTTGCAAGGGAAGGGTTGGAACTTCACATTATCTCAAGCTAATATACACATAGTTTTCTCTCTCTAGAAGTTCCTACTTTCTCTCTCTAGTTCTTTGTCATTCGATCCAAATCTAAGCCTCAAACAAGTGTTTCTTGCATTGTGAATACCCCACACATTGAAAGCTAGGAAGGAATCTAGTGACGAGGATAGCTCAACCTCCGAAAGTGATGACGAAGAATATGCAATGGCCTTAAGAGACTTCAAGAAGTTCTTCAAAAGACGAGGAAGATTCGTTAGACAACCACATGACGAAAGAAAGGCATTCCAAAGAAACAAAGACGAAAAAGGTAGCAAGAGCGAGAGGAAGTGTTTTAAGTGCGGTGATCTAAATCATCTCATTGGAAGATGTCCAATGATGTCAAAGGAGCAAAATCAAAAGGCGTTCGTTGGAGGAGCATGGAGTGATAGTGATGAAGATGAGAAAGAAACCACAAAGGAGGAGAAATTTCTTATGGCTAAGACATCAAGTGAGGTACGTTCCGAAACCGAATACTTTAGTGATGAAAATTTATCATTAGATGAAAAAGACCTAGATAACGAATATAATAGGTTATGCACATTAGGTCAAAAAGTTATTATTAAAAATAAATCACTAAAACGGATAAATAATCAATTAGAAATCGAAATACTAGAACTAAAAACTAAATTACTCAACTTAGAAAAAGGCAAAGAAATTTTAGTTGAATGTAAAACATGTCAAGAGATTAAAAATGAAAACGAAAAACTTAAGGAAGAAATTTGCAAACTTGACAAATTTGAAAATAGTAGTAATTCACTTAGGAAAATAATAAGTGTTCAAAGAACATCAGGAGATAAAACCGACTTAGGATTTAATTCAACTAAGGCTTCAACTAGTGAAACTAAAAATGTAGAGTTTGAATGTGAATCTAGCAAGCAAAAATCCTTAGAGTCAAAACCTAATTACATACTTATGAAAGATAGAAAAACACTCATTGCTAGTGATGAGGAAGTAAAAATTTTCTACAAACCATCTTTAAAAACTGAAGTAGGATATTCTAAACCAAAATTAAGGTAAAAAACACCTCCTCCTAGAAAACCAATTAGTCCTCACCCTCGACCTAAAACTCCTCAACCTAGAAGACCAATTAGTCCTCACTCTCGACCTAAAACACCTCAACCTAGAAGAAACCAAAATAGACAAAACCTCCATAATAATAGTCACCCAATGTGGAATTATTCAAGTCCACCAAGTTTCAATCCTTGGGGAATACTTCCACCATATATGCATCCTAGTCAATTGCAAACCATGTTCGGTCCAAACAACTATGGACCAATTGGACAATGGGGACCAAGTGGCTAAAGTGTCTACTCATCGGGAATTTCGGTGTCTCATCTACGATTGGCTTCTATAAGTCAATATACACGCTTTGAAGCGTTTGAAGAAAATCTACTAAAGACTAAAAGGTACGCTTTCCTTTTATGTTTATTGTTATAATATATGCTTAGATTAATGACTAGTTATTGCATGCCTATTTAGCTCATAATGCCTAGTTATATATATATATATATATATATATATATATATATATATATATATATAATATATATATATATATACACACACACACACACACACACATAATAGCTTATATAAATCTACTTAGAACCTAGAATCACTTGTTCTTTCCCCTTTGGCACTCTTAAGCTATAACGTTTAAAATGGAAATCTTCTATGTCCACTATTAGAAAACTCATGGTGATGAAGTGAAATGAGTTAAGTGGATTAATCATTAACATAGAAGTATGATTAGATTTATCGCGTTAGAAAACTATGGATGAAACAAGCTCTCTTAGATTATGGCATCAAGTTAGATAAGTGTGCGACAACAAAGGAGCTATAGATGTTAGGTTATACCCCATTCAACACTCTCGCATCAAACATATAGAATTTCGTCATCGTTTCCTTATGACCATAGGATATGTAGAAAGGGGTAGCATGTGACAATAGTCTTAACCAATTCCCTTGAGCATGAGATCTTTAACAACCATTTTTTTAAATCTAGGATTAATGGTATTTGTTGTCAAAAATCTAGTATCTTTAAAAATATACAGAAACTTCACATTTTGGAAAAATGAATTTTTTTTTTGACTATTTCACTTTTCTATTAACACATTTTACTATCTCATTTTTCTTCTTAATCTATGTCCATAATTTTGTTTCAATCAAAGTCAAAGATTGGGAATTCTTTTTCTTACCCATTCTTCATTAAAACACATTTTGAAATAAAACCTAATCTATTCTATTCAAATAACTTTAACATCTAGATAAAAACCCACTTTCAAACATTGTTGAATAATGCTAAAAATATTTTTTTTTCATGCATGGTGATCTCATATTTGTCATCTATATTTATGTACATGACATTTATAAGTGAACTAAGTCAAATCAAGTGGACCATGGTTTGTCTATTAAGATTTTGTTTGTAACAAGTCTAGAAATCCATGCTATCTTAAGTTCCCATTTATTGCACATAGGCACACATTAGGATCCCTCAAATAGTTCATTAATCTTCCCACTTACATATAATTAAGAAAATACTTGGCGTAGTTTATTGTTTCCTAGTCCATATATATTACTTGCTTGATGAGTATGTCTACATGCTAGATGAAATTACTTGTTTGCTTAATCTCTTTAATTAACATGTTTTGCATATATATCTATTACATGCTTAATTGCCTCAAAGAGTTGGACTTGCTTGAAACTAAACCCAAAAACACAACCCTTTCTACAATTTTCTGCCAAAAACCCATTTCCAGTAATCTGGAAACCACCAGATGGGCGGCCCCCTTAAATCATAAGGCGGCCCCCTTAATGTTTAAGGGGACCGACCCCTTAATTAAGGGGACCGGCCATCTGATGGTCGAAGGTGTTGTTCCATTTTTCTATTTTTTTAGCCCATTTCATCCTACACTTCCCAAAATTCACAAACATATCTTATTCCAATCCATCCAACAAATTCTATTCATTCCTTAATACCATCAATCCCATACTATAAACACTCCCATTCCTCATAATCTTCCATCATCTCATAAACACTCCCATTCCTCATAAAGAAACAACACCTCTACCCACATTTGTTCCCAACTATACTCCCAATCCTCAAGCTCATTCCAATGAACCCTTTCACAAACCTCATCATAACAACCAGCCATCCATCTTTACTCCCAAAAATACACATATGATTCATATGAAGAGCATGATCAATCCTTAAACAATGATTCCAATCTCATTCACAACACCTCACATCTTATTCAACCTACCAATGCACCATCCAAAACACTCACCACTCTTGGAATATCCCCTTCTTCCATATCTCCATCCTCATCCACTCATAATTACCCAAGCTCACAAATGTCTCCACCACCAAGAGTATCACCACCACCTCCTACCAACTCACATGTTACTCCTATGTTACACGTTTAAACATCCATCCCAGATAACAACCATACTCCACCATCATCACCTTTCTAAACCACCCTCCAAAACTTACCTTCCTAAACCACACTATTCTTACACTATAAATACCCTTTTCCATCATTAGTGCTCATTCATCCATCATAACAACCACACTCCACCATCATCACCCTCTTCCAAACACTTGAAGTTCATTGAAGAACTTAAAGAAGCCCATGAGCTTTGTGCTCTTCTTGCCTTGCACCTTGCTCAATTGGATCAACTCCCTTCTAGCCCTCCTTCATCACAAAATAACCTCAACCTCCACCTTCGTTCCAAACTACACATCTCAACCTTAAACCAACCTCATTGAAACCTTTCAAAACCCTCGTCATATTGGTCAAACATTCAACTTTATTTCCAACTACACACCCTAATTTCTTCCACTTCCACCAAATGACCAAATCCACATTCCCAACCAAATCCATGACCGTGGTGATCTCCTTGCTATGCACCTTGCAACAAGGGCCAACCTCCATCCTCCATCCTCACCCTACTCAAATTGCTCACCTCACCCTCACAATTTAAATCAAGTTGATAATTATGTCAACTATTGTCCTTGTTGTGTCCTTCTCCAAAAATCAATAATTGCCTTAAATAAACATTTCACTTGTATTGAGTATCTTCTTACTAGATCTCATCCAACATCTCCACTTGAGTGAAGATATTTCTTGGATCAAATATCTACTCACTCGTCCTCATCCTATTCCTTCTCTAAACCGATATAACATCGTTAGATCCACTCCATCCGCTCCATTTCCCTCACCATCAAATAACTAAATACTATTCACATGCTTTCCGCTCCAAACTCTCCACCTCCAAACTCTCTACCTCCAAAAATATACCTCTATTAATCTAACATCCTTACCCTCACTCAACCAATTCCATTCCAAACACTCTACCATCAACCATCTAAGCATAACTGTATGCTTATTTTCCAAGCTTTCGTGTCGCAAGCAAGTCCGAAAGCTCTCTTTGGCAATTTAGGACCTTTTTCTTGTTATATGTTTCAAGCATACTAATTAATGTCTTGCTATATGTTCTTAATATTTGTTTGCCATGATTGTTGTTTTTATATTCCATATTTTGCTATGTATGCTTGTGCTTCTAATATTTTTCTTGCAAGTATTCCATATCTCGATTCCTTGGTGCCCTCAAACGAGGGGGAGCACACATCAAGGGGGAGTTTTCGCCCAGACAAATTTCGTCTCTGAAATTTGTCGGCATAACCTTTTTGATTCTACAAAAAGGGGGAGAAGTGAATATAAACTCACTAAATACTTGTCCAAAAATAATGTTTTGGATTTAATGAGTTTAAGTTTTGTAATCATCAAAAGGGGGAGATTGTTGATATAAATAATGCCTAAAAACATTATCAATACTTATTCATATCTCTATGTTTTGATGATCACAAAATGTAAACTCATCAAACATAAACTTATTAAGTAAACAAGTATTTAGTTGGAAATATTCATTTCTACAACTTAATCACTTAAGGTATGAATGAACAAATGCTTAATGCATTATATGATCAAAGGAACATTTTCTTAATCACTAGATTTTTTATAAAATGACCCAAAACATTTTATATCTTTTAGAAAATCATTTTTGGTATTAAATAAAAATGTTTAATCTTTTATAAAATTATGAATTCAAATTTTCAACCAAAAATGGTAAAAATGTTCCAGAAAAACCTTCCCCACAAAAAGACAAATCTGGGCAACGGTCAGATGGGCCTATAAATACTGGACTTTCCCTGGACTTTTTCCTCACCTTTTGCACCCCAAAACCTTCTGTTCTAAATCTCTTCTTATCCTTCCAAATCCTTTCTAAATCCTTTGATCATATATTCTTAAGCATTGGTTTCCAAGTGATCCAAGCTTCTACCATTCAAGTGCAAAAGAAGAATACTCCTTCAACAACTAGAGAAGAAGTATTGCAACTTAGTATCATCTTGCTACCTAAGTTGTTTGTATAATCATTCATTCATTTTTGTATAAGTTGTGTATATTTGTTAGATAGGTGTGAGCATAATTGCTTAGGCTAGATTAGTGTGTAAGTAGTGAAGTTGTGAAGAAGTTAAGGTGTGTAAGTAGTGAAGGTGTAAAGAAGTAGAAGAGTACATAAGTAGTGCTAGATTGTGAAGCCGGTGTGAAGAAGTTGTGAAGAAGTTGTGAATAAGGTGTGAAGAAGTTGTGAATAAGTTGTGAAGAAGTTGTGTAGAAGTTGTGAGATTGGTTCTAGCTACGATTAGAACCCGACATTTAGCTTTGTGTCGTTAAACCGGTGTAAGCAAAAGTTGTGTAAGGTTTTCTCCGCCATAAGGGAGCTTGTTGACATAGTGAAGAAAACTCTCGAGTTAGGTGCTCGGGGAGTGGAGTAGGGCAAGGAAGGTGTCCTTGTAGCCGAACCACTATAAATCTCTTGTCTCGCGGTTAGATATTTCCATCTCTATCTTTCATTTCATTTCATTACTTTACTTGCATTGTTCATTTAGATTTACTTATATTTGTTCATATTGTTTAAGAGTTGAGTTCACATAAATTCGAATCTAAGTTTTAAAAGTAAACAAAGTTTTCATAATAAAATTAAAAAGACGTAAAACTATTCAACCCCCCTTCTAGTTTTCCACAAAGATGACTCAAAGAAGGCTGCAAGTCATCAAGATGTGTCAAACAAGCCTGCAACTGCTTATGCTAGCTATCATGTTAACACTGCTCCTGTTAAAGGTAACCGAACCTATGATGAAAGGTTTCAAGTGCTTGGCTTACCAAATGGGCACACTTTTGAAGTCTTCCAGGGATAGAGGTGGACGAGAGGCAAAGGGAAATGAATGAAGTCATCCAGGGCACACTCTTTGTAATGTCTTTTTCTTATGATGTCAGTTTAAGAAGCTTTGTGTAATGCACCAATGTATGATCCAACTATCTAATGAAAAATGCATCTATGTATGCATTATTTAAATAAAATGTTAAAGAATACTTATTTGTCAAGTTGAAACTGTTTATTTTCATTCAAATTAAGCCAAAATACAACTTGACTAACCACTTAACTGTCTTGCTAAAATACCCATAATACATTCATACCCTACTAATTCACTACACCCAGCATCTCACTTTAACACTAAATACAGGAAAAAAAACAACCAACTGATAATCAACCACTTCTTGAGTCTTTTAGCTTCTTGACCTTTTTCATCTACTTCTCCTTGTAGGCGATTCATTGAATTCAGTAGACCAGGAATTATTTGGACAGCCCTCTCACACATTGGAGGATCATACCAATCCACTATCCCACAATTTGATACCTATAAACCAAATCCAAAAATTAGGTCAAAATGGGGGTTTTTTAAAAATACAAAATTAAAGACTTACTCTTTTACTACAACAATAAAACCTTCTTCCTGGGTTTGAAGGTGTCCATGAAGTTTTGATTATGGCTACTGAACCACATCGATTGCATCTCACCATTGTGTGTTTGATGTTTGTTTGTGTCACGGCTCAAAAAAAGGAAGAAGGATGTTTATAAGTATTTAACAAACATAAAAAGACAATATTACCCCCCACATATTAGACACGTCACGACATAACTTGGTCAACTGACGGATATGTTGGTCAAGGGACCAGATCCGTATGGGTCGTAAACCACAGGGACCAAATCCGGGTTTTTTAAACCACAGGGACCATTTTCAAATGACCCGGTAAATCATAGGGACGATTTTTGATATTTACTCTAAAAAAAATTAAGGACTAAATTCGTTATAGCCCACAAACCACAGGGCCTTGCTTTTAAGGGTATTTATGTCATTTCAGTTCCACTTGACGGTTAAACTAATGGAAATAGTGGTCAAAGGACCAAACCCGATACGGGTCAGAACCACAGGGAGAGGATCCGTTAAAAAAATAAGTTTAGGGACTATTCCGTTAAACCCGACAGACCACATGGACCATTTATGAAATTAACTCATAAAAATATGTTCCACCTATTATTTTTATTTTTTATTTTTAATTTTTTTATCTCTTTAGAGCATTCCCAATCATAACTCAGGGTTAAAGTTTAACACATTGGCACGTCAGCTTTAACCTTTTCACCTTTAACTAAAAAAAAACACCAGCAATCATAACTCACCCTTAACTCACCTTTAACTCACCTTAACACACCAAGTTCCAATGGTTAACACACCGTGTTAAACCTTAACACACCAAGGTCCAATGGTTAACACACCGTATTAAACATTAACACACCAAAAATGCATACCTTAACTCTGCGTTAAGGGGTTAACGCACTTGGGTTAACGCACCCTTAACGCACACACTTCCAATTGTTAACACACCTTAACGCGGTGAAAGTTAAGGTTTAACTGCGTTAACCATTGGAAGTGCTCTTATAATATGTTCTACTTGCCCAAAAGATACTCTCAAGTTGGGGTGTATGTGCTAACTTGATCAAATACCTTGTCCACTTAGTCGTAGGAACTCCACCATGCTGCACCCTCATCGATGGCCGAACCAATGAACACCCCTAATTAACATGTTATAAAAGGCTATATTAACACTAAAAACACATGATTATTGAGTTATATTATGTGATTATTAAGATACGATGCACAATGGGGAATGTAACAAAAAAAATTAGATACAATGCATGATTTAACATCAAAACCTTTAGTTTTTTCCATTTTTTTTTCACAAAAGTTGTTTATGAAGTCACAAAAAAAAGTTAATTCTGACAAGATTTTTCATATAAACCTTTGTCTAAATAAGTTTTTATAACATTTAAAATTTAATAAACACGTAATAAGAAAAGAAACTTGGAGTTGAAAAAAGTTTATAATAAGCCTCAAACTAGACCAACTCCTAACGGAATCACAAAACGAATCAACCTCAAAATTATATATATTTATTTGAATTCGGTTTTTGGTTCATTGTGCTAAAACAATATCCGAACCGAGAACCAAATATTTATTTTAGTTCGGTTCAATTTTGCCAAGTTCGGTTAGGTTATAAATCTGTTCGATTCAATAATAAGCCGCAAACTAGCCCAAGTAACCCAATCAGAAAACGAATCTACCCGCGTGACCCGACCCGAAATAATCTGACGCAAGGAAAGGATTCCCAATTTTGTGACCACAACTTTTTTTCCCAACCAGATCCCTCCCTCACAAGTACCGGCGGCAAGCTTTTCCGGCCATCATGAGTGTTTTATCCGATGAAGAAGATGACAACCTCGCCCATTTTCTCGAATCCGAAGTTTTATCCGAAGTTTCCGATCAGGTAATTATTTTTCTTTTAATTAATCGATTTTTATATCTTGTTTTTGAGGGCTTGTATTTGATGTAGTGTTATTTGGATGCTGATAATTGTTTTTTATAAATCATGAGAGAGAGAGAGAGTTGTGCTTTTTATTGAAGATTGTGGTTGGAGATGTCAAATTTTGGATTTTTTTTTTTTTTTTTTGTACATAGGAAGAGGAGGTTCGTCCCCCCGTGAAGAAGCGGCTTCGAGTGGAGCATTCGATAAGGATTGACGACGGTTTCTTTAGCAGGATTCCCCCCGAGCTCTTTCCTCATATCCTTAAGTTTTTATCATCTGAGGTTCCTTTTATTATTATCATCTGCTTAATATCAATTTTGTATTTGAAGCTGATTAATTCTCATGGTTTTTATCCTTATCTTGTAAAATGGCAGGATCTTGTTTCGTGCTCTTCCGTCTGCAGATTCTTAAATTTTGCATCTTCTGATGAATCTTTATGGCGTCGCTTGTCAGTAATTTCATTCACATAATACTTTTATTGTCGTTTCTGTTCCTTGTTTTTGTTCTTGAGGGCAGAATTTGTATCACATAGTTTTTGGTTTATTACAAATGCCTGAAATCTTCGCTCATTGTAGGTACTGCATGCGATGGGGTATCCTGCCACCAACAAAAAAGCTGCGTGATCATGCTTGGAAGAAGCTGTATATTCAGGTACTTATTACAGAAAATGAACAATAGTTTCTGTAATTAGTCTTCTCTAATAAATTGAACTATGCTTTAAAATATCAAATTCAAGACATTATGTTATCATTTTTATGTGTGAATCATCACAATATATCATTCCATTATCGCCCATTTGCAAAATTAATTTTTATCCGCAAGGATCATATATCAAGATTTAACATCAAGACAATTTGTTTTTCGTTAGGTATTGTTAGCTACATATCTAATCTAGAGTTTGCTCATTTATATGTTAACAGTGATTCAGTGGTACAAAAATATAGCATATTTGTATTTTAACATGTTAGAAACTGTGAAGTGATATATGTAGTTCGGACATAGTGAAATCATTGGTTTTAGCGTTTTGTAGTGGTCATGGAAATAACTGAGCTACTGTTTGTGTTAATTTGATGGAAAAAATGTTTCGAGTGAGTCATTTAACTAGCTCAGTTGGTTTGTCTTAGGAGTAATTATAAGCATAAGTGTTAAAGGGCTCAATTGGCATTAAAGTTCGATAAATGAGAAAAGGAAAACTTTGGTTTTCCAAAAGTCTCGAATAAATTTGGGGCAAAGGGGGTGTGCACCACCTTTGTCAGCAAGTCATTGTAGCTATTTTGAATGAAATTTATCTTTATTAAAGTTATATTTTAAAAATAACTTTAATATCTACCACCCTCAATTGTATACTTTGATATTGTAGTTAGTCGCAAGTTGCAACTACTCTTATAGCATTTCTTTTTAAACTTTACTTATGTTCTATTTATCTTAATCAAGCAAAAGCTCATTACTTTCCTAAGAAACATACTATCTTTGTGTAGCGTGATGAAGAGGACATGGTTGAGTTTGTTCGGAATTGTCCCAGTGAGTTCAAAGAGTACTACATCCAAATGCAAGTAGCAAAAAGAAGCCAAGCACCTCTTCCTTCTCAGGTCAGCTCAGCTCTTCGTTATTGCATTTATGTGCCAGTGTGGGTGGGTGAATATGGTTTTTGGGTCAAAATGGGTAGCTACGTTTGGTCGACGGTCAACCCAGATAACTTTTCGTCTACATTTATGTATTTTTTATTCATTACATGTCTCAATTGGCATATGTAGTTGAAAGACGACTGGATGATTCTGGACAAATCTGTTGCTGATAAAGTCTCTATATGGAAGAAAAGCAAAGGATTGGCTGATAAGGTGTTCACTGATCATGATTGTTCTGGAGAAACTTGTTCTTACTATCAAATTGGAGATGTTTTTGTCTGCGAGATTTCTGGATACGTTCATGGTACGAGTCACTATTGCACATTCTAACCTTCATTTGTTGTTCAAAACGTTAAACTGCATGTATACTTTGCAATTAAAATTATAATAAACCATTGGTATTATCAATTTTCTTGTGCAGTGTGTGATGATACTTGCAAGGAGGCTGTCCTTGATCCAGATAATGAACTTTTTGTTTGCAGAGTTTCGGGACATTGTTTTGATCGATTGCTTTCCCCATCCGAAACTGGGGGAGGAGATATGGTAAGGTCAATTACTAGTGGTATGATTGATGTAACCACATAGGACTCGAAAATGCTAATCTTCATTACTGTTTTGTTAAAAATTAGGAAGAGCAGCAGCACGGTGGTGTCACAGATGAAGCAGAGCCATTCATGGGATCTGGCCGTTTTGGTACACCACTTTCAGCCCCTTATACTTTACCGTCGGTGTTGCTTTATACCATTGTTTTTGTTGAAACTTTAGATCACTGATTAGAATTTGTTGTATATGTTGTAGCACGTGCCTACGAATTGGGTTACAACTGTGAAGATGAGAAGGAGCTCGAAGCCTGCCTGAGGTTCTGCTAAAGTGTATCATGATTTTACTATATTTTCTTCCGCTGCTACTGGAACAATGTGTACTGCTATTTAATAATTAATTTCTATATGATATTTATGATATGAAGTAGTATATCATATCATACAGTAGTTTGTTATATTCCAGTCGCTTTGTTGTGATCGGTCTTGTATCAGTGATGTTTTAATTAGGTCGACAAAGACAGGTTTAAAGTTCTAGTTTCATGTTCTTGGTGTAGGCCAGCCATTTTCACATTACTTATGTATGTAAAGACATGCACCACTTTGGTCAACCAATTGCAGAAAGTGAAGTATCATGATAACTTAGAATTTTTCATGACTTGCTATTAGCCTATGAATTTGATGAGAGCCTGAGAGCAATGTTTGATTGTTTGATCAAAGTAAGAAACTAATGAATTCATATTCATATGCTCTGGATACATATTAGAACTAAAAAAAAGATCAATACTCATGGGAAGAAAACGGATTAGCCCCAGCCAAAAAGTGAGAAAAGAGTCCAAGCAGGCAAGCATGATGACACTAGTAAATAAGAAATTGAGCTTCAGATAAATATTAGAAAGATGTATAAATATACTGACTGAAATATTGCAACTATGACATGTTTTAGATATGTCGAAATAAAGCTCGAAGAGTTATATTAGTAACTGAAAAGTGAATATATGTCCCATAGAAGGCGAAGAATATAACCAGACAACAACATGGCTGAACGCTGAAGTAATGCTGCTATGTACAGAAAACAAAATAAAAAAATAAAAAAATCAGTGATATTAACATATTTGACTCGTTTACAAAAAAATCAGTGTCACAAAAAGGAAAATCACTCCACTGACGAGAAGTGATCTAGTAAAAAGAATGATTGAAATAACAAGAGTGAGAAGAAATTCTAACCACATATTTTAAACAGGAAAAGAGAAATAATGAAAAGATGCATCTAGTTTTATAGATGCATTTAAAATTTGTGGTTGTAGTTCTTTCTCATCCATCTTATCTTAATTATATTTCTCGATACTAAGTCCTCCACTGAATACTAATATACTAATAGAATCTATACAAAGGCCGAGTCAACAAAGGTTTTTCAAGATACGCACTTTCTCGCATACGTGCGAAGAAAGCAAATGGTTCAGTCTTCGTGTTTCTTGTAGGCTTGACGTCTTCCGATGTACAAAAAACATTCCAAAATAGCAGGTGCTCATCAACACCCACAGATGCAACGGTATGTTCATCTGGAATCTGAGATAAAAAAAATCTACATTAAACATTAGACATACATAAAATACGTAACATGTTAAAATGTATAAGCTCTATATGTGGGTCAAAACAGATGACTCTTAAGTGTGGGTAAAAATGAATGACTTTTTAGTATGGGTCAAAACAGGATGAACCGACCCACAACACATCTTTTTTCTCACATTTCTTTTAGTATTCATAAATAAGTGCAAAATATGATCCCAAAAACTAAGGTGCCGTTTAGTTGTAGAAATTTTTTTCTCTTTTGTCGTTTCTAAATTCTTTGAGAAGGGAATGATTTTTCTTTTCTAAAGAAGAGTTGAGAATTTTGAAAACCCGTTTAGTTGGAATTATAATTTCATTTTTTTTAAATAATAAGAAGATTACTTCAAATTACGACGGTGGCGGCGATGGCGGCGACGGTGGGCGGTGGAGGATGACATGATAGATTAGGGGTAGAATGGTGTATGTGTTTTTTTTGGAGATGAGAAAAAAATGAGAAAGAAAAAAGTGAGAATAGTAGAATGAACTTTTCAATTTCTTAGTTAAAATTTAGAAAATGAGAATTTCATTTTTTTTTTAACTAAACGGATTTTCATTTTTTTCATTTTCACATGAAAATTTTTCTTTTAACCAACTAAACACACCTAAATTGTTCCAAATCTGATCCAACATTTAACAAAGCCATTTATGACGTTTTTAAGCTCTAAAATGCACTCCAGCCAACTTTCAATCCGTTTGATCCATACAACCAATTTGACCAGTTTCCTTGTTAGTTTAAATTTTAACTTACGCAGACACCCGTTAGCTATGAAACACAACATACCCCATATTCTAGCACAAAATTGGAGCACATAATCTATCACAAAATTATCAAAAGCTTCACTTTCTCTCCTTGCTTCCTCTCCTAGCTCGAACTCAGAAGATACACACACTTCTGCCGGAAGTGTGTAGAAAACTAAGTATTATAATCAGGTGGTGACTCAGCTTAAAGGTCAATTTAGTCATTTTCTTAGCCAACTTAGTCGATGTGCCGTATCCATGCCGATGGATAGGCCATCAATACTCCATATTCACTATTCTAGATACTCCATATTCAGGCAAAATACCAATACGCCGTATTCCAAATCACCAATACGCCGTATTGGAGTTTGATACAATATGTGGAGACCTACACTTTTTCCTCACTCATCTAACACAATCATACAACCACACTACCGTAAAATGACCACTCAAAAAGCTTAATTATGTCGTTTCTTTCTCATTAACAAAGTAATGGTATAATGGAACTACAAATATAACCTCTAATATGTAGTTTTGTTTTGTCTAAGAGGTAACTTTATTTTTGTGAACTTAAAACACTAGGTGGTCACTTGGCAACTATATCTGTTGAGTTAGTGTAAGTGATCTAAAGTTCAACTTTCAGGACATCTGCTAAACCAATTAAAAAAAAAAAAAAAAAAGAAAAAAGAAGAAGAAGCAAGCTAAACATAATTGTATAAAAGTTCACCTTTGCACAAGAAGCTAGCGAAAAAAAATTGTATAAAACAAGGATTTTTTTTCACCCGCGCTATGCTGCGGGGCATGGGGTTAATCTAGAGACTATTCGTGTAATCGTAAGCAAAGGTAGGGACAATTTTTGCTATTTTTTGAGACTGTTTATGCAACGCAAGAAAGCCAGAGTGGCATTTATGTAATTTTTCATTGCACTAACAGTTCCTTGTTACAGCCTAATGCAAGGACTATTTCTGCAATAGCATGTAAACAACAAGACGTT
Organism: Artemisia tridentata subsp. tridentata; assembly: GCA_021014915.2. NCBI lineage: Eukaryota > Viridiplantae > Streptophyta > Magnoliopsida > Asterales > Asteraceae > Artemisia > Artemisia tridentata. The sequence continues at coordinate 223,486,034 of CP139506.1, read as the reverse complement.
TTTTGTGCAATTTTACAAGGACATTTATTGCAACACATTTACAATTTGAGGAAATATTTTGCATTTTGTCCACTAACTTTATTGCTCAATGAATAGTAAAAGCCATGCCGCATGGCTTTTGTTAATATTTAAAATTGAAATATAATCTTATTTTTTTTAGGTAAAGGGTAATTTACCCTGATAAAATATATAAATCACAGCAATACAAATGAGTACAATGGAATGTGACAGAAAAGCCACATTAACCTCAAGACAAAGCTTGAACATCCATTAACCTCTAGTTCGTTTGTGACATGCCACAGAACGAACACAACTAGTAATATACTTTAACAAGAAAACCAATGGGAAAAAACCACTTCAAAAAACACGAATCACCAAATCGATTCATCCACTTCGCACAGGGAGAAAGATGATCCAACTGAGATTGTATCCTTAAAAAAACCTTCCCAAGAAAAAAAACCCAGTGGGAAAAACCCTAGAGAAGGAAAAAAGAGAATAGCTCTCAATTGGCACTCCCAATAAGAACCGTCCACATCCAAATGATCTGCACTTGAACCCAAATACCTCAAAGAACCCCAACCATCCACCAAAACAACATCATGAAAGAGACAATCCATCAGCTAGGAATCCGGATGAGAGACTTAGGCAACTTCCAAAGATGTAAAAAAGCCTCCACTTGAGTCGTCCCTTTAAATCTACATGTAAGAAGCTTGTGACGAATGGTAGACTTGATGACATCAATAACTTGATCTTTAGACCTCTTATGATTCTTGAAAATCCGGTTGTTCCGTTCTTGCCATATGAAAGTAGAAGCTGCAAACACCAACTTGGCAATAACACTTCTAGCCGGTCTTTTTTTGGACATAGGAATAATAGAATCCACAATCGTATGAAGGGAATCCGAAGCATTGAACAAACCAGCAAAAGCTTTAAATGAGACCAAACCTGTAGAGAGAAAACACATTCAAAGAAAAGGTGGTCATGGGAATCAGGCTGCAATTCACACAAGGGACACTGAAGCAGGTTTAAGTTAGCATTGCTACTAACATCCCATTACCTTAGCATATCTTCAGTCTTCAATTTGCATTTAATGACCAACCACAAATGAAATGCATGTATGGGAATACACTGGGAAAACCACACGAAACTAAAACATGCGATATCATCACCTCTCGGTCTAATACAATCCCAAACCGTAGCGAAAGAAAACTCTTTATCCGTTCCATCATTATTTTTCCAAACCAGACGATCCACAGAGTTAGGAAGAAGAGTAAGAACCGCGATAGAGAGCAATATAGGGTATTTCGATAACTATTCAGAAGGCCAAGCCCAAGTACCATTAACAATAACATCCTTAACCGTAGACGAAAGATCAAAACCAACCCTATGAATGTATCACGATTTGAAACAAGCTGCAGATAGGACTAAACGAACACCTGCGATCAAACCAAGCCGAGGCCATATCACCAGGCCCTACCTTGTACCATATAAATTGTCTAATCAAGGGGCGAATCTGAAGAATTTTCCTACATCCCCAAGACATATTTCCACGAAGAGGAATATCCCAGAAGTTATGGCCTCTCAATTTATAAACATGAATCCATTTAACCCAGAGAGATTCCTTCAACGTTAGAATACTCCAAATATGAGAGGTAATAAGAGCCGTATTAAAATGATCAAGCCTTCTCAAACCAAGCCCACCTTCAGTTTTGGGAAGACAAACAACTTCCCAAGAAACTTTGGCCTCGCCCTTATGCATCTCACCTTGGCACCACAAGAAACCGGTTTAAGTTAGTATTGCTACTAACATCCCATTACCTTAGCATATCTTGAGTCTTCAATTTGCATTTAATGACCAGCCACAAATGAAATGCATGTATGGGAATACACTGGGAAAACCACACGAAACTAAACCATGTGATCTCATCACCTCTCGGTCTAATACAATCCCAAACCGTAGCGACAGAAAACTCTTTATCCGTTCCATCATTATTTTTCCAAACCAGACGATCCACAGAGTTAGGAAGAAGAGTAGGAACCGCGATTGAGAACAATATAGGGTATTTTGATAACTATTCAGAAGGCCAAGCCCAAGTACCATTAACAATAACATCCTTAACCATAGACGAAAGATCAAAGCCAGCCCTATGAATGTATCACGATTCAAAACAAGCTGCAGATAGGACTTAACGAACACTTGCAATCAAACCAAGCCGAGGCCATATCACCAGGCCCTACCTTGTACCATATAAATTGTCTAATCAAGGGACGAATCTGAAGAATTTTCCTCCATCCCCAACACATATTTCCACGAAGAGGAATATCCCAGAAGTTACGGCCTCTCAATTTATAAACATGAATCCATTTAACCCAGAGAGATTCCTTCAACGTTAGAATACTCCAAATATGAGAGGTAATAAGAGCCGCATTAAAATGATCAACCTTCTCAAACTAAGCCCACCTTCAGTTTTGGGAAGACAAACAACTTCCCAAGAAACTTTGGCCTTGTCCTTACGAATCTCACCTTGGCACCACAAGAAACCGGTTTAAGTTATTATTGCTACTAACATCCCATTACCTTAGCATATCTTCAGTCTTCAATTTGCATTTAATGACCAACCACAAATGAAATGCATGTATGGGAATACACTGGGAAAACCACACGAAACTAAACCATGCGATCTCATCACCTCTCGGTCTAATACAATCCCAAACCGTAGCGACAGAAAACTCTTTATCCGTTCCATCATTATTTTTCCAAACCAGACGATCCACAGAGTTAGGAAGAGAGTAGGAACCACGATAGAGAACAATATTAGGGTATTTTGATAACTATTCAGAAGGCCAAGCCCAAGTACCATTAACAATAACATCCTTAACCATAGACAAAAGATCAAAGCCAGCCCTATGAAGTATCACGATTCGAAACAAGCTGCAGATAGGACTTAACGGAACACTTGCGAATCAAACCAAGTCAGGCCATATCACCAGGCCCTACCTTGTACCATATAAATTGTCTAATCAAGGGACGAATCTGAAGAATTTTTCCTCCATCCCCAAGACATATTTCCACGAAGAGGAATATCCCAGAAGTTACCGCCTCTCAATTTATAAACATGAATCCATTTAACCCAGAGAGATTCCTTCAACGTTAGAATACTCCAAATATGAGAGGTAATAAGAGCCGTATTAAAATGATCAACCTTCTCAAACTAAGCCCACCTTCAGTTTTGGGAAGACAAACAACTTCCCAAGAAACTTTGGCCTTGTCCTTATGCATCTCACCTTGGCACCACAAGAAACCGGTTTAAGTTAGTATTGCTACTAACATCCCATTACCTTTGCATATCTTCAGTCTTCAATTTACATTTAATGACCAAAAAAAAAAAAAAAAAAAAAAAAAAAAAAAAAAAAAAAAAAAAACTCTTTATCCATTCCATCATTATTTATCCAAACCAGACGATCCACAGAGTTAGGAAAAAGAGTAGGAACCGCGATAGAGAACAATATAGGGTATTTTGATAACTATTCAGAAGGCCAAGCCCAAGTACCATTAACAATAACATCCTTAACCGTAGACGAAAGATCAAAGCCAGCCCTATGAATGTATCACGATTCGAAACAAGCTGCAGATAGGACTTAATGAACACTTGCGATCAAACCAAGCTGAGGCCATATCACCAGGCCCTACCTTGTACCATATAAATTGTATAATCAAGGGACGAATCGGAAGAATTTTCCTCCATTCCCAAGACATATTTCCACGAAGAGGAATATCCCAGAAGTTACGGCCTCTCAATTTATAAACATGAATCCATTTAACCCAGAGAGATTCCTTCAACGTTAGAATACCCCAAATATGATAGGTAATAAGAGTCGTATTAAAATGATCAAGCCTTTTCAAACCAAGCCCACCTTCAGTTTTGGGAAGACAAATAACTTCCCAAGAAACTTTGGCCTTGCCCTTACGCATCTCACCTTGGCACCATAAGAAACCCCTCATCAATTGCTCAATGTCCATCATAATTCGAGAAGGTAAGATAAAAACCAAAGCCTAATAAATGTGCATAGAAGCAAGAACCGATTGAATCAGTTGTAATTCGAGAAGGTAAGATAAAAACCAAAGCCCAATAAATGGCTTAGGTTTGTACCTATAAATCATAGGAATCTTAAGGATAGTTGGGGAGTGATCCGAAATCCGATACGGTTGGAATATAGCATAACCCCTGTAAAGCTATCAATAAACTCCAATTTAGACATGATTCTATCAATTTTCATTAGAATATCATCATCCCCATGCGGTTTTTTGGTTCCAAGTATACTGAAGACCAGATCGATTAACATTAGTCATTTCAATATCATCCACACAATCTTTGAATTCACGCATAGCAATGTCAATATTAGAAGAGCCAACCGATTTATCTTCTAAATTAAGAGCAACATTAGAATCCCCGAGTAAGCACCACGGTCTCCCTTTAACATAAACATAAACCTTATGATTATCTCCCTACTGGTCGATATGGATGTATTTTGTGTAAGTTAGGGTTTCACAACCCTATGTTTGGATTTATCGGATTGGTGCTGTCATGCAACTATGGTGGAATTGCTGGATGCTACTTTGTTGTTGCATTGATTGGTCGTTTATTTGCATTTGGTGCTGATCTTGATGAGATTGCAAGTTAAGTTTTAAAGGTTTCTTATTCAAAAAACTCTTTTTGTGTGTTTAATGGGTATTCGGTTTCGCATCTAAACGCACACTTTTGGAGCAAGGTTATGCTTGCTGCTCTATCCGTGGTTTTAGAGTCTCCCACCAACCGTTGTGTGGTATTTGTGAACTGATTCATATTTGATGATTACAAGATCATGAGGGGAATGGTGGAGGTTTTGTTTGTGGGGTTCTTGCTTCTACAAACAGATTATATGTTGAAGATCGCTTGGATGTTATCATGTGGATTCTTCATGGAAGTTAAGGTGGACCGCCATAGTGATATAGAAGGCTCAAGTGTTTTTCTTGAGTAGTATTGTAAATTTTTATGTACTTTTGTCATTATTGGTTGGTTCATTTTATTGTATGTTATAGGAATGGTGTGTCATTCTTATATTCGAGTCTGTAAGTGTCCAAGGGACTGAGGTGAGGGATATCACCCTCATCCTATGTACTTAAATGTTTTTGGTGTAATGAATTTTACCGGGGTGAATTAACCCTTTTACCCAAAAGGATTGTACTAAAGGGCCCGACGTTGGGTATAACGATTGTGAGCATAGAAAAACGAACAAAAAAGTTCTTTTTTGTCCGCCTTGAACCAGATACGAGTATGCATAACTTGATCATCTTGGGCAATAATATTAACATCAACATCATCCGGATTCCATCCCAAAATAATACGAGAACCTTTGACATATAAAGAACCATTAGACGTCCAATGCCAATGTCGAAATACCTTAGAACAAAGAAAATCCAACCGAGACTTTGCCACATGAGACTCCAATATAGAACAAATTGAAAGATTATTTTCATTTATTACTTGAGGAACCTCGTTTTGTTTAGGAGATAGGTTCATTCCCCTAATATTTTAAGAGGCCACACTATACATGAGGAACATCAACATAGGGAGTGCTTGCCCCCTCTTTTTCTAAATGGTCATTTTTATCTTCCATAAACTTGGCCGATTCATCCATTATATTTTCAACTTCCTCTTCATCAGATTCACCAGTGTAGTTACCAATATTATTTGTATAATTAAAAGCATCATCAGTTGCACGCTTAAATATGTTAGGGTAAAAGTCAAAAATGACTAATGTGTTTTTCAATTTGTGCTAATATGACTAACATACTTTTAAAAGGTTCACTATGACTATTCTACTTTCAAATTTTAACCAACATGACTAATCACTTGACATGGTAATTAACCGTTAGTCCCCAATACATTAAACAATTGCACCGTTGGTCCCCAATATATAATCTCAGTTAGTCCCAAATACATAAATAATTGCATCGTTGGTCCTCAATACATAACCCCAGTTAGTCCCAAATACATAACCACCGCCACCTACCACCACCTACCACTCACCACCGTCACCCATTACCACCCACCACCACCTACCACCACCACCATTCACCACCACCACCACCTACCACCACCAACACCACCTACCACCACCACTCACCACCACCTACCACCACCACCACCAATCATCACCACCACTCACCACCGCTACCCACTGCCACCACCCACCACCACCACCTATCACCACCACCACCCACCACCACCTGGTGGTAAGTGGTGGTAGTGGTGGTGAGTGGTGGTAAGTGGTGGTGGGTGGTGGTAAGTGGTGGGTGGTGGTGGTGGTAAGTGTCAGTGGTAGGTGGTGATGGGTGGTGGTGGTGGGTAGTGGTGGTGGTGGTGGTTAGGGGTGGTGGTAAATGGTGGTGGTAAGTGGTGGTGGTAGGTGGGGGTGGTGGGTGGTGGTGGTGGTGAGTGGTGGTGGTGTTGGTAGGTAGTGGTGGTAAGTGGTGGTGGGTGGTAGTCGTAGGTGGTGGTGGGTGGTGGTGGTGGTGATGCTGGTAGTAGGTGGTGGTGGGTGGTGGTGGTGGTGGCAGTGGGTGGCGGTGGTGGTGGAGGTGGTTATGTATTTGGGACAAACTGGGGTTATGTATTGAGGACCAACGGTGCAATTGTTTATGTATTTGGGACTAACTGAGGTTATGTATTGGGGACCAACGGTGCAATTGTTTAATGTATTGGGGACTAACGATTAATTACCATGTCAAGTGATTAGTCATGTTGGTTAAAATTTGAAAGTAGAATAGTCATACTAGACCTTTTGAAAGTATGTTAGTCATATTAGCACAAATTGAAAAGCACATTAGTCATTTTTGACTTTTACCCAATATGTTATCCTTATCTTTTAGAGCCTCAAATGAATTTTTCAACGAGAGAACATTAATGTCATCAGAATGATAGTTACCTTTGTTACGAAATATAATCTTATGCAATTAGCTTTAGAGCGTTTGGTTTAAGGATATGCTTATGAAAGAATTCTTTCATTTTAGTTGTAGTTTTTTGGTTTGTGAGTTTAGTATTGAAAAATGGGAATCAAACCCTCAAAATTAGGTATTATCTAAACCCACCAAAAGGTAAAAGTAGTGGGTTTGCAAACCCATTCCCATACCAATACCAATAGTCATTCCCCTCAAGAAACCAAACACCCTGTTGGGAATACGTTTTATTATTATCAAGTGTCGGTCATTCAATATATATAATAGGTTGCTTTCTAATAGGTCTCTATGTTAAGGTTTATTAATCGGTCCATGTAGAAGGCCCATGGGTCGTGTGTTTAAGTGAGACGTGAGGATAGAAGGGACTAGGAGTGTTGCCCTAGCCTTCCACTCCTATATATACTACATGTAATCACACATTACTCTTGTTGGTTATTTCATATATGTTATCAAACCTTTGCTACTGTTTTGTATGATATAATCGACCTACCATATGTTTTTCTCTCATATCTATCTTACTTATATACTTGTGTTGATATCATTAAGGTGACCTAACAAGTGGTACCAATCATTAGAAGAAGGTTGGAAGTGTATTGTGTTGATTTTTTCGAGTTAAAAACCTATTCTATCTCTCGTTATTTCTCACATTTTGGTCATTTCTTGTTTATTTTTTGGGTTTTAGCACTCTTTTGATTACAAACTAGTGTTATAATCCTTTTAGAACAAGAAAGGTTCAAACTTTTTGGTTAAAAATCAAGTTTCTTGAAATTCGTACTTTATGCATTCTTAAATTTCTAATTGTGAGAAATTTTTGTTACAAAGTTAAAGTTTGTAACTTTCTTATTGTTTGAGTGTTTTTGAGGTTAGAAGTATACGAATCTTGAGGTTTTAAACTTGTTTTAAGTGTCTTTTTGAGATTTTTGAAAAACTGCAAAAATTTCGAATGGCAAAACCCTAAAATTTTGAATAGTCAGTTCTACATAATTTCGAATAGCCAGACCCTAAAATTTCGAATAGTCATTCTCCGCATCTTCTTCTAGATTTTGGGATTACTCAGTGTTCTTCTTCCTTGTATAAGTTAGAAAAACACTTCGACTTTTGGAAAACTTTTTGATTCGTACGAATTAGAAAGTACTATTAGAAATTTTAAAATTTTCAATAGTCAGAATTTCGAATAGTCAGAATTTTGAATAGTCAGAATTTTGAATAGTCAGAATTTCGAATAGAGAAATCTCAAAATTTTGAATAAGGAAATTTCGAATAAGGACTCAAACTTACAAACAAGGACTTTCCATATCAACACTTCATTACACTTCATAACCATCTACAAGATACATCATCTACACAAGTTCTACAATGTCTCAACCACCTTACATCAACTACTTTCCTCCGCAGTATCCTCAGCAACAAAATATCATCAACAATTGCAGTATCCTCAACAACAACTATTCATGCAACACCATCAATTCTATCCACAACAACAACCATACCAACAACAACCTATGCAATCCTTCCCACTTGTAATACCCCAACCCGACAAGGGTAAAGATGTCACACTAATGGTTTCATATCAGATCAAAACAAAGCATACATTTACAGTAATACAAGGGTTACAAATGAAATACTGAATACACAAGGTTACAAAGGGAAATTTCAATAACTACTAAGTCTAAATATAATGTCTTCTAATCCCTGCTAATCCATAATAGCTATCAAAGTCTTCTAAGTCCGAGGTTCTCTCCACTCATAACCCAGCTTCCATCTAAAAACCTGCCGCACACGAAAAGAAAACGTGCGGCTGAGCTTAAAAAGCCCAGTGAACAGATATAACGATAACAAACAGTAATAGAGAATAGTACAGAATAATAGAAACAAAGGTCAAACAGATGTAATATGGTTCAAGGGGTAAGTCAATGAATAAGTATAAGGAAAAGAGAAAGGGATAGTAATCCACCACGAGCCCAGAAACAGATCATATCATATCCTAACCATAAATCTTCAAATCATATAGAGGGGAGACCTCTCAGATCATCAGATAATATGAGGGGTGTCCTCATTCTTCAAATGGAGTAGCTAGCTCCCAGAAATATGTGAAAGGCGTGTATTGCACACAAGCACCAGTCACCAGACAAATCATATCAAATCATGTTAAATCCACTAAACAGAACAGATCTAGGATTGCAATCCATACGCCCCCCAAACAGAAATCATAATCACATAATCATAATAGCCGGCAGATAGCAGAACAGGGACGGTGTGAGAAATCACTCCCCCACACAGGAGTCATGCCAGTGGTGCATCACAGACACGGCCAGGTTACCTTCCTGGCTAGGTAACAGAAAGGTGGCTCGGGTATCAAACTAAGAGTCAGGTCTCAATGTCATATCAAAAGGTTCATACACAAGGGAACATAGCAATGGCCTGGGAAATCTCAACTGATTCATAACTCATAATCATAATCAAGGTTCATCTCAAAAGTTCATTTTAAAACTTCCATCAAAAGTCCATTTTAAACAATCCTTTATTCGTGATTTTCATAAAACGATCCTTTGAAGTAATTCTCATAAAAATATTCTTTCAAAACGGTTTTTCATGAAAATTAGTCTTCCAAAATAGCTTTCATAAAAGTTAGTAATATTTATATAAAAATGGTTTTGCCTCATTTATAAACATCCTTCCAAAATAGTTTTTCTCAAAACATTTTCAAGATATAATTAGAAAAGGTTTTCATAGCATAGCTTCAGATCAGAAATCATATCCAATGGGACTCAACTGGGGAGATTCAAGAAAAAGGGAAATCATAGCAATCGAATTAGAAACTAATGAATTCAAAATACGAGAGAGATCATGAGAAACCTTAAAAGAAAGGTCAGAATATCTGTACCTTATACCGCAAGTGAAAAACACAACAGAAATATAAAGGTCGGAAGCAAACTCCATCTTCAGCGAATCTACACGAATCATGACTGTCTTATTAAAAGCTTATTTAATCAGATTACACATTTGGGGTTTCTTTCTACCTTTAGAAACTTTCCTCTTTTAGTAACTTGTCATACTTGATAATTTTCCCGATTTAGTGATTTAATACTTTAAGGTTATATTTGACAATTATTAATACTTAAGGGTCAAAAATGACAATTATAATAAAGTCTATGGTCAAAACGTCAGTTACATACACATTCACACCCTTCGTTATATACATGTAACCATTAATTCTTTTATCCCTTTGCCCCTAATTTGGTTTGATAAAGAATAGTTACACAAATTTAAATGTCAAATGACACACACACAACAGTAGCCTTAAATCAACCTTGTTTTAATTCATGTTACAAAGTTTTAACCACAAGCGACATACTTAAATCACACACGAGTCTTTGATTAAGTAATACTTACACATGCATGCAAGACATGCATTCAACAGTCCTTCTAATGACTTTTATACCATGACCCACATGTAACAATATAAAACCAAACCAAACCTTCCTGGTATAAAAACTTAGTGAGGCAACAGTTTCAACGAGACAACTTTAGGACCACAACCTAGCTTCTTCTTTTACCCATCATGCAAGCGTGTATGTATAATAGATTCGATCTCAAGGGTTTACAAAACTCTTATAATTTCATGCGGCGTTAAATCTTTTACATGAATATTCGAGTGATTATCATAACGGAACTATGATTTCATGTTGCATATTTTATGTGTCATAACAACGATTCGTTTTCCATATTATAAACGTTACTATGAGTTTTATGACGAGACGGAAACAAAAACGAAGGTAGGTTATACCTTGGGTCGATAACTGAGGCGAAGCAAGGAACAAAGAACCAACACCCGCACCTATTCGAACTCAAATAAAACCCCTTCGAACCTGAAATCGATAACCCACGTATACTACCTTTGTCGAACAGAAATAGACCACATATGCCTCCATTACAGCCACGATCAAGACCCTTCGAACCACGATCAAACTTCTTCATCCTTTTGTCGTGCCTTCTGTTTGGAGAATAAAGAGGAATGGCTGCTAAGGAACCCACTATCGAACCACCACCACCACTGCTGTAGAACCACGACGAAACCACCAAGAAAGAGCACCAAAGCGCCTCTTTGCCGCTGTGTTTTTGATCGAGCAGAAAGAGGAATAAAGCAGCAGCAGTCGTAGGTTTGGAGAAGGATATGTGTAAAGTGATTTTAAGAATTGGCATGTGAGCGAAACAAATAATAAAATATAGCTAGAGAAGGTAACGTGTAAAGGAATTTTAAGAATGGAAAAGATATGGCATGTGAAACAGATTGTTCGAATGATGCGGGATTTGGGAGCGTGTGAATATTATAGGAATTAATAAGTTGATTGCTAAATTAGTGGAGGATTGTACGGGGAGTTGTTTGTGTGATATCTTGATATCTTTGATAGTTATCCTCTTGTAAAGTGTACTTGGACATGATAATAGCTTAGGTTCAATAATATGGGGCGTTTCTTGATACATGTATAGCTTGGGGTTTATTTTATTATAAGGTATAGTATTTTCATTAGTTTATTAACTTAGTACATAACTTTAGAAAATTTTAAATTAGTCGTAAAAATATGAAACGCAAATTTAGGGTTTTACAACTCTTCCCCTCTAGAAAAAAATTTTCGTCCTCGAAAATTGAAGTCGCAAAGCTAAATGAAGTCGTAGCAAGTCGCAAAAGGTCGTCACGAACATCCTCACGTCCGTGGAGGTTCTTCCAAAAGGATCTTCAGACAATTGGTTTCTCATGACTCGATCAATACAAAATGGGTTCAGATTTCCTCAGACAGAGACAAATTAGGTTGATTTCATATCAGAAAGAACATACAATATAAAATGGATGATAGGAGAATCTTCCGAAAAGCTTATATGGAATATGAACACAATTTCGAATCAGATTAACTGTGTCAACAGTATAGAGCTCTTCAAAGAGTTTTCCAAGATTCATAACCGAGGTCAACAGAATGTAAAGCGAGAGTCCAAACTAATCCAGAAATATAATGAACGAAGGCAGAGTATACGCGTAGGTAGAATGAACCTAAAGTCTCACTAATCACGGATAATCAAACGGAGATCAGATTCTAAACTTCTTAGGTACTCCCAAAGATATCCTATGGCCACAATGAGTGCACGTTATATGGTGTAAGTATTATCACGTTGATCAGGCGTCATAATACTAGCACCACATAAATATGCCTTCATGATGATCATACTTTATCTCAAGTCGTAAACAAAACCACCTATCTTAATCCTCCTAGTACTTCTACAGTCTCAGAGGTCATCAAAAATCAAACCCATAACTAAGAGGAGAACGAAACTACTCGAAAGAGTTAACGGAAATCCCAGAATGTCTATCAGAATTTGGTACATCATCAAAAGCATCAGATCATCCATCATTCGTCAAATTTCACATAACAAAACCATCGTCCACCATACGCAGAATGAACACCGAGCGGAATTACTAACAGGGAACATAAATCATTCAGGGAATCCTATCTTAAGTAACGGAAATTTGAGTAGGTCAAGAGGAAATGAATTACTTCATCCATAGCTTCATTCTTTACCAAAATCAACTCTTCCAAACACAAACGTTCACTTCAGAATTATCTTCCATTCAAATACATGATCTTAAACTTCTTCCAAGTCCATGCAGTCTATCGTATGATCATAGAGTGGAAAAGAAATATCAACTCGAGTCTGGTCCCTTAAGCCTTTGGCACTTCTCCTTGGGACTGTGGTGTAGTAACGTGGATCTCTGGTATGGTCACTGTGCATTCTTCCGTTCGCTAGTCTGCTTCTGCTCTCAATTCCTCTTAGTACAACTAAGACGAATAGAGAAGCAAGACTGCGTGTCTTCGACAGGTCTTCAGCACAGTTCAGAATTCGCCATCTCAAACTACCGTCATCACCGGATGCATGGTAGTGTTGTCTGCTACAATCTCTAGGTGCCAATCAAGTCTGTTTCCTCCAGAATAAGGGTCCTTTTTCAAGATGATTTACATGCCCCTCTTTGTGCATAAAACTGAAATACTTCCCAGAGGTTACTCTCAGTTTGTCATCTCTTTTCTTAGAAGTCCTTGTGGTTGCTTCTTCAGTCCTTCAATCATCCACATAGGTCGTCTGGTACGGAGTTTACAAAGATATAATCAATCATTGATACGCTGAATTGAAAGATGGTCATGGTAGTGATACGATTAGGTTTACGATAGTTGATACTCCAAGTTTTCTCTTTCTTCTTCACAAGCTAACAGGGTATTCAAAATGAAGCACTGAGGTGAACAAAATCACAATTCATCATCCCCTCCAATTTCTCAAATTCGATGGCATCATGGTCCGTCAACTGGGATTGGTTCAAATTTTCATTCTACTTCTCAACCGGAAAGGAAATCCAAGAGTTCCATCATAGAACACCAGAAAATTTGCATAATAAAACTTCCAAGGCCAAAGTTTTCTAAGAGTGGATAATAGGTGTCAGGAGGCAATCAACAATCAAATGAAATCGAGATAGAAGTTTCCATAGCAGGTTAGGCTTAACAGATTTGAGCGGTTTAAAGGTTATCATAACGAAAGTGGGATGAAACATATTACTAAAGGTCACAAATTAGATACGGTAGTCCCTGGCAGCGTATGAGGGCCAGCCAATCCATAACTTAAAGACCTCCAAATCGAATATGTCAAAAGTAAACGGATTCGTATGATGAGTACGGTCGCCAAGCCAGACAGATAGTTCATATATCAAGGTCAAGTACATGGTTCATCAAAGTGTGGAGATAGATAAACGAACAATTCAAGGTGTTGGAGTCTTGTTTAGCTATTTAGCATAAGTTGCAGGTAGGTTGTGAGTCATTGGAAATACAAACATCGTATAACTGTCAAAAGTCAGGCATATAGAATATCAGTTATCAGCATCATCATGCTCAGTTAACAAATTCATATCGGGACAAAATTATCATCACAGTCCATGGCTAATAATCACCAGAGTTCTCATAGGAGTAGTAACAGACTTTGCAAGGACAGAGTAATATCAGATGATACATTTATATCCAGCATGGGTAATTAATTCACAGAATGTGTCAAGCACCTTAAGGTTAAATGACCTTCGGAATGGTCAGAGGAGTATCAAACTGCTTATCAAATAGGTCGTAGGTGAAGAACAAAATCAGGTAGAGATAGCAAAAGTTTAACAATCGTAAATCATGGTAGGGAGTTCAAAATGGTTTTCAAACACCGAAAGTGAAACATAGGAGGGTAATCATCAATGATCAATCAGCCCATCCTTTATCAGAATACAAATCAAAGCTAACTATTCAATGAAAACATATCGGCAACGCAAGTCTTATCGTTCAAAAGTGAGAGGAAAGCATTCTTATACTCATGGGAATAGAGATGTTTAAGACGAACTCAGATAGGGTCAGAAGATTCATATATTATCAAAAGAAAATAACATAATGTATCAAGTAGGTCATCGTCATGGAGATTCTCAGAATATCCGAAGAGACATCAAAATGATTAATAAAAGAATCAGAGATCGGAGTCGGAATCTTAGGTGGTGCAAGCGTAAGCTTTCGATTTCCAAAAGTGATATCAACAGACTCTAACCAAAAGCAAGGCACGAATCAGAGTGATGCGGAAGCAATGATACTTAAACAATTGCCTTATAGTCGACCCATTCCTCACCGGTCAAAACTTAGGTTCCTATGGGAAATCCTAAAGCAATTTTCAAATGATGACTTACGAGCGCCTACAGGGAAAACTTAGTGGTCCTAACTTACACAGGCCAAGGGTAAATGTATTACGTATCGCAGCCTGTCGCTCTGATACCATAAATTGTAACACCCCAACCCGACAAGGGTAAAGATGTCACACTAATGGTTTCATATCAGATCAAAACAAAGCATACATTTACAGTAATACAAGGGTTACAAATGAAATACTGAATACACAAGGTTACAAAGGGAAATTTCAATAACTACTAAGTCTAAATATAATGTCTTCTAATCCCTGCTAATCCATAATAGCTATCAAAGTCTTTTAAGTCCGAGGTTCTCTCCACTCATAACCCAGCTTCCATCTAAAAACCTGCCGCACACGAAAAGAAAACGTGCGGCTGAGCTTAAAAAGCCCAGTGAACAGATATAACGATAACAAACAGTAATAGAGAATAGTACAGAATAATAGAAACAAAGGTCAAACAGATGTAATATGGTTCAAGGGGTAAGTCAATGAATAAGTATAAGGAAAAGAGAAAGGGATAGTAATCCACCACGAGCCCAGAAACAGATCATATCATATCGTAACCATAAATCTTCAAATCATATAGAGGGGAGACCTCTCAGATAATCAGATAATATGAGGGGTGTCCTCATTCTTCAAATGGAGTAGCTAGCTCCCAGAAATATGTGAAAGGCGTGTATTGCACACAAGCACCAGTCACCAGACAAATCATATCAAATCATGTTAAATCCACTAAACAGAACAGATCTAGGATTGCAATCCATACGCCCCCCAAACAGAAATCATAATCACATAATCATAATAGCCGGCAGATAGCAGAACAGGGACGGTGTGAGAAATCACTCCCCCACACAGGAGTCATGCCAGTGGTGCATCACAGACACGGCCAGGTTACCTTCCTGGCTAGGTAACAGAAAGGTGGCTCGGGTATCAAACTAAGAGTCAGGTCTCAATGTCATATCAAAAGGTTCATACACAAGGGAACATAGCAATGGCCTGGGAAATCTCAACTGATTCATAACTCATAATCATAATCAAGGTTCATCTCAAAAGTTCATTTTAAAACTTCCATCAAAAGTCCATTTTAAACAATCCTTTATTCGTGATTTTCATAAAACGATCCTTTAAAGTAATTCTCATAAAAATATTCTTTCAAAACGGTTTTTCATGAAAATTAGTCTTCCAAAATAGCTTTCATAAAAGTTAGTAATATTTATATAAAAATGGTTTTGCCTCATTTATAAACATCCTTCCAAAATAGTTTTTCTCAAAACATTTTCAAGATATAATTAGAAAAGGTTTTCATAGCATAGCTTCAGATCAGAAATCATATCCAATGGGACTCAACTGGGGAGATTCAAGAAAAAGGGAAATCATAGCAATCGAATCAGAAACTAATGAATTCAAAATACGAGAGAGATCATGAGAAACCTTAAAAGAAAGGTCAGAATATCTGTACCTTATACCGCAAGTGAAAAACACAACAGAAATATAAAGGTCGGAAGCAAACTCCATCTTCAGCGAATCTACACGAATCATGACTGTCTTATTAAAAGCTTATTTAATCAGATTACACATTTGGGGTTTCTTTCTACCTTTAGAAACTTTCCTCTTTTAGTAACTTGTCATACTTGATAATTTTCCCGATTTAGTAATTTAATACTTTAAGGTTATATTTGACAATTATTAATACTTAAGGGTCAAAAATGACAATTATAATAAAGTCTATGGTCAAAACGTCAGTTACATACACATTCACACCCTTCGTTATATACATGTAACCATTAATTCTTTTATCCCTTTGCCCCTAATTTGGTTTGATAAAGAATAGTTACACAAATTTAAATGTCAAATGACACACACACAACAGTAGCCTTAAATCAACCTTGTTTTAATTCATGTTACAAAGTTTTAACCACAAGCGACATACTTAAATCACACACGAGTCTTTGATTAAGTAATACTTACACATGCATGCAAGACATGCATTCAACAGTCCTTCTAATGACTTTTATACCATGACCCACATGTAACAATATAAAACCAAACCAAACCTTCCTGGTATAAAAACTTAGTGAGGCAACAGTTTCAACGAGACAACTTTAGGACCACAACCTAGCTTCTTCTTTTACCCATCATGCAAGCGTGTATGTATAATAGATTCGATCTCAAGGGTTTACAAAACTCTTATAATTTCATGCGGCGTTAAATCTTTTACATGAATATTCGAGTGATTATCATAACGGAACTATGATTTCATGTTGCATATTTTATGTGTCATAACAACGATTCGTTTTCCATATTATAAACGTTACTATGAGTTTTATGACGAGACGGAAACAAAAACGAAGGTAGGTTATACCTTGGGTCGATAACTGAGGCGAAGCAAGGAACAAAGAACCAACACCCGCACCTATTCGAACTCAAATAAAACCCCTTCGAACCTGAAATCGATAACCCACGTATACTACCTTTGTCGAACAGAAATAGACCACATATGCCTCCATTACAGCCACGATCAAGACCCTTCGAACCACGATCAAACTTCTTCATCCTTTTGTCGTGCCTTCTGTTTGGAGAATAAAGAGGAATGGCTGCTAAGGAACCCACTATCGAACCACCACCACCACTGCTGTAGAACCACGACGAAACCACCAAGAAAGAGCACCAAAGCGCCTCTTTGCCGCTGTGTTTTTGATCGAGCAGAAAGAGGAATAAAGCAGCAGCAGTCGTAGGTTTGGAGAAGGATATGTGTAAAGTGATTTTAAGAATTGGCATGTGAGCGAAACAAATAATAAAATATAGCTAGAGAAGGTAACGTGTAAAGGAATTTTAAGAATGGAAAAGATATGGCATGTGAAACAGATTGTTCGAATGATGCGGGATTTGGGAGCGTGTGAATATTATAGGAATTAATAAGTTGATTGCTAAATTAGTGGAGGATTGTACGGGGAGTTGTTTGTGTGATATCCTTGATATCTTTGATAGTTATCCTCTTGTAAAGTGTACTTGGACATGATAATAGCTTAGGTTCAATAATATGGGGCGTTTCTTGATACATGTATAGTTTGGGGTTTATTTTATTATAAAGTATAGTATTTTCATTAGTTTATTAACTTCGTACATAACTTTAGAAAATTTTAAATTAGTCGTAAAAATATGAAACGCAAATTTAGGGTTTTACACCACTCCCAGCAAAACAGCCACACTGGTTTGATCAAATGTGTGAGGCCATCAGCAGCCAACAATCTAGACATGAAGCTGGATCACTTGAAACACCTCCAATGCTCACTCCTTGTAATTATGTTCAATGCAGTCGTTCTTAGGTCATAGTAACCAGATACCTCATGAATAATGAAAAGGTTATATGAAGTCCATTCCAATGCAACTACAACGTCTAGAGAGCAACGTATCCTCAAGACTGAAATCGTGACCCCTGTTCTAAAACTCAACTTACTGCAGAGGTAAATACTTCATCGTGAAGCAATGAACTTGAAAGTCAATTTCTTAGGAATAACTAATCGATTTCTGAAGCATTGATGCCCCAAAAACCGCTAAGGAATGTGGGAACACGTTCCAACTCTTAATTGAAGGCACGGAACTAACCAAGAAGACAGAATCAAAATTTTACTCGAATATACAATTTCATGATTGAATCGGGGGATCACTAAGTCTTATTACCATCGTTCACCAAAACTCTAAGATGACGGGGACAGACACAACATTATTACCAAGGATTGAACGAACACAAGTTTCACTCTGGCATATGCAAAAATATGTCACAGTTCGCAAGCAAAAATTTCAATATGCACGTAT
The DNA here is from genome assembly GCA_021014915.2 of Artemisia tridentata subsp. tridentata. Lineage (NCBI taxonomy): Eukaryota > Viridiplantae > Streptophyta > Magnoliopsida > Asterales > Asteraceae > Artemisia > Artemisia tridentata. The sequence continues at coordinate 223,467,475 of CP139506.1, read as the reverse complement.
GGTGTGTAGATTACTAAGCACCATCAATCTAATTACAAGATCAAGTCTTCGGGGAACTATTCACCTTACAACTCAATTCATTGGCACTGAACATATTCAGGTTGCAATCAACACTATTTCTCACTGTCTTGTCATATTGGCAAAATTGTCCATTGTTCGCAAGCCAAAAATCTCAAATGATCTATTGTTAATACTGAAGCACCCAATCTAAAGTTACAAGATCAGCTCTTCGTGACTTATCACTTCTACAACTCAAATTCATGGCACTGTATCAATCACTTGCTCACACAACAGTCAACCAGCTTATGTCAACAAACATCACTACTTACCTCAACAACCCATCAACCAATCTCATTCCATATGATCCGTCACAACAATCAATTGAAAATCAACTAGTCCCCTATGACAAAACTGACACCATGTTCTACACAAATACAAACAATGATGAAGACGATGCATTCAACTCTTTGAATGAAGGATTTGCACTCATTGCTCGTGCTTTCAGCAAATTTTCAAACAAATCCAACAATCGTCTCCGCACTTCATCTAACACATGGAATCAAGCTGTTGTACAAGATGGACGGGTTGAAATACAGAATCGTAACTGTGAAAGAACGGGCTCAGGAGGTTATATGGGAAATTCAAGAAATGGACAACAATTTTATGCAGCTAGTGGAAGTTGGAATAATGCAGGTTCTCCTCAGAAAAGGGTTGAAATTGTGGAAACTGGGAATACTATGGTTAAGTGCTATAACTGCTATGGAAAAGGTCATCTGGCTAATGCATGTCTCAAACCTAGAGTCAGAGGCAGTGAGTTTCATAAGCAAGCACTACTTCTAGCTCTAAAGGTTGAATCAGGGGGCACTCTCACAGACAAAGAAAACAGCTTCATGGTAAATGCATATTCAGATGATGACATGGAGGATTTGGAAGCAAATGCAGCTGTAATGCTAATGGCAAATATGCAAGAACTTCACATGAGTGACACAGGCCCAGTGTATGACACTGATGGTTTGTCTCAGGTACCTGACTCAAACACATGTCTGATACATGAAATTGCATCACCATCTGCATCTGCATCAGACGAGGAGCAAGTTGTTCAAAATGATTCATTATTATCTCCTCAAGAAGATGAACAAATGAACACAATTTTTACATTTGATGATGATGATCAAATTAACCCAGTTGTTTCATTTGATGATCCAATTGATGATGATAACAATGATCAAATTAAACAAAATGAACCTTCGCTCGGTTCAGATCCAGAACTCATGACCGTATATTTGACTACCCAATCCCAATTAAACGCACAAAAATGTGAGATTGATAAATGCAATGAAATCAACATAAAATTAAAAGCAAAAGTTGCATCATTGACTTCGGATCTTGAGTGCTATAAAATACAACTCACAAATTTTGAAACAAAAGAAAAACGAGAACAAGGTTTTGAAGTTGCATTTCAAAAAGCTTATGTCAAAGAACAAGACTTACAACATCAAATACGAGAATTAATTGTTTCTAATAGTAAATTGGTTTCTAAATTGGAACAAGAAAAAAGTGAGCTCAAACAACAAGTTGAACATTGAATTCAAAACTTTTGAAAACAACAACCGAGATGTCCACTTGTCAAGCTAGTTTTTCTGAACACAAACAAAAGTCAAGGAAATAAATTGATTCTTACCTTGATGAAATTGTCGAACTGGGATGCAAATTAAAAGAGTTTCAAAACATTGTTTACAAAACTGGTGAGTCTATCACAATAATGCAAAAGTTCACTTTGAAACCAAGTCCCAAAGGTTATGGTTTTGCTTTAGGTGATAATAAACCATGTTTTCTACACACAACACTCAAAGAAAATCCAAAGTTGTATAGTGTAGACCAATTATTTGATGAATCAATTGTGCGTGTTGTTGTACATGATTGTGAGGAAGAACAGGAATAGGAAAAAGAGAGTCGATCAAAAATGAGCTTTAAACCGTATGGTATACCTTTTAATTATTCAAACGTGCCTCATATTTCTGACACCTTCGTTCCTCAAAAGGATAAAACAGAACAACCATGGTTTGTAATGCAAATTCATGAATCTTCTTCTGATATGGGTCCTGTTAAACCAGTGGCACAAATAAATGGCCCTTTACCAACTTCTGGTGTAATTACACCATTACCTAAATGATTTCTTGTACTTAGGTACTTTGATACGTTTATGGAAGACATCAAACTTTTAGAACAAGCAATTGAACGTAACTCTGAGATAATAGTTTCCACTTTTCAATCTGCTTACGAAAAAGAAAAGAGAGCAATTTTTTAAAAACAATTTTTACCATACGTTCAACATTTGCGTCTTTGTGCTACACACTGGGAACAGGAACTCCAAAAAGAAGTAACATCCATGATGAACATTTTCAATGCAACAGAAAATTCAATCTCAAAACATAAACGTCGAAACAAAGTTTTACAAAATGAAGCTGATCGACTCTTGGAAGATGTTCTAAGTTCTTATATTATCTCTGTGGTTATGAATTCGATTTATGAATCTTGCAATTCTATGCTTGTTGATGATCACACTACTGACACTGAAACGTTGAGACACGAAATTGAGACTTTAAAAAGAGAAAATGAGAGAATCATTAAACACAATGATGATGTGAAAAGTAAACTTTCAACAGAAATTTTTTAAATTAATCAGAAGCTACAATGGTGTCAAACTCAGAGTCTTGATTTTGAATTAAAATTGCAAATTCAAAATGAAACAATGTCCTTTCAAAACAGTCACACATCCAAAGTTGAGAATCTTGATGATGGAAATGCTGTTTTAAAATGTCAAATTATCAAATATGAAAAGGAAATCAAGCATTTAAAAATTGAGTATAAAACAATTTATGACTCTTTGAAAAAGACTCGGTATCAACTTTTGAAAGAAAATGCTGACTGTAGAAAAAACCGTGAAGACACTGTTAAATTAAATAGAGAACTTGAGAGTCAAATACAAGAAAAGAAACACATCATCACTGAATTAAATGAGAAAATTAAGGTACTAGAAAAAGGAAAGTTTGTTAACACAAATGTGATTGCACCTGGAATGTACAAAATGGACAAAACACCTAGGCAAAAATCCACTTAGACTACTAATTTGAATCCTTCCACTTCTACAGGAATAGTCCCCACTACTAGCGTTAGCAGATCATAGCGTAAGAGCAACAAACAGAAGAATAGGATCTGGAAACGTAGAAGCGAAAAACTAGAAGCCCCAGAAGTAGAAGATCAACTTAGGAATTTGAATAAAACTCATGTTGCATATGATTTAGATTCTAATTTGGCAAATTTTAATCGTACTATCAGTGTAACGAATGATGAACCTTTGAATGTTTTGAATGTTAATGCATCTTGTGTGTTTTGTCGTAAGAGTGTATTATCTGGTAATCATACTAAATGTGTTGCAAACTCACTTTTATCTCGTAACAAGAAACATACATCTGGCATTCCCTCTAGGCCCACTATTGCTTCTAAGTCTGTGCTAGGAAAAACGCAAAGTGTAGTTTCTAAAAATGCCTTAGACACACCCATAACTGCGAATACAACTCCTAAGACAATCCCATCACCTAGCGAATTCACTAAGAAGAATGCTAAAACTAGTTGGACATGGCAACGTTGGTTACAAAGGAAACCTAGTTTTACATGGCTACCTAAAGTTATTAATATCTGTGTTTCTAACCCAACGGAACCCACAACTTCTTTGGGGTCCACCCATACCATCACTCCATCTTCGTCATCTTCGTGTGATGCAGGTGATCCAAATGGTTCTATGGATTGTTGATAGCGGTTGTACCCGACATATGACAGGCAATCTCAAACTGTTAGTAAACTTTGTTGCAAAGTTCATCGGCACTGTCAGATTCGGGAACGATCACTTCGCTGCTATCATGGGCTATGGAGATTATGTCAATGGAAACATCGAAATTAGTCGTGTCTATTATGTCGAAGGCCTTGGTCACAACCTTTTCTTCGTCGGTCAATTTTGTGATGGGGATTTGGAAGTAGCATTTCGGGAGAAAACTTGTTTCGTTCGTGACTTACAAGGAAATGATCTAATGTCGGGCACTCGTGGAACTAGTCTTTACACCATCTCAATGTCTGATATGATTGCTTCTTCTCCTATATGTCTGCTCTCCAAAGCACATTCGACAAAATCATGGTTATGGCACAAACGGTTGTCACATCTGAACTTCAAAACCATGACTGAACTTGCACGTCATAAACTAGTTGATGGTCTTCCAAGGTTTCGATATTCAAAAGATCACTTATGTCCAGCTTATGAACAAGGAAAAAGTACTCGTGCACATTTCCCTTCAAAAACAGATCACAGTACGGATCACGTTCTTCAACGACTTCATATGGATTTGTGTGGCCCTATGCGTGTTCAAACTATCAACGGTAAACGCTACATTCTAGTAATTGTTGATGACTACTCCATATGGACTTGGGGTTTATTTTCTCCATAGCAAAGATCAAGCTCCTTCAATGATCATCACCTTTCTCACAAAAATTCAAGTTCAGCTTCGTAATACAGTCAGAAAAGTTAGAACGGACAATGGAACTGAATTCAAGAATCAGACTCTTCGATCTTATTTTGAGAAAGTGGGAATTGAACATCAAACATCCATTGCAAGAAGTCCAGAACAGAATGGGGTTGTCGAAAGACGCAACAGGACGTTAGTGGAAGCTGCAAGAACAATGCTAATCAATGCTCAATTACCAGATTACTTATGGGCAGAAGCTGTATCAACTGCATGTTACACCCAAAACCGTTGTATGATCACCAAACGGCATCACAAAACCCCTTATGAGATTGTTCACAACCGCAAACCGAATATAAAACACTTTCATGTATTTGGTGCTCTTTGTTACCCAAATAATGATCGTGACGATTTTGGAAAGCTCAAAGCAAAGGCAGACATTTGTATCTTCATTGGATATTGTGAGAACTCCAAAGGTTTTCGAATCTGGAATCGTCGTACTAGAGAAATTCAGGAGACTATTCATGCTAATTTCGATGAGCTTACAGATATGGCTTCTGAGCATAACAGCTTAGGACCCGTGACCAACCATCTAAACTTTCCAAATCAATCAGCTGCACCTCTTTAACTTAACCGTAAAGAATTGGAGACCTTGTTTGCTCCATTGTTTGATGAATCTTTTGCATGTCGTGCACCAGATGTATCACCAATTTCTGCTGCACAACCTGATAATATTCCAATACCTGATACACCTGCACCAACAACAACAACCGTTGCTACAGATGCATCTCCAATTGAATCTCCATCAACAGCAGAACAAACCGCCTCCAACACTGACAATGCAGCTGAAGATCTTTCACTACAACTAGTACCCGAACCTGCAAATTATGACCCAAATGCCTTTTTAATCCATTTGCACCGAATCCAACTATTCCTGATATTGCAGAGTCGTCCACACGCAATTTGGACCCGGTTAATTTGCATACGTTCTATCAACACCACCCTTTAACACATCATTTGACTAACACCCCAACCCGACAAGGGTAAAGATGTCACGATAATGGTTTCATATCATATCAAAACGAAGCATACATCTATAGTAATACAATAAATTTCAAAGGTTACAAATGAAATACTGAAATTACAAGGTTACAAATGAAACTAAACTAAATACTAAGTCTGCAAATGCAAATCCTTCTAATAGTCTCTACTTCAGAATACTATCAAAGTCTTCTAAGTCCAAAGGTCTCTTCACTCAAACCCAGCTTCCAACTAAGAACCTGCCGCAGGAAAAGAAATGCGGCTGAGCTTAAAAAGCTCAGTGAACAGATACATAAACAAAGTAATGATAACGAAACAGAAATAAGATATAGTGCAATGGGGAAATATCATAAGGTATAAATGATGTGAAGGTATAATGAACAGAATAGGATAGTAATCCACCACGAGCCCAGACAAATCAGATATAGTAACCACATCTTCATAATCATATAGAGGGGAGACCTCTCAGATAATCAGATAATATGAGGGGTGTCCTCATTCTTCAAATGGAGTAGCTAGCTCCCAGATATATGTGAAAGGCATGTATTGCACACAGTACCAGTCACCAGACAATAACAAATCATATAACAGATAATCCACTAAACAGAACAGATCTAGGATGCATCCATACGCCCCTACCCAATCACATGCAGACCAAAACAAAGGGACGGTGTGTAACATCACTCCAACACACTAGAGTCACGCCATCAGTGCATCAATGACATGGCCATGTTACCTTCATGGCTAGGGTCACAAATTTTGGCTCGAGTATCAAACTAAGAGTCAGATATCATATCATATTCAGAGTGTCATATAACAAAGGTCAAATCAGATGGTCCATAACAGATGGTTCATAACAGATATATCAGATGAAATACCAAAGGTCCAAATCAGAGTTTAATCAGAAAGGTTCATAACCAAAGGGATCATAGCAATGGCTTTGGGAATCTTAAACGAATCAGAATCAGAATCATATCAATAAGATAGGACACCCTTACTGAAAAGGGCAGAGTATCTGTACCTTATTGCAAAGAAAAACAAGAACCAGAAGTAGAAAATACTGACAGGCTCAGGACCTCTCCTTCTTCACACCTAAAGGAGTAGAAGAGTATTACAATAGGTTTTAACCACTTTTCCATATTTTAGGGTTTTAAAAGTAATTGCACCAAAGATGAAGGTTTAAAGTGAAAAATATCATAAGTAGCTCATTTTAATTCTTACGTTATCCAGATTTACATAATTAGTCCTTTAGATTTTACAATTTACAATTTACACCCTTTTATTACATAATTTACATTTTAAGCTTTATGGTATTTATAATTACACATCAAACCTTTAGTTTTCCAATTTTACACAAAGTACCCTTAATTTAATGTTTAGTACGATTACACCCTTAATTTTATAGAAATTACACAACAAGTCCTTCAAGTTAATTAATTTACAAATTAAACCCTTAATTTACACTTTAAATCCTTAATTATTAATAATTACACATTAGGCCTTTAAACCTCCATAATTACACATTACCCCCTGAATATAATTTATTATTCGAACCAACCTTAATTTTCCAGAAATTACATTTTTAGTCCCTCTAATTTATTTGTTTGCAATTCGGTTTACAAAACTTTATATAAACACATTTAACCCTTTAAATTACATATTTGACAAAAAGGACCCCCATATTATATTTTATACTGAATACACCTGGTCTAAGATATGTTACAAAAATAACCCACAAGTTTGATTAATTACAAAACACCCCTTTAACCTTTAAAAAAAACTCAATCGGTATACATTAAAATTACCAAACCCTAACCCTAGCCTCACCAATCATTTTACCATCATTATGCCATCATTATTACACATTTATTAAACCATTAACATGTCCAAAAGCCCTAACACTAATTCGATACCTAGGTTTCCATTTTATTCTTGTTTTCTTTTATACTCGATATGAACAACAATTCGACACAAGTGTTATAGGCTTCTACAAATCGAACAACCATTTTTCCTGAGTCATGTAGGTCGTAAAGGGTCCAAATAAAATAGGCCTCGCACCCAGAAAATTCATATAGAGTGTTTTAGATTTTAAACGTGTTTTAATCCTCTAATATTATAGCGATTAATCTAGGCCTTTTTAAATTGTACAAACATTTTTCCTAGGTCTTATAACTCATATAATGATCAAATAAAATAAGCACATCATCCAGAAAATTCATATGGCCTGATTTGTATTTTTGGTGTGTTTTCATTCTTAATAATTCGTATGGCCATTATAGTTTGCATGACTTGTTATATATAATTTTTACGAGTCTTATATGATGAAAGAAACGTGAGAAAATTACCAGATCAGAGATTGAACGTGTGGATCAAGAGAAACAAATTTGCACCTATCGTATGGATAAATCGACACCAAAATACACCACGATTCGAACCAGCCTCCAACGACCTTAGAGCCATTTTTCACAGATCATATACAGCGTAAGGAACATTGGAAAAATGCTAATTGAATTTTAGAATGGGTGGAATGAATTTTTGAGAATATACCTCACGTATGGACCTAGCGACAAGGAAAAATACACCAGGATCGAATCCAGCAATGCATAGCCCTAAACGAATTTTTCTAGCCTTCCTTAGATGCTAATGAACACCAGAAAATTATCCTCCAAGCTCCAGAAATTCGTATGATTGAATGGTGAACTTATTTGTGTGTTTTGGAATATGCGGCTAGGGTTTTTAAAATAAAAGAAAGGTTTGCTAAATAATGAGAGAATGCCGACCTTGGTGGGGGGGGGGGGGAAATGGGCTGAATACTCGGCTAAATGAAGGACCAAATCAACACATTTATTTTGATTTTAATTTTCCTAATTTACATATAATGAATTGATTTTAAAAGATTTAGTTATAACTTTATTCATTTATTTATAATTTTCGGTATATATGTGTATTTTGTGTGTTCAAATATATTTTTGGTACATTACAAATGTCACATGTAGTAGCAAAATTAATTTACTTAGTATCTTGATCATTTCCAGAAGTTTGGGATTTATTTGGCACTTGAAAAGCTTATTAATTCAAATTTAAGATTGTAGGGGCATTTTGGTCTTTTTACATGTTTTAGATTTTTGGGTATTACAACTTCTTCCCCTCTAAAAAAAAATTTTCGTCCTCGAAAATGGAGTGAAACGAAACGGAAAGCATAACGGACTGCGAACGGAAATGTGAATGACTAGTTTCTCATGATTCTCTCTCTTGATAATCAAAATAGTTTCGGTTTCTTCAGAAAGGACAGACCATAATTCACAACAGATCATCATGAACAGATTCATCGATTGTTAGACGTACATATAGCAACACATAGGTGTACTCCTTCAGATAGAGTCCATGCAGACAGAAAACAGATTATCAGATGGCAGAAAGCTCTACAACAGAACCTAAGATTCTCATCGGAAGTACAGAGGTCAGCAAACGCGTGTCGAGAATCCAGACGTATCAATCGTATAACGGTGAAGACAGATTTAAGCGCAAAGGCAGAGCGACTCCTAAAGTCTCAATCAGATATCAGAATTTCTAAGGTTTCTAAGGCACTCCTCAAAATATCCTATGATCACAATGAGGGTACGTCATATGACGTAAGTATTATCACGTTAGCTACTCGTCATAATACGAGCATCATATGAGTATACCTTCATGATGGTCATACTTTATCTCAAGTCGTGAATAAGCATCTATCAACCACCTAACAGTCCATTCTACACCCTAGAGTTGGTCCGAATCGGTCATCACTACGAATTCAAAAATCAGGGATACAGGTCGTACTGTAACCACTGTGAAAAATCCCTTATTTAAATAAACTATCTCTCGGAATATTTATCCTTTTCTACGTGTAATTTTTTTTTTTTTTTTTTTTTTTTTGATTGTGACTATTATCTTATGTGACGGAGATCACATCCCGAATAACCGTGCTTGCAACCCAACCTTAACTGATTTCATATTTAAATAAGTAAACATCTTTAATCTAAAATGTTATGAGATTCCACTTATCACTTTACGTTATTTCGTTAATATATATTTAAAACTGAACGTTCCTTAACTAATGATAATTTTATAAAACCCTAAACTACCATAACAACATTTATGAACAATAAAACCCTAGAAATACTAAAGTACAAACTATCTGATTAATGTACAAGTCCCTAAAGCATAAAAACCTTAATTTTACTTTAACTTCCGATAAAACCCTAATCTCACATAACTATGAATTTATATATACATTTTACAAACCCTAATTTATTTATACAATATTTTTACAAGATAATATATTTACAAGTTATTTAAACTAGTGTACAAGTCATTTATGCACAAAACCATTTATTTACAAAAACCTTATAAAAATCCCTTTTATATTTATTTTCAAGCATAAAGTACAAACCATTCATGCATAACTTTTACAGATTATAATTTCTAAACTCCTTAATTATTTTTACAAGTCTTTTAGCTTAAAGTACAAGTACCTAATGCACATAAACTAAAAATTTCATTTATTTACTTTTAACTTAATATATAATTCTCATAACTTAATAAATTATAAAAATTACATTTTTCTCATATTCTAAACTATAGTACAACCTTACTAAAGCTAAAGTACAAGTCTTTTATGCATGAAACTAAATATTTTTAAAACCTTAATAGTAGTTATTTAAAATGACATTTTATGTAATATTTTTACACAATAAATTATAAAAATAATTTATTTATTTATTTAAGATATGTACAACTCCATAAACTCAATGTACAACCCTTTAATGCACAAGATCATAAAAACTCATTTATTTGTATTTAAACCTTAATAAAAATTACATAAAAATTATAGAAAATTAAGAAATAATTAAAAATACATTTTTCTTATTTTTCTTATATTAGTACAAGTTCCTTAAGCCTAGAGTACAACCTATTAAAGCACAAAAATTATTTTTCCTATTTTAACTACAATTCGATATATAACAAAATAAGCCCTATGATTTCAAAAACCTTCCTTAAGTAAACTATAGGATTAGAAACCCTAGTTTTGCCCTAAACCCTAGAGTACAAGTTAGTTAAGCCCTAAGTACTACCCCTTTAGCCCTAAACGAACCAAACTCCCCTAGTTTTCTTAATCTAGTTCGAATACAACCATGAACATACTAAACTTCAGAAATTTTAAACTCTAATCACCCATATGTATGAACCCTAATATTACACATCCCCCTCCTTCTAGAAAAGGGACATGTGTGTGATATGTAAACATACACACCACCAAAACTCTCCTCCTCTCATGTGGCACCTCCCTAGCCATCCACCTCACCTCTTACCTTTTCAAAATAGCCCTAGAAGAACCAGGAAACCCTAATTGTATTCTATAAATAGCACATCCCATAGAAACCCTAAAACTCCATCACCATCCCACGAATCAAACCAAACAGCCACAACCCATTACACCACTGATTCCCTTAGTCCAAATTAAGTTTAAATAGACCAAAGGAAGCAGTAGAAGCAAGCTAGAACCAAAGAGAGTCAATTCGAACCATACTCCATAAAAATTTCCCTAGTCGACTAATTCAAGGAAGGTATGCTTCTGGCCTTTTTCATTTACTTTCTTATTTTCATTTTATGTCTAAATACCTCCTAGAACATGTCTCAATAAGTGTTGTAACCCAGATATAGCAAAAACACATTATTGTTTAATCTTGATTATATCGAGCTAATAAATATAAATAAATTCGAAATGAAGTTCAAGAGGATCTAGGATATTAAAAATATTCTAGGAATACTCTAAATATGTTAAAATAACTAATCATAACATAAAAACACCTGGTCTAAAAATCGGATTTCACAAAAACAAGTTTTTCTTTTTCTTTTTGCTTCTGTCGAACAGCAGCAGATCTGCTGCTTTGAACGCTATTTTACCCTATCAAACGAACTTCTAAAATTCTAGTTTTCAACATGGTTAAAGTACTTTAAAAGGGCTAAAAGTAGGAAAAAGAATCATCGATTTTCGTTAAGAAATGAGGGAGATCGAAGCAAAAGAAGTTGGGTTAAAAATCTGTGTCGAGTAAAAGTATATTACGACTTTCTGTTTTAGTTTTGTAATCATGGGTTCGAATCCGACCTAGAAACTTTACAAAAATGCTTTTATAACACTTATAGATACTTTTGTGAAGGAGTCGTAAAAGATCTCGAGGTAAAACACGAGATATAAAATGTTTTTTGGTATAAAGGATGTCGAATGAAAGGTTCTAGGAGACACAAGGACCATTTCTGTCAAAACCTTATAGATTTTCTGTTTTGGATGTGTCTTGCGATCGAGGAATCCCTAGGGGGTAAAACTGTCTATTTTGAAACCTGAGGGTATGAAGTGTCAATTAACTAAAGTCCAGGGGTAGAAGTTGTCATTTCCACAAAGTCTAGGGGTGAAATTTGCCAAACCTAGAAACTTGAAGGTTTAAAATGAAAACTATTATAAAACCCTAATTCTTATTTAATATTATTATAATTTTTATAATTATTATTATTAATATTATTAATATTATTAAGTTTTATTTAAACTTAATATACGTTTTAAACCGTAACTAACAAACGAAGTGTCCATTTAACGAACGGACGAAACCAACTCTTACAAATAAGAAAATATAACAAAATATTACTTTTAAAACTATATATTGGCTCAAATAAGCATTTAATCAACAAAAACAAATAACGAAACGAATAATAAAAACTTATATATTAAGAAACAATTACTGAAAAACTTGATATAACCAATTCAGGTTGCAAGCCGGAGACGTTTATCAACTTTGTATAACTTTGTTTTCCATCCAGATTGTCCAGGTGAGTTTATAGTCCCACTTTTCTTACTTACGTGTTTTCCAAATATGTGGGGAGATACATGCTATTAAATCGAACACGAGTATTTTCCTGATTGTTATTGCACTAGGCTAACTGTTCGTTATTATTGAGATTGAATTATTTATTTAAAAGACCCTCATATCATGCACCATTAGTCACCTGCTGGGTGAGCGCGAATATATGAATAGATCTATTGGCCTGACGACCCATTTGTTCTAACCGGATGGATATCTTCGTGGTAGCCGGTTAGGCAGATGCATTATATTTGATATCTTTAACTCGGGGGCGAGACCACTCTCATTTCAATCATGTTTGTGGAACCTGAAAACTGTTAACGCATTGCGTGTCATGAGGTTTAGAGCAATATTTCTGAATTACGATATAACTGATTTCTTTTACTTTGGCTTGTGTTCAAACTGATTATAATTTTAAACACTATAAATTCACTCAACCTTTGTGTTGACTTTTTAAGAATGTTTATCTCAGGTAACTAGGAGTATGGCGATGGCACGAAATGGCTGTGGACTTTCTTTTTACAAGAGTGTCCACTTTGTTATCATTCAATAAATAATGTAACTTTTATCATGTATTTCTGAACCTCCCTCTGGGACCTATCTTATGTACTCTGATATTAAATAAATGAATGATAACAATTTTTATTTAAAAACGTCTCTTTTCGAGTCGTTTTCTATTTCCATGACTGTGAACCATGAAGTAGCACCCCAAGCTTATATTCCGCTGCGTATCTCGAAAATGGGGGTGTTACAGATTGGTATCAGAGCTTGTGGTTATAGAGAACCAAATGTTTTCAAACATTGGACTATAACCGGTTTACGCAAAAACTTAACCAGAGTCCTCCGTGCCACGCCGTTACTGAAATATTATTTGTAGGTAAGTTACTGTAATCGTTTAAACAATATAAATGGAATAATTATAACTATAAAGTGGTTACAGAATCCTGATTCCCCTATCCAATTTATCTCACTCATGTCTAGGCTAGGACATCAAGATGAAACCCTACTTAGAGCCTTATTCCTTTAGGATCCTTTATACTAAAACTTCGTACTCTTGATATTTCTACATTTCACCTTTAGTTTCCTTCCCAAATGTTATTAGTAATAATTTCTTATAAATTATTATTTGCAAATTATTACAGTACCATGTCTCCCGAAACCCCTAAAGTTAACCAAACCACCCCAAACCTCATTCTAGATAACAGTTCCTTCCCACAAACTCCAACCATAGACAACCACCCAACTAGTAACATAATAAGTGACGGAAACTAGGACCACTATTAAAAACAATGAACCCAAGTATTCATATTAGAGACACAAAAATTCTTAACCTACCACGTGTTGTGTTAATAAAGAGACGTTGTATTAATTGTTTTGGTAAAACAATTAATCAAGTTATTAATATCATGCTATAACCCAACATACCAAGACCCACCTAGACTAGGCTATAACCAATAAAAATTTCCTTTAGGATAAATTTCGGAAGAGAACTTGATGAACGAAGAGAAAGACACTAAACCTTAGCTTGTTCCTTAGCAAGAATAAATATACATCCTCATCAGCATGATTGTCAAACTGAAAAGTTAACTCAGAAGAGTTTCTGGTACCCACTAAATCAGATTTATACCTATCAACTTCTGTACAATATCTTGGCCACAAGATATGTAGCATAAATATGACGCTTATACTAATCTGTTATATATATAACAAATTAGTACAAGTTATTTATGACTATATGTGGTCTTGATTTTGTTGTATTTTGCTGTATATGGTATCGGTTGATGTAGACCAGTGATGATCATCTTGCATACACGTATGATATTTGGACATGTTGTGACCTTATCATGAGTTTTACCTTGATAATCTAACATGAACAAAACATATGTAAAACCTAGAAAGAATAACCAAACCTACCATTACCCATACCCTAGGATAACCAAAAGCGGAAAACTCAATGATAGAAAGACCATCATCTTAATCTAAGGATTCCCGACCTAGAAATTAAACAAGGTGCTACGTCTAAGAGAAAGGACTTTAAGAGAAAACTTGATGATAAGAAAACCCTAAAATCAATAGGAAAACCAAGGCCGGTGTAAAAGAAAACTAGAACTTATTAAAAAAATAATAATAAAAAATAAAAAAAAATCCCAACCATATCCTAGAATGACTTAGAATTTAAACAGAAGATAAATCCCTGTAGGAGATAAATAAATTGAGGTTTAGAAACACTCAAGTTATAATTCCTTTTCAAATCTCACTTGGGTTACGATGGATGTGACCTAAGTAAAACAACTACTTTCCTGCTATATAAACCCTTATTTTGTAATAAAACTCCATAACAAATTCAGCCTCTATTCTATCTATTCTACCCATAGGTATTTCGTAGCCATCCACTATTATACCATTAGGAATTAGGTTTACTCCTGACCAAACAATAGAATATCTCTACCCTGTAGAACTCTTAGACAAACTTTAAGATTTATTTCGAGGATATCCCATTAATACCTTAAGAAATCCCTAACCTATCACTGTAGTGTGGACTGAGATTTTCCTATACTTTTGAAAAATTAATTATGAAGTTATTTTACAAAAAATAAAACATTGAACATCATCTAAAACTTTTTGAAAAGCACAAATACCACAGTAACTGAGCCAAACATTACATCATTTGGTCCTCGACTATACATAGCCTGATCAACTATGTATAATTTAGGAAGAATCATGTAATGAATTGGACAGTTATCTTTTCAGATTTTCTACTACAAATTTTCATTCAAAAGCAAAATATTGAAGCAAAACTTTTTCATCACATTCGAATTGATACAATAAAAGTTTACATCTACTACCTGTTACCTCTAAAATAGAAAATTGACAAAAATTGAGGTTAGAAAAACCCTAGGAATTACGACAAACCCAAACGGTACAATTTTATTAGAAACCTCGGATGTTCATACATAGAAACATAGTTAGCAACGGAAATGCTAAAATTACAAGGATTACATAATTTCATTTAGGATTTCCTAGGAAACATACAAAGACCTAATAAAAGACATAGATATTACAACTTAAACTAGGAATCATGAAAATTCATACAAAGCGAAATCACTAGCATCGGAAGTACTAAGGTTACAATGATTACAAGATAAGGAACAGATTCACTAATAGGTTGACCCACCATAAAAATGAGGATCGCCACCAACATCACAATAGCTAGAGCCACAACGGGATGAAGAATCTTGACTATCCTGCATAGTAAGTACCACGAGACTAAATATTAGGCATAAAAATAAATAAGCTTTATTTGAGGATTACCTAGAAAAACAACCCTTACCCCATATCTTGTCTACACCAATAGCAAAGACCACAATAGGCATAAGGACCGCTAGGACATAAACTAGGAACACATGATCTTCGTTCGGTACATAAGCCAAATAGGAAACTGCAAGGACCACGTAGACGATCGCTAAGAATGTAACAAGGTGCGGCATTTTGAGGTTTTTAGGAGAGAAATTTGGTGGTGAAAGAATGAGGATTGAAAATGAGGTATTTATGGAGAAAATGTAGCCGTTAATTTCACTATTGAAATTCGAACGTTGCATAGTGCTGTTGCAATGTTTAAAATTTATTAGGTGGCAAAACACTCAAATTTATTTTACCTACTAGGAATAAAACTGATGAAAATACGTTCCCTTAGGTATCAAATGGAAATTCCTAGACGACTCTTTTAGGCCAAAACTATAATTAAGGATTTAGCAGTGAAATAATATTTTTGGAGACATAGGACGTAAGAATAAAATAATATCATATTATTTTATTTTTAACTTGAGGCATTTTAAGCATATCAAACTCCTATCGCAACCTATACAAAAATTCCCTATTTAGGTTAGAAATCTAGATCTGATTATCTCTATACTTCATTTTCCCAAATTTCCACAACCAACACAGACTGAATCTCGGGACGAGATTCCCTTGACGGTGGGTGACTGTAACCACTGCGAAAAATCCCTTATTTAAATAAACTATCTCTCGGAATATTTATCCTTTTCTACGCGTAATTTTATTTTTTTTTTTTATTTTTTTTTTTATTGTGACTATTATCTTATGTGACGGAGATCACATCCCGAATAATCGTGCTTGCAACCCAACCTTAACTGATTTCATATTTAAATAAGTAAACATCTTTAATCTAAAATGTTATGAGATTCCACTTATCACTTTACGTTATTTCGTTAATATATATTTAAAACTGAACGTTCCTTAACTAATGATAATTTTATAAAACCCTAAACTACCATAACAACATTTATGAACAATAAAGCCCTAGAAATACTAAAGTACAAATTATCTGATTAATGTACAAGTCCCTAAAGCATAAAAACCTTAATTTTACTTTAACTTCCGATAAAACCCTAATCTCACATAACTATGAATTTATATATACATTTTACAAACCCTAATTTATTTATACAATATTTCTACAAGATAATATATTTACAAGTTATTTAAACTAGTGTACAAGTCATTTATGCACAAAACCATTTATTTACAAAAACCTTATAAAAATCCCTTTTCAAGCATAAAGTACAAACCATTCATGCATAACTTTTACAGATTATAATTTCTAAACTCCTTAATTATTTTTACAAGTCTTTTAGCTTAAAGTACAAGTACCTAATGCACATAAACTAAAAATTTCATTTATTTACTTTTAACTTAATATATAATTCTCATAACTTAATAAATTATAAAAATTACATTTTTCTCATATTCTAAACTATAGTACAACCTTACTAAAGCTAAAGTACAAGTCTTTTATGCATGAAACTAAATATTTTTAAAACCTTAATAGTAGTTATTTAAAATGACATTTTATGTAATATTTTTACACAATAAATTATAAAAATAATTTATTTAACATATGTACAACTCCATAAACTCAATGTACAACCCTTTAATGCACAAGATCATAAAAACTCATTTATTTGTATTTAAACCTTAATAAAAAAATTACATAAAAATTATAGAAAATTAAGAAATAATTAAAAATACATTTTTCTTATTTTTCTTACATTAGTACAAGTTCCTTAAGCCTAGAGTACAACCTATTAAAGCACAAAAATTATTTTTCCTATTTTAACTACAATTCGATATATAACAAAATAAGCCCTATGATTTCAAAAACCTTCCTTAAGTAAACTATAGGATTAGAAACCCTAGTTTTGCCCTAAACCCTAGAGTACAAGTTAGTTAAGCCCTAAGTACTACCCCTTTAGCCCTAAACGAACCAAACTCCCCTAGTTTTCTTAATCTAGTTCGAATACAACCATGAACACACTAAACTTCAGAAATTCTAAACTCTAATCACCCATTTGTATGAACCCTAATATTACACATCCCCCCTCCTTCTAGAAAAGGGACATGTGTGTGATATGTAAACATACACACCACCAAAACTCTCCTCCTCTCATGTGGCGCCTCCCTAGCCATCCACCTCACCTCTTACCTTCTCAAAACAGCCCTAGAAGAACCAGGAAACCCTAATTGTATTCTATAAATAGCACATCCCATAGAAACCCTAAAACTCCATCACCATCCCACGAATCAAACCAAACAGCCACAACCCATTACACCACTGATTCCCTTAGTCCAAATTAAGTTTAAATAGACCAAAGGAAGCAGTAGAAGCAAGCTAGAACCAAAGAGAGTCAATTCGAACCATACTCCATAAAAATTTCCCTAGTCGACTAATTCAAGGAAGGTATGCTTCTGGCCTTTTTCATTTACTTTCTTATATTCATTTTATGTCTAAATACCTCCTAGAACATGTCTCAATAAGTGTTGTAACCCAGATATAGCAAAAACACATTATTGTTTAATCTTGATCATATCGAGCTAATAAATATAAATAAATTCGAAATGAAGTTCAAGAGGATCTAGGATATTAAAAATAGTCTAGGAATACTCTAAATATGTTAAAATAACTAATCATAACATAAAAACACCTGGTCTAAAAATCAGATTTCACAAAAACAAGTTTTTCTTTTTCTTTTTGCTTCTGTCGAACAGCAGCAGATCTGCTGCTTTGAACGCTATTTTACCCTATCAAACGAACTTCTAAAATTCTAGTTTTCGACATGGTTAAAGTACTTTAACAGGGCTAAAAGTAGGAAAAAGAATCATCGATTTTCGTTAAGAAATGAGGGAGATCGAAGCAAAAGAAGTTGGGTTAAAAATCTGTGTCGAGTAAAAGTATATTACGACTTTCTGTTTTAGTTTTGTAATCATGGGTTCGAATCCGACCTAGAAACTTTACAAAAATGCTTTTATAACACTTATAGATACTTTAGTGAAGGAGTCGTAAAAGATCTCGAGGTAAAGCACGAGATATAAAATGTTTTTTGGTATAAAGGATGTCGAATGAAAGGTTCTAGGAGACACAAGGACCATTTCTGTCAAAACCTTATAGATTTTCTGTTTTGGATGTGTCTTGCGATCGAGGAATCCTTAAGGGGGTAAAACTGTCTATTTTGAAACCTGAGGGTATGAAGTGTCAATTAACTAAAGTCCAGGGGTAAAAGTTGTCATTTCCACAAAGTCTAGGGGTGAAATTTGTCAAACCTAGAAACTTGAAGGTTTAAAATGAAAACTATTATAAAACCCTAATTCTTATTTAATATTATTATAATTTTTATAATTATTATTATTAATACTATTAATATTATTAAGTTTTATTTAAACTTAATATACGTTTTAAACCGTAACTAACAAACGAAGTGTCCATTTAACGAACGGACGAAACCAACTCTTACAAATAAGAAAATATAACAAAATATTACTTTTAAAACTATATATTGGCTCAAATAAGCATTTAATCAACAAACCAAATAACGAAACGAATAATAAAAACTTATATATTAAGAAACAATTACTGAAAAACTTGATATAACCAATTCAGGTTGCAAGCCGGAGACGTTTATCAACTTTGTATAACTTTGTTTTCCATCCAGATTGTCCAGGTGAGTTTATAGTCCCACTTTTCTTACTTACGTGTTTTCCAAATATGTGGGGAGATACATGCTATTAAATCGAACACGAGTATTTTCCTGATTGTTATTGCACTAGGCTAACTGTTCGTTATTATTGAGATTGAATTATTTATTTAAAAGACCCTCATATCATGCACCATTAGTCACCTGCTGGGTGAGCGCGAATATATGAATAGATCTATTGGCCTGACGACCCATTTGTTCTAACCGGATGGATATCTTCGTGGTAGCCGGTTAGGCAGATGCATTATATTTGATATCTTTAACTCGGGGGCGAGACCACTCTCATTTCAATCATGTTTGTGGAACCTGGAAACTGTTAACGCATTGCGTGTCATGAGGTTTAGTGCAATATTTCTGAATTACGATATAACTGATTTCTTTTACTTTGGCTTGTGTTCAAACTGATTATAATTTTAAACACTATAAATTCACTCAACCTTTGTGTTGAATTTTTAAGCATGTTTATCTCAGGTAACTAGGAGTATGGCGATGGCACGAAGTGGCTGTGGACCTTCTTTTTTCAAGAGTGTCCACTTTGTTATCATTCAATAAATAATGTAACTTTTATCATGTATTTCTGAACCTCCCTCTGGGACCTATCTTATGTACTCTGATATTAAATAAATGAATGATAACAATTTTTATTTAAAAACGTCTCTTTTCGAGTCGTTTTCTATTTCCATGACTGTGAACCATGAAGTAGCACCCCAAGCTTATATTCCGCTGCGTATCTCGAAAATGGGGGTGTTACACGTACAAATAACGTAACGGAATTAGTAAGCATCAATGAAGTACGTCGTCCAAGGTGTCAGGTCTTTTACAACACATCAAAATTCTCATGACAAAACCGTCATCCAACATACGTAGAAAGAACACCAAACGGAAATACTAACGGAGAACCCGAATCATTCGAAAGATCTTATCATCAGGTAACGGGAGCTTAAGTGGGTTAAGCAGAAGTGAACACGCCATCAATAACTTCGTCCTTCACGAAAGCAACTCTTCCAAGCATAAATGATCATTCCAAAATCGTCCACTCGAATACATGATTTCAAATCTCTTCCAAGTCCGAGTAGTCTGTCTACGCTTGTCCATCTGGTCGTACGGTGAGAAGGGGTGATAAACTTGAGTCTGGTCCGAATCGGTCATCACTACGAATTGTAATTATTCAATTATGGTATCATTTTAAAGGGCAGATGATCAAGTTGAGTTATGCTTGCATGCATGGGTCGGTCATGTTGTGTTTTTGTGCGAATTATAAATATATGAAATAGATATATGATAACAAATTAGATACATGATACTGACATAGATATATGAAATGATAATATATTAGACTGTGAGATTGTAATCATAAATATATGGACATGGATATATGATAATATATTAGATGCAATGTTATCATTTAACTTACCTGTTATGAAAACTTACTATTTATGGAAAGTTACTAAAAATGAAAAGCCGACTAAAACAAGTAAACCTGATTTTAAAACGAGCATTTGAATAATAAGCCGATCATTAATTCGTATAGATTCGCTGAAGAAAGAGTGACTTCCTATTCTTATGTTATGGCTTCGTTGGCGGTTAAGGTACAGATATTCTGACCTTTCTTTTAAGGTTTCTCATGATCTCTTTCGTATTCTGATCCGTTAGTTCTGATTCGATTGCTATGATTTCCCTTTGCTTGAACCTTCCCTATTGATTCCATTTGATATGATGTCTGATATGAAGCTATGTTATGAAAACCTTTTCTACTTATATCTTGGAAATGTTTTTTTGAGAAAAACCGATTTAAAAAGATGTTTATAAATGATGCGAAACTACTTTTATATGAAAGGTTACTAACTTTTATGAACACTATATTTTGAAGACTAGCTTTATGA
Source organism: Artemisia tridentata subsp. tridentata (assembly GCA_021014915.2). NCBI lineage: Eukaryota > Viridiplantae > Streptophyta > Magnoliopsida > Asterales > Asteraceae > Artemisia > Artemisia tridentata. The sequence goes on along the minus strand of CP139506.1, from coordinate 223,446,092 downwards.
AAAACCGTTTTGAAAGACTATTTTTATGAAAACTACTTTAAAGGATCGTTTTATGAAAATCATGAATAAAGGATTGTTTAAAATGGACTTTTGATGGAAAGTTTTGAAATGAACTTTTGATATGAACCTTGACTTGATTATTCAATATGAACCTTGATCTGATAAACTCTGGGTTTGGATCTTTGATATTGCTTCTGAGATATTGATATGCAACTTCTGATATATGACCTTTTGATGTGACACTCTGATTTGATATGATACTTGACTCTTAGTTTGATACCCGAGCCATTTCTGTTTTCCCTAGCCAGGAAGGTAACCTGGCCATGTCTTTGATGCACCATTGGCATGACTCATGTGTGGGTGAGTGATTTCTCACACCGTCCCCATTCTGATTATGATATGCGCATTACTTTGACTATGGATTATATATGTTTCTGGGGGGCGTATGGACTGCAATCCTAGGTTTTGTTCTGTTTAGTGGATTTAACTAATTATGACATGATTTCTGTTCTGGTGACTGGTGCTTGTGTGCATTACACGCCTTTCACATATTTCTGGGAGCTAGCTACTCCATTTGAAGAATGAGGACACCCCTCATATTATCTGATTATCTGAGAGGTCTCCCCTCTAAATGATTATGAAGATTTATGGTTGCGATGTGATATGATCTGTTTCTGGGCTAGATGTAGTTTTTAGCATCGTGTGAAGTTTTCGTCTTGTCATAACTAGAGCTGAGGATTGCCAATGATATTTACTAAGGGGTGATCCTTAGTCCAATGATGTAATACCCAAAAATCTAAAACATGTAAAAAGACCAAAATGCCCCTACAATCTTAAATTTGAATTAACAAGCTTTTCAAGTGCCAAATGAATCCCAAACTTCTGAAAATGATCAAGATACTAAGTAAATTAATTTTGCTACTACTCGTAACATTTGTAATGTACCAAAAATTTATTTGTACACACAAAATACACATATATACCGAAAATTATAAATAAATGAATAAAGTTATAACTAAATCTTTTAAAATCAATTCATTATATGTAAATTAGGAAAATTACAATCAAAATAAATGTGTTGATTTGGTCCTTCATTTAGCCGAGTATTCAGCCCATTTCCCCCCCCCCCCCTAAGGTCGGCATTCTCTCATTATTTAGCAAACCTTTCTTTTATTTTAAAAACCCTAGCCGCATATTCCAAAACACACAAATAAATTCACCATTCAATCAAACGAATTTTTCTAGCATTCCTTAGATGCTAATGAACACCAGAAAATTATCCTCCAAACAATCTAAAACATGTAAAAACACCAAAATGCCCCTACAATCTTAAATTTGAATTAATAAGCTTTTCAAGTGCCAAATGAATCCCAAACTTCTGGAAATGATCAAGATACAAAGTAAATTAATTTTGCTACTACTCGTAACATTTGTAATGTACCAAAAATTTATTTGTACACACAAAATACACATATATACCGAAAATTATAAATAAATGAATAAAGTTATAACTAAATCTTTTAAAATCAATTCATTATATGTAAATTAGGAAAATTACAATCAAAATAAATGTGTTGATTTGGTCCTTCATTTAGCTGAGTATTCAGCCCATTTCCCCCCCCCTAAGGTCGGCATTCTCTCATTATTTAGCAAACCTTTCTTTATTTTAAAAACCCTAGCCGCATATTCCAAAACACACAAATAAATTCACCATTCAATCATACGAATTTCTGGAGCTTGGAGGATAATTTTCTGGTGTTCATTAGCATCTAAGGAAGGCTAGAAAAATTCGTTTAGGGCTGTGCATTGCTGGATTCGATCCTGGTGTATTTTTCCTTGTCGCTAGGTCCATACGTGAGGTATATTCTCAAAAATTCATTCCACCCATTCTAAAATTCAATTAGCATTTTTCCCATGTTCCTTACGCTGTATATGATCTTTGAAAAATGGCTCTAAGGTCGTTGGAGGCTGGTTCGAATCGTGGTGTATTTTGGTGTCGATTTATCCATACGATAGGTGCAAATTCGTTTCTCTTGATCCACATGTTCAATCTCTGATCTGGTAATTTTCTCACGTTTCTTTCATCATATAAGACTCGTAAAAATTGTATATAACAAGTCATGCAAACTATAATGGCCATACGAATTATTAAGAATGAAAACACACCAAAAATACAAATCGGGCCATATGAATTTTCTGGATGATGTGCTTATTTTATTTGATCATTATATGAGTTATAAGACCTGGGAAAAATGTTTGTACAATTTAAAAAGGCCTAGATTAATCGCTATAATATTAGAGGATTAAAACACGTTTAAAATCTAAAACACTCTATATGAATTTTCTGGGTGCGAGGCCTATTTTATTTGGACCCTTTACGACCTACATGACTTAGAAAAAATGGTTGTTCGATTTGTAGAAGCCTAGAACACTTGTGTCGAATTGTTGTTCATATCGAGTATAAAAGAAAACAAGAATAAAATGGAAACCCTAGGTATCGAATTAGGGTTAGGGCTTTTGGACATGTTAATGGTTTAATAAATGTGTAATAATGATGGCATAATGATGGTAAAATGATTGGTGAAGCTAGGGTTAGGGTTTGGTAATTTTAATGTATACCGATTGAGTTTTTTTTAAAGGTTAAATTAAGGGGTGTTTTGTAATTAATCAAACTTGTGGGTTATTTTTGTAACATATCTTAGACCAGGGGTATTCGGTATAAAATATAATATGGGGGTCCTTTTTGTCAAATATGTAATTTAAAGGGTTAAATGTGTTTATATGAAGTTTTGTAAACCGAATTGCAAACAAATAAATTAGAGGGACTAAAAATGTAATTTCTAGAAAATTAAGGTTGGTTCAAAAATAAATTATATTCAGGGGGTAATGTGTAATTATGGAGGTTTAAAGGCCTAATGTGTAATTATTAATAATTAAGGATTTAAAGTGTAAATTAAGGGTTTAATTTGTAAATTATTTAACTTGAAGGACTTGTTGTGTAATTTCTATAAAATTAAGGGTGTAATCGTACTAAACATTAAATTAAGGGTACTTTGTGTAAAATTGGAAAACTAAAGGTTTGATGTGTAATTATAAATACCATAAAGCTTAAAATGTAAATTATGTAATAAAAGGGTGTAATTATGGTATCAGAGCGACAGGCTGCGACTCGTAATACATTTACCCTTGACCTGTGAAGTTTGGACCACTAGGTTTCCACTGTAGGCGCTCATAAAAGAACCCATAAGAATTTGCTTTTTCCTATAGGAACTTAAGTTCTGACCAGTGAGGAATGGGTAGACTATAAGGCTTTTGTTTAAGTATCACTGCTTCCGCATCACTCTGATTCGTGCTTTGTTTTTGGTTAGATCCTGTTGATACCACCTTTGGAAATTGAAAGCTCACGATTTGCACCACCTAAGATCTGAAACCCAACTAAATCTTGGAATCATTGGAAATTGCCTAGAATTTGCCTAACACCATTTGAACCTCATTTTAAGATTCCGACTCCGAACTCTGATTCTTTTGTTAATCGTCTTGATACCTCTTCGGGCATTCTGAGAATCTCCCTGACGATGATATACTTGACACATTTTGTTATTTGTCTTTTGCTTTGATAAACGTATATAAATCTTCCGACACTATTTGACTTCGTTTCACCCATCTCTGTCCCTATGAGAAGTCTTGTGGTTGTGACCACGAGTATAAGAATGTTTCCCCTCATTTTTGAATGATAAAGATTTGATTTGTGATCCGTCTTTCCTTGATTAGTTAAACTTCGATTCTATTCTGATAAGAAATTGGGTGATTGAGTATTCCAATATTGACAACTATCCTTCCATGTCTCACCTTTGGCGGTTGAAACAATTTTGAACTCCCTACTACAATTACCTATTGTTAAACCTTGACTATCACTATTACTCTGGAGACTCGATTATACTTCCTTGCTGCACAGATGGTTTTTCGTATGCATCAAGACAACTAGAAGCAGATCAAAAGAATTATTTCCCTGCCGGACCTGGAGTTGACAACAACGGCAGCTACCCTGAAGAGTGAAGACATTCCGTACGAGGTAGAAGTGTTGGCGATGCAGAAGAAGAAATTTTAGTCAAGATGGCGAGCCTGGAGCTGATGAAGACATGCAGTCTCACTTCCCTATTCATCTTGGTGGTACTAAGATGAATTGAGAGCGGAAGCAGACTGGATGATGAAGAGATTTAAAAATCGTGCCAGAAATCCACGTTACTCCATCACAGTCTCAAGAAGAAGTGCCGAAGGCTTGAGGGACCAAACTCAAGTTTATCACCCTTTCTCACCGTATGATCAGATGGACAAGCGTAGACGGACTACTCAGACTTGGAAGAGATTTGAGATCATGTATTCGAGTGGACGATTTTGGAATGATCATTTGTGGTTGGATGAGTTGCTTTCATGAAGGACGAAGTTGTTGATGGCGTGTCCACTTCTGCTTAAACCACTTAAGCTTCCGTTACCTGATGATAAGATCCTTGAATGATTCGGATTCTCCATTAGTATTTCCGTTTAGTGTTCTTCCTGCGCATGTTGGATGACGGTTTTGGTCATGGGAACCTTGATGTATTGTGGGAGACCTGATACTTTGGACGACGTACTTCATTGATGCTTACTAATTCCGTTACGTTATTTGTACGATCTGTATCCCTGATTTTGAATTCTTAGTGATGACCGATTTGGACCAACCCTAGGATGTAGAATGGACTGTTAGGTGGTTGATAGATGCTTATTCACGACTTGAGATAAAGTATGACCATCATGAAGGTATACTCATATGATGCTGGTATTATGACGAGTAGCTAACGTGATAATACTTACGTCATATGACGTACCCTCATTGTGATCATAGGATATTTCGAGGAGTGCCTTAGAAACCTTAGAATTTCTGATATCTGATTGAGACTTTAGGATTCATTCTACCTATACGCGTAATCTGCTTTCACCGTTTTGCGATTTGATACGTCTGGATTCTCGTCACACGTTCCGCTGATCTCTGTACTTCTGGTAACTATCTTAGGTTCTGTTGTGGAACTTCTGTCAAATGACGTTATCGACAATCTATTTTCTGTACGTTCTCATCTGATTTGTCTAATCAAATTCTGTGAACGACATATCCGTCAAAATCCTGCGTATTCTCTGTATCTCTTCCGAGAGAATACGATTATCTGTCGCGGTTGGTATATTATTCTTTTGATCTGAAGTTAGTATGGCATGTCTTATCTGAGGAAACCGAAGCTTTTGATCAACAAGATAGAGTCATAAGAAACAAGTCATTCACATTTCCGTTCACTGTCCGTTGTGTTTTCCGCTTCGTTTCATTTCAATTTTCGAGGACGAAAATTTTCTTCTAGAGGGGAAGAGTTGTAAAACCCGAAAATTAGCATAATCCGAAATGACCAAAATGCCCCTCAAATTTTTAAAATTTAAAAATATATAAAATCACACCAAGGAACATATTATTTGAGCTTTAACCGAAAGTAACTAAACGAATAAACCGTAAATCCAAATAATTAAAAAAAAAAAAAAACTAAACTTCACAATTAAATTTTTGAAGATATTTGAATCTCATAATATCTATGTAACATAAAATATAATACGGGGAATTAATTACGTTACACGAATAATTGTTTTGGGCCGAATGTACCTTGTCACACTAATACAATTTCTTTGGGCCTAAACACTTGAAGATACCAAACAAACCATGGCCCATTCCTTATTTCTCTAAGTGTCGGTCTCCCTAAACTCCTTCATACCGACTTTCTTTCTTTTGAAAACCCTAAAAACACAAAACTCGGCTGCTACCTTGTGTTTCCCTCCTAATCGATCAGTAGCAGCAGCAAAAGGAGATTCGTGAGGCCTCTTCTTGGTGGCTTGATTGTGGTGTTTCAGCAGCCCAAGTGGGAGTGTGATCGTGTAATTGTTGTGGTGTGTTCGTATCTAGGGTTTGTTCGAGAAGGCTGTTCTTGTTGTTCTTTTCCATTCGATCTATAAAGGTAACCAAACACTTCCGTTTTCTTTTCAATTTAACACATATGAATCGACCTAGGTTGGATTTGATGTCAAATATAATTGTTGTAGTAAGAAATAAATATTGAAAATGGAAAACCCTAAAGAGATCACATGAAATTATGAAATCAGTTTGCTGTTAAAAATTAAGGCCGAATTAAAGTGTATGTATCTTGAAGATAATTACGTGAATTTTGGTGTTTCTGGAGTCTATAATTAAATTAAAGAAAATAGATTTTTGGAAAAATTATCCTTGTATTTTTTTGAGTTCGGGAAGGCACTTTTTCTGAATTTATGAGATCGGGTGTCAAAACTGTATTTCGGGTTACGAAAATTTACCTGTAGTTTATGATTTTTAATTTGAAATATATAAAGAGTTGAGACCTAAAAACCTAGCAGGTTAATATTTGGGATATATTTGAATTTCTGGAATGTTTCCAGATTTTTATGAATTTTATTGATGGGGCTTTGAACTGCTTACTTTTCGTATGTTAAAATTTTTCAGAAATCTGGACAACTTGAAACAAAGGATTTTTAAACTATAGTTTTACTTAATAATAAATTCTGGAAAAATTTGGGTAAATTCTTAAGACATATGGGCACTTGTATGAAGTTTTGGGAATTTTTATTCTGAGTTCTTATAAGGATTAAAAATCATGTAAAACAGGTCTAAATTAAGTGTAAAATCTGTGAGAAGTGTAAAAGTTATTAAAAGAGTGTTATGTGTTTATTTTATAAACTAAAGGGTGTAAATGGTTATTTTTACTAAAACTAAAGGACTTAACTTGTCAAAACCTGTAACTTGAATATATTTACACTTTAGACCCTAATCTTATCATAATGACACTTTAAACCCTAAATTTGTGATAACTACATATTGAACCCTAAAAATTATGAAAACTACATTATGAACCTTAAACTGATGTAAATGACATTATGAACATTTAACTATGAATATGGTCATCTCTAATACATTAAGTTAATGAACGGGAATGTTAATAACAAATATTTCTAAATGAGGAAAGTTACTAAAAAGAGGAAGTTACCTAAAATGGAAAGACGAACTAAATTGGAAATTAAGAACCCATTTGTAATTCTGTCTTCTACTCCTTTAGGTTCGAGGAAGGAGTAACTTGATCCTTGTCAGCTTTCTATTCTTGTGTTTTGCTAATAAGGTACAGATACTCTGCCCTTTTTCAGTAAGGGTGTCTTATTCCCTTGATTTTGACTTTGAATTCTGATTCGTTTAAGTTTCCCAAAGCCATTGCTATGTTCCCTTTTGTTGTGAACCTTTGCCATGATCCTTTGCTTTGTAAACCTTTGTCTGATAAACTCTGATTTGGACCCTTGATATTACTTCTGAAATATTTGATTATGAACCATCTGTTATGAACCATCTGTTATGGACCATTGGATATGACATTCTGATTTTGATTTGATATCTGACTCTTAGTTTGATACCCGAGCCAAAATTTGTGACCCTAGCCATGAAGGTAACATGGCCATGTCATTGATGCACCAATGGCATGACTCTAGTGTGGTTGAGTGATGTTCCACACCGTCCCTTATCTGTTATCTGCTATGGCCATTATTATTATTTGTCTGCAGGGGCGTATGGATGCATCCTAGATCTGTTCTGTTAGTGGATTATCTATATTGATTTGTTATTTGTCTGGTGATTGGTACTGTGTGCAATACATGCCCTTCACATATATCTGGGAGCTAGCTACTCCATTTGAAGAATGAGGACACCCCTCATATTATCTGATTATCTGAGAGGTCTCCCCTCTATATGATTATGAAGATGTGGTTACTATATCTGATTTGTCTGGGCTCGTGGTGGATTACTATCCTATTCTGTTCATTATACCTTCACATCATTTATACCTTATGATATTTTCCCCATTGCACCATACCTTATTTCTGTTTCGTTGTCATTATTTTGTTTATGTATCTGTTCACTGAGCTTTTTAAGCTCAGCCGCATTTCTTTTCCTGCGGCAGGTTCTTAGTTGGAAGCTGGGTTTGAGTGAAGAGACCTTTGGACTTAGAAGACCTTGATTCCTTACGCTGTATATGATCTGTGAAAAATGGCTCTAAGGTCGTTGGAGGCTGGTTCGAATCGTGGTGTATTTTGGTGTCGATTTATCCATACGATAGGTGCAAATTCGTTTCTCTTGATCCACACGTTCAATCTCTGATCTGGTAATTTTCTCACGTTTCTTTCATCATATAAGACTCGTAAAAATTGTATATAACAAGTCATGCAAACTATAATGGCCATACGAATTATTAAGAATGAAAACACACCAAAAATACAAATCGGGCCATATGAATTTTCTGGATGATGTGCTTATTTTATTTGATCATTATATGAGTTATAAGACCTGGGAAAAATGTTTGTACAATTTAAAAAGGCCTAGATTAATCGCTATAATATTAGAGGATTAAAACACGTTTAAAATCTAAAACACTCTATATGAATTTTCTGGGTGCGAGGCCTATTTTATTTGGACCCTTTACGACCTACATGACTCAGGAAAAATGGTTGTTCGATTTGTAGAAGCCTAGAACACTTGTGTCGAATTGTTGTTCATATCGAGTATAAAAGAAAACAAGAATAAAATGGAAACCCTAGGTATTGAATTAGGGTTAGGGCTTTTGGACATGTTAATGGTTTAATAAATGTGTAATAATGATGGCATAATGATGGTAAAATGATTGGTGAAGCTAGGGTTAGGGTTTGGTAATTTTAATGTATACCGATTGAGACTTTAAAATGAAATTAGGGTTACTAAATTATGATACCATAATATTATTAAATAAGGATTTAATTTAATTATGATACTTAAATCTTACTAAATATGGAAACCTGCCAAAAATAGAAAGTTACTAAATCTGGAGGGTTTCATAAAATGAATAGATAATTAAAGATGGAAATCTGAACTTGAACCCCTTAGTAATTTTGTCTTCTACTTTCTCTAGGTGTGGATAGGGAGAGGTCCTGATCTGTCTCAGTGCTTTCTGATTTTGTTCTTTTGTGCTTGCATTTGAATAAGGTACAGATACTCTGCCCTTTTTCAGTAAGGGTGTCTTATTCCCTTGATATGATTTTGATTTCTGATTCGTTTAAGATTCCCTAAGCCATTGCTATGTTCCCTTTTGTTGTGAACCCTTGCCATTACCCTTTGCTTTGTAAACCTTTGATCTGATGAACTCTGATTTGGACCTTTGATACTATTTCTGAAATGATTTGATATGAACCATCTGTTATGAACTATCTGTATTGGACCTTTGGATATGACCTTCTGATTTGATTTGACACATGACTCTTAGTTTGATACCCGAGCCAAAATTTGTGACCCTAGCCATGAAGGTAACATGGCCATGTCATTGATGCACCGATGGCGTGACTCTAGTGTGTTGGAGTGATGTTACACACCGTCCCTTTGTTTTGGTCTGCATGTGATTGGGTAGGGGCGTATGGATGCATCCTAGATCTGTTCTGTTTAGTGGATTATCTGTTATATGATTTGTTATTGTCTGGTGATTGGTACTGTGTGCGATACATGCCCTTCACATATCTGAGAGGTCGCTCCTCTATGGTTACTGTATATGATTACTATATCTGATTTGTCTGGGCTCGTGGTGGATTACTATCCTATTCTGTTCATTATACCTTCACATCATTTATACCTTATGATATTTCCCCATTGCACTATATCTTATTTCTGTTTCGTTATCATTACTTTGTTTATGTATCTGTTCACTGAGCTTTTTAAGCTCAGCCGCATTTCTTTTCCTGCGGCAGGTTCTTAGTTGGAAGCTGGGTATGAGTGAAGAGACCTTTGGACTTAGAAGACTTTGATAGTATTCTGAAGTAGAGGCTATTAGAAGGATTTGCATTTACAGACTTAGTATTTAGTTTTAGTTTCATTTGTAACCTTGTAACTCCAGCATTTCATTTGTAACCTTTGAAATTTCTTGTATTACTATAGATGTATGTTTTGTTTGATCTGATATGAAACCATTATCGTGATATCTTAACCCTTGCCGTTTAATTCACAAATAATTTATAGATCATGCATGATTCGATTTTCACATTTTATACAGACCTTATATGATGAAGAGAACGTGAGAAAAATACCATATTGATTTTTAGACGTGTAGAATAGGCGTGATGATTTTTGTCCCACAATATAGCAATTCGACACAAAAATTCCTCCACGAGCAAACGAATGATCCCACGACCTTGTAGCCATTTTTCACAGAGTATATATAACGTAAGGATCATGAGAAAAATAACAAATGAATTTTACAAAGGTCGAATGAATCATGGGAGAATTTACCTCACTTTTGATCTAGCGACAAGGAAAATTTCACCAGGATCGAACCAGGCAATGCATAACCTCAAACGTATTTTTCTTAGCTTCTATGGATGACAAACAACACAGGAAAAATGGTCTTGGAGTTCCAGAAATTCGGATGAGGAGGTGAGGATTTTATGAGTGATTTAGGGTTTCGAATGGGAAAAATGAATTAAGGAAAGAATAATAAATTGGTGAACCGAGATTAGGGGGGGGGGGATTGGCAAAATTTTCGGTCCAAGCCTATTGACAAAATCAATATTTATCAAGAAAAATCTTTCCCAAATTATTTGTACATATCTTGTATTTATTTGCTTTTAATACCGAAATTTTAAATAATAATACATAATAATTAATTAAATCGGCACAAATATTATATTGTGTGCTCATGACATTTTTTTGTAGCTTCAAAATGTTAAAAGTAAGATTACAAATTAATTTGCTTCATATCCTGTTCATTCCCGAAGGTTTGGGATTTATTTGATACTTTAATTACTTAATAATCAAATTTTAAAGTAGCATGGGCAATTTGGTCTTTTTGTACTTTTCAGATTTTTGGGTTTTACAACTCTTCCCCTCTAAAAAAAAAATTTTCGTCCTCGAAAATGGAGTGAAACGAAACGGAAAGCATAACGGACTGCGAACGGAAATGTGAATGACTAGTTTCTCATGATTCTCTCTCTTGATAATCAAAATAGTTTCGGTTTCTTCAGAAAGGACAGACCATAATTCACAACAGATCATCATGAACAGATTCATCGATTGTTAGACGTACATATAGCAACACATAGGTGTACTCCTTCATAGTAACAGATAGAGTCAATGCAGACAGAAAACAGAGTATCAGACGGCAGAAAGCTCTACAATAGAACCTAAGATTCTCATCAGAAGTACAGAGGTCAGCAAACGCGTGTCGAGAATCCAGACGTATCAATCGTATAACGGTGAAGACAGATTTAAGCGCAAAGGCAGAGCGACTCTTAAAGTCTCAATCAGATATCAGAATTTCTAAGGTTTCTAAGGCACTCCTCAAAATATCCTATGATCACAATGAGGGTACGTCATATGACGTAAGTATTATCACGTTAGCTACTCGTCATAATACCAGCGTCATATGAGTATACCTTCATGATGGTCATACTTTATCTCAAGTCGTGAATAAGCATCTATCAACCACCTAACAGTCCATTCTACACCCTAGAGTTGGTCTGAATCGGTCATCACTACGAATTAAAAAAAAATCAGGGATACAGGTCGTACAAATAACGTAACGGAATTAGTAAGCATCAATGAAGTACGTCGTCCAAGGCGTCAGGTCTTTTACAACACATCAAAATTCTCATGACAAAACCGTCATCCAACATACGTAGAAAGAACACCAAACGGAAATACTAACGGAGAACCCGAATCATTCGAAAGATCTTATCATCAGGTAACGGGAGCTTAAGTGGGTTAAGCAGAAGTGAACACGCCATCAATAACTTCGTCCTTCATGAAAGCAACTCTTCCAACCACAAATGATCATTCCAAAATCGTCCACTCGAATACATGATTTCAAATCTCTTCCAAGTCTGAGTAGTCTATCTACGCTTGTCCATCTGATCGTACGGTGAGAAGGGGTGATAAACTTGAGTCTGGTCCCTCAAGCCTTCGGAACTTCTTCTTGAGACTGTGATGGAGTAACGTGGATTTCTGGCACGATCTTTAAATCTCTTCATCATCTAGTCTGCTTCCGCTCTCAATTCATCTTAGTACAACCGAGATGAATAGGAAAGTGAGACTGCATGTCTTCATCAGCTCCAGGCTCGCCATCTTGACTAGAATTTCTTCTTCTGCATCGCTAAGGTCTTCACTCTTCAGGGTAGCTGCCGTTGTTGTCAGCTCCAGGTCCGGCAGGGAAAATAATAGTGATAGCCAAGGTTTAGCAATAGGTAATTGTAGTAGGAAGGTCAAAATTGTTTCAAACGCCAAAGGTGAGACATAGAAGGATAGTTGTCGATATTGGAATACTCAATCAACCAACTTCTTATCAGAATAGAATCGAAGTTTAACTAATCAAGGAAAGACGGATCACCAATTAAATCTTTATCATTCAAAAATGAGGGGAAACATTCTTATACTCGTGGTCACAACCACAAGACTTCTCATGGGGACAGAGATGGGTGAAACGAAATTAAATAGTGTCGGAAGATTCATAGACGTTTATCAAAGCAAAAGACAAATACAAAATGTGTCAAGTATATCATCGTCAGGGAGATTCTCGGAATGCCCGAAGAGGTATCAAGACGATTAACAAAAGAATCAGAGTTCGGAGTCAGAATCTTAAAACGAGGTTCAAATGGCGTTAGGCAAATTCTAGGCAATTTCCAATGATTCCAAGATTTAGTTGGGTTTCAGATCTTAGGCTGTGCAGATCATGGGCTTTCAATTTCCAAAGGTGGTATCAACAGGATCTAACAAAGCACGAATCAGAGTGATGCGAAATCAATGATACTTAACCAAAAGCCTTATAGTCTACCCATTCCTCACTGGTCAGAACTTAAGTTCCTATAGGGAAATCCTAAAGCAAATTCTTACAGGTTATCTTATGAGAGTCTACAGTGGAAACCTAGTGGTCCAAACTTCACAGGTCAAGGGTAATTGTATTACGAGTCGCAGCCTGTCTCTCTGATACCATAATTGTAACACCCCAACCCGGCAAGGGTTAAGATATCACGATAATGGTTTCATATCAGATCAAACAAAACATACATCTATAGTAATACAAGAAATTTCAAAGGTTACAAATGAAATACTGGAGTTACAAGGTTACAAATGAAACTAAAACTAAATACTAAGTCTGTAAATGCAAATCCTTCTAATAGCCTCTACTTCAGAATACTATCAAAGTCTTCTAAGTCCAAAGGTCTCTCCACTCAAACCCAGCTTCCAACTAAGAACCTGCCGCAGGAAAAGAAATGCGGCTGAGCTTAAAAAGCTCAGTGAACAGATACATAAACAAAGTAATGATAACGAAACAGAAATAAGATATAGTGCAATGGGGAAATATCATAAGGTATAAATGATGTGAAGGTATAATGAACAGAATAGGATAGTAATCCACCACGAGCCCAGACAAATCAGATAATCATATACAGTAACCATAGAGGAGCGACCTCTCAGATATGTGAAGGGCATGTATTGCACACAGTACCAGTCACCAGACAATAACAAATCATATATAGATAATCCACTAAACAGAACAGATCTAGGATGCATCCATACGCCCCTACCCAATCACATGCAGACCAAAACAAAGGGACGGTGTGTAACATCACTCCAACACACTAGAGTCACGCCATCGGTGCATCAATGACATGGCCATGTTACCTTCATGGCTAGGGTCACAAATTTTGGCTCGGGTATCAAACTAAGAGTCATGTGTCAAATCAAATCAGAAGGTCATATCCAAAGGTCCAATACAGATAGTTCATAACAGATGGTTCATATCAAATCATTTCAGAAATAGTATCAAAGGTCCATATCAGAGTTTAACAGATCAAAGTATACAAAACAAGGTCATATCAAAGGTTCACAACAAAGGGAAACATAGCAATGGCTTTGGGAAAACTTAACGAATCAGAAATCAAATCATGTCAAGGGAATAAGACACCCTTACTGAAAAAGGGCAGAGTATCTGTACCTTATCGCGAATGCAAAACAAAGACAAGAATAGAAAGCACAGAAATGGATCAGGACCTCTCCTTCTTCACACCTAAAGGAGTAGAAGAGAATTACAATAGGTTCTCAATTACTTATTTTAACTTGCCCTTCCATTTTAAGTAACTTTCCAGATTTAGCAGGTTTCCAAATTTAGTAAGTTTCCATATTTAGAAAAGTTTCCTTATTTAGCAGGTTTCCATAGTTAGAAGGATTAAGCGTTATAATATAGATTAGGTCACAATTATTGAGATAGGATACTTTTTAACAAGTTATGATAATTAAAGGTTAAATATAACATATTTATATACTTTAGGGTTTAAAATGTCATTATATCAAAGTTAAAGGTTTAGAATGCAAATATTACAATTTATCCTTTTTAACCCTTAAATATCCAATATTAACAATTCATATCCTCAAGTTTTATAATTTACAAAACATACCCTTTAATTAATAATTATTCAATTCGGCACATAATTATCCACTATTACACTTTAAGCCCCTTAAATATTCAAAGTTACACATTTTATCCCTCATATAATATACTTTATGAAATAACCCAAGGTTTCCAGAATTTACAATTTAGTCCCTCTATTTAATTTAATTTCAATTCGAATTATTTAGTTACCAATTAATCCTTTTAAATGCCAAATTTACACATGAGACCCTTATAAAATATTTTACATATTTTTTTCCCAGATCTAATCCATCTTACAAAATATCCCATAGGTTTGAATAATTTCAAAACACACCCTTTACTTTTAAAAACCCAAATCGTATACCTTTTTAATTACACAAAACAAGCCCTAATTTTTTTCCCATCATGCCCAATCATTGAAACAACCTTGAAACACATTAAATGACCAGATTAAACCAAAGAAACCCTAACCCTAGCTCCTTCGATTTAGTTTTCATTTTTTTTTCTTTATTTTCTTAATACCTGGTTTTAATATAATTAAGTCACGTTCGATCTAGGCCTCCACAATTCGAATGAGTATATTTCTGAGATCATATGTATCATATAGAGTTCACATAAAATAGATTTCATGCCAAGAAAATCGTATAGAATTATATAGATTAGGCATTTAAAAGGTTTAATTGGTAACTAAATAATTCGAATTGAAATTAAATTAAATAGAGGGACTAAATTGTAAATTCTGGAAACCTTGGGTTATTTCGTAAAGTATATTATATGAGGGATAAAATGTGTAACTTTGAATATTTAAGGGGCTTAAAGTGTAATAATGGATAATTATGTGCCGAATTGAATAATTATTAATTAAAGGGTATGTTTTGTAAATTATAAAACTTGAGGATATGAATTGTTAATATTGGATATTTAAGGGTTAAAAAGGATAAATTGTAATATTTGCATTCTAAACCTTTAACTTTGATATAATGACATTTTAAACCCTAAAGTATATAAATATGTTATATTTAACCTTTAATTATCATAACTTGTTAAAAAGTATCCTATCTCCATAATTGTGACCTAATCTATATTATAATGCTTAATCCTTCTAATTATGGAAACCTGCTAAATAAGGAAACTTTTCTAAATATGGAAACTTACTAAATTTGGAAACCTGCTAAATCTGGAAAGTTACTTAAAATGGAAGGGCAAGGTGCCAAATGAATCCCAAACTTCTGGAAATGATCAAGATACTAAGTAAATTAATTTTGCTACTACTCGTAACATTTGTAATGTACCAAAAATTTATTTGTACACACAAAATACACATATATACCGAAAATTATAAATAAATGAATTAACTTATAACTAAATCTTTTAGAATCAATTCATTATATGTAAATTAGGAAAATTACAATCAAAATAAATGTGTTGATTTGGTCCTTCATTTAGCCGAGTATTCAGCCCATTTCCCCCCCCCCCCTAAGGTCGGCATTCTCTCATTATTTAGCAAACCTTTCTTTTATTTTAAAAACCCTAGCCGCATATTCCAAAACACACAAATAAATTCACCATTCAATCATACGAATTTCTGGAGCTTGGAGGATAATTTTTTGGTGTACATTAGCATCTAAGGAAGGCTAGAAAAATTCGTTTAGGGCTGTGCATTGCTGGATTCGATCCTGGTGTATTTTTCCTTGTCGCTAGGTCCATACGTGAGGTATATTCTCAAAAATTCATTCCACCCATTCTAAAATTCAATTAGCATTTTTCCCATGTTCCTTACGCTGTATATGATCTGTGAAAAATGGCTCTAAGGTCGTTGGAGGCTGGTTCGAATCGTGGTGTATTTTGGTGTCGATTTATCCATACGATAGGTGCAAATTCGTTTCTCTTGATCCACACGTTCAATATCTGATCTGGTAATTTTCTCACGTTTCTTTCATCATATAAGACTCGTAAAAATTGTATATAACAAGTCATGCAAACTATAATGGCCATACAAATTATTAAGAATGAAAACACACCAAAAATACAAATCGGGCCATATGAATTTTCTGGATGATGTGCTTATTTTATTTGATCATTATATGAGTTATAAGACCTGGGAAAAATGTTTGTACAATTTAAAAAGGCCTAGATTAATCGCTATAATATTAGAGGATTAAAATTACCAAACCCTAACCTATAGATTTACATAATTCTAATCTATATTACAATTCTAATCTATATTATTTAGAAGAGTATTCCAGATACTCTGCCCTTTTTCAGTAAGGGTGTCTTATTTCCTTGATTTTGACTTTAAATTCTGATTCGTTTAAGATTCCCGAAGCTATTGCTATGTACCCTTTTGTTTTGAACCTTTGCCATGATCCTTTGCTTTGTAAACCTTTGTCTGATAAACTCTGATTTGGACCCTTGATATTACTTCTGAAATATTTGATTATGAACCATCTGTTATGAACCATCTGTTATGGACCATTGGATATGACATTCTGATTTTGATTTGATATCTGACTCTTAGTTTGATACCCGAGCCAAAATTTGTGACCCTAGCCATGAAGGTAACATGGCCATGTCATTGATGCACCAATGGCATGACTCTAGTGCGGCTGAGTGATGTTCCACACCGTCCCTTATCTGTTATCTGCTATGGCCATTATTATTATTTGTCTGCAGGGGCGTATGGATGCATCCTAGATCTGTTCTGTTAGTGGATTATCTATATTGATTTGTTATTTGTCTGGTGATTGGTACTGTGTGCAATACATGCCCTTCACATATATCTGGGAGCTAGCTACTCCATTTGAAGAATGAGGACACCCCTCATATTATCTGATTATCTGAGAGGTCTCCCCTCTATATGATTATGAAGATGTGGTTACTATATCTGATTTGTCTGGGCTCGTGGTGGATTACTATCCTATTCTGTTCATTATACCTTCACATCATTTATACCTTATGATATTTCCCCATTGCACTATATCTTATTTCTGTTTTGTTATCATTACTTTGTTTATGTATCTGTTCATTGAGCTTTTTAAGCTCAGCCGCATTTCTTTTCCTGCGGCAGGTTCTTAGTTGGAACCTGGGTTTGAGTGGAGAGACCTTTGGACTTAGAAGACTTTCATAGTATTCTGAAGTAGAGGCTGTTAGAAGGATTTGCATTTGCAGACTTAGTATTTAGTTTTAGTTTCATTTGTAACCTTGTAATTTCAGTATTTCATTTGTAACCTTTGAAATTTATTGTATTACTATAGATGTATGCTTCGTTTTGATCTGATATGAAACCATTATCGTGACATCTTTACCCTTGTCGGGTTGGGGTGTTACAATTATGGTATCATAATTTTAATCTATATTACTATTCTAATCTATATTACAATTATGTATACCGATTGAGACTTTAAAATGAAATTAGGGCAGAGTATCTGTAATTATTCAATTCGGCACATAATCTTTACCCTTGTCCATAATTGTGACCTAAACTATATTATAATGCTTAATCCTTCTAATTATGGAAACCTGCTAAATAAGGAAACTTTTCTAAATATGGAAACTTACTAAATTTGGAAACCTGCTAAATCTGGAAAGTTACTTAAAATGGAAGGGCAAGTTAAAATAAGTAATTGAGAACCTATTGTAATTCTCTTCTACTCCTTTAGGTGTGAAGAAGGAGAGGTCCTGATCCATTTCTGTGCTTTCTATTCTTGTCTTTGTTTTGCATTCGCGATAAGGTACAGATACTCTGCCCTTTTTTAGTAAGGGTGTCTTATTCCCTTGACATGATTTGATTTCTGATTCGTTAAGTTTTCCCAAAGCCATTGCTATGTTTCCCTTTGTTGTGAACCTTCGATATGACCTTGTTTTGTATACTTTGATCTGTTAAACTCTGATATGGACCTTTGATACTATTTCTGAAATGATTTGATATGAACCATCTGTTATGAACTATCTGTATTGGACCTTTGGATATGACCTTCTGATTTGATTTGACACATGACTCTTAGTTTGATACCCGAGCCAAAATTTGTGACCCTAGCCATGAAGGTAACATGGCCATGTCATTGATGCACCGATGGCGTGACTCTAGTGTGTTGGAGTGATGTTACACACCGTCCCTTTGTTTTGGTCTGCATGTGATTGGGTAGGGGCGTATGGATGCATCCTAGATCTGTTTTGTTTAGTGGATTATCTATATATATGATTTGATATTGTCTGGTGATTGGTACTGTGTGCGATACATGCCCTTCACATATCTGAGAGGTCGCTCCTCTATGGTTACTGTATATGATTATCTGATTTGTCTGGGCTCGTGGTGGATTACTATCCTATTCTGTTCATTATACCTTCACATCATTTATACCTTATGATATTTCCCCATTGCACTATATCTTATTTCTGTTTCGTTATCATTACTTTGTTTATGTATCTGTTCACTGAGCTTTTTAAGCTCAACCGCATTTCTTTTCCTGCGGCAGGTTCTTAGTTGGAAGCTGGGTTTGAGTGGAGAGTGGTTTCATATCAGATCAAAAAAAACATACATCTATAGTAATACAAGAAATTTCAAAGGTTACAAATGAAATACTGGAGTTACAAGGTTACAAATGAAACTAAAACTAAATACTAAGTCTGTAAATGCAAATCCTTCTAATAGCCTCTACTTCAGAATACTATCAAAGTCTTCTAAGTCCAAAGGTCTCTTCACTCATACCCAGCTTCCAACTAAGAACCTGCCGCAGGAAAAGAAATGCGGCTGAGCTTAAAAAGCTCAGTGAACAGATACATAAACAAAGTAATGATAACGAAACAGAAATAAGATATAGTGCAATGGGGAAATATCATAAGGTATAAATGATGTGAAGGTATAATGAACAGAATAGGATAGTAATCCACCACGAGCCCAGACAAATCAGATATAGTAACCACATCTTCATAATCATATACAGTAACCATAGAGGAGCGACCTCTCAGATATGTGAAGGGCATGTATCGCACACAGTACCAATCACCAGACAATAACAAATCATATATAGATAATCCACTAAACAGAACAGATCTAGGATGCATCCATACGCCCCTACCCAATCACATGCAGACCAAAACAAAGGGACGGTGTGTAACATCACTCCAACACACTAGAGTCACGCCATCGGTGCATCAATGACATGGCCATGTTACCTTCATGGCTAGGGTCACAAATTTTGGCTCGGGTATCAAACTAAGAGTCAGATATCATATCATATTCAGAGTGTCATATAACAAAGGTCAAATCAGATGGTCCATAACAGATGGTTCATAACAGATATATCAGATGAAATACCAAAGGTCCAAATCAGAGTTTAATCAGAAAGGTTCATAACCAAAGGGATCATAGCAATGGCTTTGGGAATCTTAAACGAATCAGAATCAGAATCATATCAATAAGATAGGACACCCTTACTGAAAAGGGCAGAGTATCTGTACCTTATTGCAAAGCAAAACAAGAACCAGAAGTAGAAAATACTGACAGGCTCAGGACCTCTCCTTCTTCACACCTAAAGGAGTAGAAGAGAATTACAATAGGTTTTAACCACTTTTCCATATTTTAGGGTTTTAAAAGTAATTGCACCAAAGATGAAGGTTTAAAGTGAAAAATATCATAAGTAGCTCATTTTAATTCTTACGTTATCTAGATTTACATAATTAGTCCTTTAGATTTTACAATTTACAATTTACACCCTTTTATTACATAATTTACATTTTAAGCTTTGTGGTATTTATAATTACACATCAAACCTTTAGTTTTCCAATTTTACACAAAGTACCCTTAATTTAATGTTTAGTACGATTACACCCTTAATTTTATAGAAATTACACAACAAGTCCTTCAAGTTAAATAATTTACAAATTAAACCCTTAATTTACACTTTAAATCCTTAATTATTAATAATTACACATTAGGCCTTTAAACCTCCATAATTACACATTACCCCCTGAATATAATTTATTATTTGAACCAACCTTAATTTTCCAGAAATTACATTTTTAGTCCCTCTAATTTATTTGTTTGCAATTCAGTTTACAAAACTTCATATAAACACATTTAACCCTTTAAATTACATATTTGGCAAAAAGGACCCCCATATTATATTTTATACCGAATACCCCTGGTCTGAGATATGTTACAAAAATAACCCACAAGTTTGATTAATTACAAAACACCCCTTTAACCTTTAAAAAAAACTCAATCGGTATACATTAAAATTACCAAACCCTAACCCTAGCTTCACCAATCATTTTACCATCATTATGCCATCATTATTACACATTTATTAAACCATTAACATGTCCAAAAGCCCTAACCCTAATTCGATACCTAGGGTTTCCATTTTATTCTTGTTTTCTTTTATACTCGATATGAACAACAATTCGACACAAGTGTTCTAGGATTCTACAAATCGAAAAACCATTTTTCCTGAGTCATGTAGGTCGTAAAGGGTCCAAATAAAATAGGCCTCGCACCCAAAAAATTCATATAGAGTGTTTTAGATTTTAAACGTGTTTTAATCCTCTAATATTATAGCGATTAATCTAGGCCTTTTTAAATTGTACAAACATTTTTCCCAGGTCTTATAACTCATATAATGATCGAATAAAATAAGCACATCATCCAGAAAATTCATATGGCCCGATTTGTATTTTTGGTGTGTTTTCATTCTTAATAATTCGTATGGCCATTATAGTTTGCATGACTTGTTATATACAATTTTTACGAGTCTTATATGGTGAAAGAAACGTGAGAAAATTACCAGATCAGAGATTTAACGTGTGGATCAAGAGAAACGAATTTGCACCTATCGTATGGATAAATCGACACCAAAATACACCACGATTCGAACCAGCCTCCAACGACCTTAGAGCCATTTTTCACAGATCATATACAGCGTAAGGAACATGGGAAAAATGCTAATTGAATTTTAGAATGGGTGGAATGAATTTTTGAGAATATACCTCACGTATGGACCTAGCGACAAGGAAAAATACACCAGGATCGAATCCAGCAATGCACAGCCCTAAACGAATTTTTCTAGCCTTCCTTAGATGCTAATGAACACTAGAAAATTATCCTCCAAGCTCCAGAAATTCGTATGATTGAATGGTGAATTTATTTGTGTGTTTTGGAATATGCGGCTAGGGTTTTTAAAATAAAAGAAAGGTTTGCTAAATAATGAGAGAATGCCGACCTTAGGGGGGGGGGGGAAATGGGCTGAATACTCGGCTAAATGAAGGACCAAATCAACACATTTATTTTGATTGTAATTTTCCTAATTTACATATAATGAATTGATTTTAAAAGATTTAGTTATAACTTTATTCATTTATTTATAATTTTCGGTATATATGTGTATTTTGTGTGTACAAATAAATTTTTGGTACATTACAAATGTTACGAGTAGTAGCAAAATTAATTTACTTAGTATCTTGATCATTTCCAGAAGTTTGGGATTCATTTGGCACTTGAAAAGCTTATTAATTCAAATTTAAGATTGTAGGGGCATTTTGGTCTTTTTACATGTTTTAGATTGCTTGGAGGATAATTTTCTGGTGTTCATTAGCATCTAAGGAAGGCTAGAAAAATTCGTTTGATTGAATGGTGAATTTATTTGTGTGTTTTGGAATATGCGGCTAGGGTTTTTAAAATAAAAGAAAGGTTTGCTAAATAATGAGAGAATGCCGACCTTGGGGGGGGGGGGGGGGAAATGGGCTGAATACTCGGCTAAATGAAGGACCAAATCAACACATTTATTTTGATTGTAATTTTCCTAATTTACATATAATGAATTGATTTTAAAAGATTTAGTTATAACTTTATTCATTTATTTATAATTTTCGGTATATATGTGTATTTTGTGTGTACAAATAAATTTTTGGTACATTACAAATGTTACGAGTAGTTCCAAAATTAATTTACTTAGTATCTTGATCATTTCCAGAAGTTTGGGATTCATTTGGCACTTGAAAAGCTTATTAATTCAAATTTAAGATTGTAGGGGCATTTTGGTCTTTTTACATGTTTTAGATTTTTGGGTATTACATCATTGGACTAAGGATCACCCCTTAGTAAATATCATTGGCAATCCCTCAGCTCCAGTTATGACAAGACGAAAACTTCACACCGATGCTAAAAACTACATCTACGCACTCACAGTTTGTCAAGATGAACCCAAAAACATTAAAGAAGCACTGACATATGAAAAATGGATTGAGTTAATGCAAGAAGAACTCGGCCAATTCAAACATCTAGAAGTGTAGGAGTTAGTTGAAAGACCAGATGTGGTCATCGGACTGAAGTGGATTTGGAAAAACAAGTTAGATGTAGAAGGCACAGTGATTCGTAACAAATCACGTCTGGTAGCTAAAGGATGCACTCAGCTAGAAGGAATTAATTTTGAAGAGTCTTTTGCTCCAGTGGCTAGGCTTGAGGATGTCCGTATTTTTCTGGCATATGCTGCACACAAGAATATGGTTGTTTATCAAATGGATGTGAAAACAACATTTCTAAATGGCCAATTACGTGAGGAGGTTTACGTTAGTCAACCAGAAGGATTCGTCGATCCAGAGTATCCTAATCATGTGTACAGACTCAAGAAGGCCCTTTACGGACTTAAACAAGCCCCAAGGGCGTGGTACGATAAACTGACTGCTTTCTTGCTTACCAATCATTTTACTAAAGGTTCTGTGGATCCAACTTTGTTTATTCAAAAACATGGGGATGACATTTTAATTGTTTAAATCTATGTCGATGACATTATTTTTGCATCCACAAACAAAAAATATTCAAATGCTTTTGCAAGATTAATGAAACAAAATTTTGAAATGTTCATGATTGGTGAACTTACGTTCTTCTTAGGACTCCAAGTTCATCAATCACCCTGTGAAATTTTTCTAAGTCAGTCCAAGTATGCTCTTGAGATTTTAAAGAAACATGGCATTACAAGTTGTGATACTTATAACACACCTATGTCTGCATCATCCCCAAAGCTGGATGCTGATTTACATGGTACACTTGTTGACCCTACAAAATACCGTAGTATGATTGGGTCCCTCATGTATCTAATAGCCAGCAGACCAGACATAATTTTTGCTGTATACCTATGCTCCAGTTATCAGTCATGACCAACTAAAAGACACCTCTCTGAGGTTAAAAGAATCCTTCGATTCATAAAGGGAACCATCCATTTAGGGATCTGGTATCCGAAGGATTCTGGTTTTGAACTAATAGCTTTTTCAAGATGCTGATCATGCAGGATGTTTAGACACACGCAAAAGTACATTTGGTGGAGTGCAGTTTCTAGGAGATAAACTTGTATCTTGGCAGTCAAAGAAGCAGGATTGCACTTCCTTGTCATCAACAGAATCAGAATATGTAGCCATGTCATCATGCTATGCTCAAGTCATTTGGATGCGATCACAACCGATGGACTACGACTACATTTACAACAAGATTCCCATGTACTACGACTCCAAGAGTGCCATTGCCATCTCATGCAACACGGTTCAACATTCGAAGTCAAAACATATCGCACTTCGATATCATTTCATCAAAGAGCATGTTGAAAAGGGTACTACTGAATTATACTTTGTGGGTACTGAATACCAAGTAGCGGACTTATTCACCAAAGCCTTGCCCTATGCAAGATTTGTGGAATTAGTTCACCAAATTGGTATGTGGTGTTTGACTCCAGATGATTTGAAATTTTTTCTTAAAAACAACTAAGAAAGTCAAACACCAAAACGTTTTGTAAATATCTTATCAAAAACAACAAAAAGATTTTTTTGTTTTTCTTTATATTTTATCCATAAAAAAAATGCAAGTACAAAAATTCCGTCAACACTTTGTTCAATTAAACAAATTAACAATTTTTCCGAACAAATGTTGAGGGGGAGTATGAAATTCACTTTTAAAATTTATTTTAAAACTTGTACTTGCATATTTCCAAAAGATGTAGTTTGAATAAATGGTGGTGTATCTACCCTCCTCGATCTCAAAATATTTCTTACATCTTAAGTCAAGGGAGAGTATTGAAAATGTTTCTTGCCAAAGTTATTTATGCCAAAATTTTATGATTTATAGGACTAACGGTGCAAAGTCTTGACGTTAAGGGACTTAAAGTGTCAAAGATTGAAAGTTATAATTTGTAACAAAAACCTAAATCACCCTCCGCATTTACTTTTTCTGAAATTCACTTATTACCACTCAACCACCAAGATCAACGGCTAAAATCAATTTCTCAAATCCGTCCACAAATCTTTGAATATGTAAGTGATAACATGATCTTTGTACAAAACAAAGCAATGGTTTTTAATCGTTTGTTAATCCAATGGCTAGATTTGTCTAATTTTTTATCCAAAGATTTAGGGTTTATCACGAATTGGGGTTTTAGGATTAAGTGTGTTTATGGTTAATGTTATTGGTGGGATATGTTCTTATACTTGTCTTGAATATATTCCACTACATTAATTGTACTCAGCAACTCGATTGAATGATTCTTGATAATTTAGGGTTTAACGTCGATTTGGGCTTTTTTGATTGTGTGTGCTATAGTTTAATTAAGTGGATGGGTTTTGTTCTGAATCACTCATATATCATTCATCCTAAACCAATTTTAACAATCAATCAGTTTGAGTTTTATTCGATTATGGTGTGTTCATGAAAATTTCGAATAGGGTGTGTTTGCATTAGAAGATCATTGTAAATGTTCTGATAGCTTGTATTAGTTATTTGGGATGTTATGGAATTAATTAAACATGCACTGAACTTGTTTTGATTACTGTTTGAAATTTTTGTGTTCTTGAATTTTTTCGAATAAGCTCAGTTTTGTGATTGAAGGAATTGTAACATTTGTTCATTATTCGCATGCAAAAGTGTGATAACCTTCATCTTTCAAGTACGTCATGAGAAAATTTCGTATTTCTTGTATAAGAAATTTTGAATAGGCAAAAATCTTCGAATAGTATGAGTTTTTTCGAATAAGCTGTTTTTTTTTTTTTTTTTTTTTTTTTTTTTTTTTTTTCCGAATAGGCTCAATTTTTTCGAATAGACTCAGATTCTTCAAATAGTATGAGATTTTTCGAATAAGCTGAATTTTTTCGAATAGGCTCAGATATTTCGAATAGACTCAGATTTTTCGAATTAGCTGAAATTTTTTCGACTAGGTTCAGATTTTTCGGATAGACTTAAATTCTTCGAATAGTCACAAAATTTTCACATCGTTACAAAATTTTCTAATAGTAACAAATTTTTCAAATAGTTACAAAAATTTCTAATAGGGTGATAAATTTCTAATATGCTGTTCAAGTTTCTAACAACCAAACCATTTTAACAACATTTCCCATTATCATTTCATGGACTCTAAGGACTCTGATTATGACTTGTTTGGAAATTTAATCATTAACAAGTAATAAGTAATAAGTCAAGTCTTCAACCATTAAAACTCTGGAGAACATGCAAACTTACAATGTTAACACTTAACCATTTGTTGTATGTTTGTTTTCATGTTTGTTTCTTTCAGAATACAATGGCTGAACAAAATGTGAACGCCCCAACACAACCACTTCCCAGACTCGAACTGACAGACATTGCACCCAAAGACTACAAAGTTATCATTGGAAGAAACAATGCAAGGGTACATTTCAAAAATCTCAGAATCGTTGAACCAACCTGCCGAATCATCAAAGACATATTGTTGATCCACCCTTGTAAAGATATGCTCAGCAAATCAGCCTCCACTCCTTTCTTCTACATCCACCAATTCTGGCTTACTGCAAAGATCAATGATGACAACCGCTCATTCACTGTAACACTTAATAGAACCAATTACACAATCGATGTCACAGTGCTACGTGAAGACCTTCTTTTGACTAAACCAGACAGAATATGATCCTATACCTACTGAAATGGAACTTCTAAACTTTCTCATGGATGACATTGGATATGATGATCAAGCTGACAAACCATTAACCAAACACTCCAATTTTGATGTGAAGTTTCTACCACAACTTTGGAGGACACTGTATATGATCATGGTTCACTCTGTTACTAGAAGACAAAGCGGACATGAGCATCCTCGTTTACAACACCTTCAAATATTCTGGGGAATTGCTAATATGAAGACAATGGACTTTGCTCAACCAATTCTGGAAGACATGATCTATCAACTCAAAGGAAAATGTAGCATCACCAAAATTCCCTTTGTGGAAACCGTAGAAGGGGGGGGGGTGAATACGTTTCCATTAAAAACTTAAAGACTTTTTGTATCAAACACCCGATCAAGTATGACGTAATATGAAAAGTGTCAACAAAGATCATACAATATCTATAGATAGTATAAAGTAAACTACAACACAAACACAATCAAACCATGACACAAGCATAATCAACATATTATAAGCAACAAACCACATAAACATAAACACAATGCAAATATGAATATAAAGCGATAAAGAATAAAATAAAAGTAAAGAGATAAATAAGAAGGCGCAAACTGGACATGATGATTTATAGTGGTTCGGTCACGAAACTCCTCTTCGCCCTACTCCACTCCCCGAGTACCCAACTCGAGAGTTACTTCACTAATCAACAAGCTCCCTTCAGGCGGAGAAAATCGTACAACGTCGCTTATCCTTATTTCCGACACTAAGCTAAATGTCGAGTACTAATCTTAGCTAGTACCAATCTACCACGATCTACCCTTGATCCACTTGATCAATACACAAGCCCACAAGCTACAAGAGATCTCCAAGATCTCAACTAGATCACAATGATCTACTCCCACTTGACTCGATCTACCCAATCTACCCTTGATCTACTTGATCAATCACACAAGCTCACAAGCTTCAAGAGATCTCCAAGATCTCGACAAGATCACAATGATCAACCCTCACTTGACTCAATCTACCCTATCTACCCTTGATCAACTTGATCAACATACTAGCTCACAAGCTACAAGAGATATTCAATATCTCTATAAGATCACAATGATCTTCTCTCACAAACTCTCAAAAGAAAAATGAACTTGATGTATTCAAGATACAACAAGTATGTAACAAGTGTTACAAGTGCTCTAACTACAACTACAACACTTTGTATCTTCTTGAATACCTTATGTTCTTCTCTTGCACTTGAAGAGGAATGAAGAGGATCTCTTGGTGGGATGAAAGGAATACTCTTAAACAAACTAAGACACTCTAAATGATCAAAGAAAGTGATCTAAGAGAGGAGGGATTAGACCAGAGAAAACTGACTGGAAAAATTAAGTTGGAAGTGTAAAATGGTCCACTATTTATAGGCAAAGAAAAACTAGCCGTTACAGCGGTACGACACCACTAATTGTCAGACGGCACCACTAAATTTAATGGTACCGTCGGTACTTTAGTGGTACCGTGGAGGCTCCTCCGTTTGTTTTTAGTGGGGAAGGTTTATTTGGGAATGTTTGGAGCTGTTTTGGGGGGGAGGAGGAAATGACTGTTGGGATTTTTAAACTTATTTTTCAAAATAAAACATTTCTTTTTAATTCAAAAATAATTTGTAAAATATATTTTTGAAAAAATGTTTTGTCACATTAAAAATGTGAAGTTTAGAGAAAAATATAATCCTTTGATCATTTGTCAACTTGCGCATTTTACGTTATGCATTACAAGTTACATGTTTGTCATTATTAAAACCGAAGAAACCGTTTAGTTTAAATATCGTAATATTTGCACTAACAATCTCCCCCTTTTTGATGATGACAAATATGTAAACCGTAACACACAGTAAAATGTAAAAGTTACCTGTTTACACTCCCTTCTCCCCCTTTTGTCGAAGCAAAAAGGTAGTTGCCTCGAGCTCTCCCTTGAATTCACTCCCTACTCCCCCTTATTGAACTACTTTCCTTTCTCCCCAGAAAGCGAGCGTGCATCATCCCAGTGAAGTCTTCTATCACCACTTGTGAAGACGACTCCATGCTATGTATTCAAATACCCCCGAGCTCCCCCTAGCTCAATGCTCCCCTATGGTAATTTAATCCCCTTGTTTATTTACCTTAGTATCTAGCGGAACCATGGATCAAATTCTTACAAAGGCTTTTCCTACATCAAGTGTTAGCTTCGTGCAACATAATATATAACAGTATAGGAGCAACATTATAGGGATAAAATACACATAGCAAGACATGCAAGGGTTAAACTATGTGAGTGACCCAGCCTAAAAGTGTGCCAAAAGGATAAAGACCAAAAAGAAAGCCCAAGAAAGTTGAGCGACACAAAAAGATGAATGCATATTGCAATTCAAAGACACTTGAGTGTCACAACCCGACCGACAACCTAAGGTGTAATTGTTCAATCAATCGCACTAACAAGAACGAGATTCGTTCGTTGACTGACACATAAAATGACTTCTTCCAAGTTGTCATTGGGAAGGCAAGTTCTAACAAACCTTTTAAATAACATAATCATCTACCTAAGATGATTGGTGTTAGGATGGTTTAGATTAATATATCATTTGCATTGACAATGAGATGCATGATATATTTCAAAAGAGAAAAAAATGTGCATGTGATCCTAACAGGATTGGGGGTGGATATCTCTAACGGGGTTGAGGTAACGAAGTTCTAGATTTCTAGTTTGGATGATCCTAGTTGTGTGTTAGAGATAATTTGGTGCATGAAGGGTTTCGTGTGATTGTGAGGATTGAAGGTTGTTGAACTAACTATCACTTATCCAAAGTGAGGAATAGTTGTAAGGTTTGAGTGTGATGATCGATGTGTTGAAGGTTCTTAGACTAACTATCACTGTCAAGAGTGAAGTGTAGCTAAAAGGTTTGAGTGGGATTGATATAAGGGTTGAAGGTTTTGAAACTAAATATCATTGTCAAGAGTGAAGTTTAGTTATAAGGGTTGAGTGTGAAGATGAGATGCAAGATAAGCTTGCAATAGTGAGGCCTTATATAGGCAAGAGTTGTGGGATTCGACTTAAAGTTGGTGGTAGTGTCCTATGGTGTAGTGAGGGAATCTTAGGGTGTATGTGAGTTTGCAAAATTTTGCAGGTTTGAGGTTAGGGATGCAGGGATCTAGAGGAAACAGTGAAAATTCGTCAAACAAAGGCACGGTACCACTAAATACCACACGGTACTGTTAAATTTAACGGTACCGTGACCTGGAAGTCACGAATTTTCCTGTGCAGCCTAGTTCTGGGCAGCTAAAGGGAAGTTTACTAGGGAATAAGAACCACATTTGTGTGTTCTTGAGAGTGTTTGTTGAAAGGCTATATGAGTGTGTTTTCGCTCCCCCTTAATCGATGACCATCCGGACAAGATGTGAAAAAAAATAAAGAGGAAAACAAACGTTGACGGAAGCGATGAGCTTAGTAACGTCATGACGAGTGGTGGATAGCATACAATAAACTTCACCTTTGAAGTCACGTAGCTCTTCTCAATCATTGTGAATATTCATAGAACATTCATATGATGAGGCATGTGATTACGTGGAAATATTCTAAGGGTTAAGAAGATAAAATCTTCAAGGTTGTGGGGTTAGTGATAAGGTTCTAGTGGGGTTATCTATGTTGATGAAGAAGGGTTATCTCAACGTATCCTAGCGGTTCTTCGTTTGAAGTGTGTGGAAGATGAGTGGGATGCGGAAGCATTGGTAGTGTTTAGTACCATGTGGAAGTGAAAGAGGAAAAGGCTAAGGAATCAGAAGATAGACATAATCTATTCTGATAGGAGACGGTTCTGGTTCAAGACTACATCGAGTGGGTTTCGATAGTGTTTTTGAAATAGTGAGAATTGAAAACAAAATAAACTGTCTCAGCAGACAACGGTCCGATGGTACCGTTAAATTTAGTGGTACCGTCCCCTATTTAAGGGTACCGTGACCTGCTGAGGTCAGTTTTGACCCAGAATTAGATTTTTGACAAAGAATTTTCACATATGTTGTGATTTTTCTGGACCTTGGATTTAAAGGAATTTATACC
Source organism: Artemisia tridentata subsp. tridentata (assembly GCA_021014915.2). Taxonomy (NCBI): domain Eukaryota; kingdom Viridiplantae; phylum Streptophyta; class Magnoliopsida; order Asterales; family Asteraceae; genus Artemisia; species Artemisia tridentata. The sequence goes on along the minus strand of CP139506.1, from coordinate 223,415,580 downwards.
AAATAAATTCTTTTATGAATGAATCCAACGAGATTCGATGAACGTTGATCGAGAACGAGAGATGACATTTAATTGCATTTCGGAAATTAAATATACTTTAAATATTTCGGATGAAATATTTAAGTTGTCATGGATTAAGGTTTCGAATAATCTCGGATTAGTGAGATTTTCGACACAGGAGAGTGATTTTACTAATAAATTCTTTCGAGATGAACGGTTACTAGACGGAGAGATACTTTTATACTCGAGGACTACATAGGAGTCATTAGACCCGATGTGAAGATGAACTTTATTTCCAGTGAAATATTTAAAAAGTCAGAGCGAGACACAAGATATGACTTCAATATTTCCAGTGAAATATCAAGTAGTCATAAGAGCGATGTGAAAATGACTTAATATTTCCAGTGAAATATTTAAAAAGTCATGAGACGAGACACAAGATATGACTTCAATATTTCCAGTGAAATACTCAAGTAGTCATAAGAGGGATGTGAAGGATGACTTAATATTTCTAGTGAAATATTTAAAAAGTCCAGAGAGACGTAAGGGATGACTTAATATTCATGAAATATTAAGTGGTCATACAGGATTGAAGAATGACTCAATATTTCCAGGATATTAAAGAGTATGAATGAGACGCCGAGATGACTAATATTTCAGTGAAATATTCAAGATAGTCTAAGAGGGCGTACGAGGGATGACTTTAATATTTACAGTGAAATATTCTAAGTAGTCATAAGAGGGGTACGAGGGATGATTTAGTAATATTTAATCAGGTTTGTAGAAATTAATAATAATAGTCATAAGATTTTTTTTGGAATATGTTTCCTTATCATTCTATGAACCTAGACGAAGATGGTCAGAGGATTCTTGTTTGAGAGGTTTGGTTGATTTACGGATTTCGATGTGCTTCGCATGCGAGTGTTTCACAGGGTTTTGAAAGACGCAAAGCAAAACCTATGGTGGTGATTCGCAGCAGGGTTTGGGATCTTAAGAAGTGTATATACACACGAGGATTAAAGGAACTACTAATCACTTATATAGTAACTCGTGAGTCCTTTTTCACCCGAAGGTTGATGTTAGCATTTAGCTTTTGGATGAGCGTTTTAACATATGTTGTTAAAAGGCTTGAATATGATATTTCGGATATAACATTTAACAATTGCGATCGCAAGTTAAACTTACTTGAATATTTCGGATGAAATATTTAAGTTGTCAACCCTACTCCGAGTTCTACTAGGTTTGTATCTAACCTTCCCATGACAAAAGGGTGTATTACTTGGAGGAAGGCGAAGTGATGACCAGGGAATTAGGACAACTTCGCGACTACTTTAACTTATAGGTTTTGACACTAGTGTATGACTATATGACTTCTAAGGGTTCATAGTGATTGGCATACCTAATTCCTAATGTGTTAAAAGGACATAATCTGGGTGCAAAATTTACAAGCAAATCATGTAAAATGCACATAAGAAATAAATGCAAACATCATGCAAAACATGATAATCATTTAGCATTTAAGATCATGAAGACATTTAATCATCTCTTACGAGAACATGTTATCATTTTGAAACACATATGTGGGATGCAAGCAATCTAGGTTCGCTAAGGAAGATCCTAATTACTACTTGTTTAAAATGAAATCCTAACGGGAGATAAAGTTCACCGATGTAAACTATCTCTAGTCAAATGTAGGAATGAAAATTTTTCAAGTTAGAGAATGAGTATGAGACTATCACTAGTGGTGGTCAATTCAGGCTAAACACGACCATTTTTAGGGGTTATACCACGAACCCAACTTCTCTCCTGGAAGTAATTCAACCGTTAGGTCAAATTGAATTTCTAGTGCGATAGGTTCTCAGTAGTCATTCTCATGTTAGAAAAATTCAAATTCCTATATTTGCCTATTGAAGTATAGCAAAGATGATATTAGCTTATTTCGCTAATACATGGCCTAATATGACTCAACTAACCATACTTTGAAAGTCGGTTAAGAAAATGACATTTCTTACACAACTCCTAATAAAGGCAAGTGAAATGTTTTAATTTCGTGTTTGAGGTTTAGAGGTTATTTGATGGAGATGGTGCATTTTATGATCTCTTGGACAACATCTTTGTTTGTTGAGGTGTTACATGTTATTTTAACATGATTTGGTTTCCTAGAACCAAGAGACACTCTAATGTGATACAATGTAGAATCTACTACATCTTGTGTGTTTCAAGAATGCTCCTTTGTATATCTTGAGAAAGGAATCTAGTAAAGGTTACTTACCTCAATAGATTTTGTGAGTATTATATTTTAAAATGAGACATACTGTATATTTCAACAGATATGCTTTTCTAAGAGGAAACTTATCACTCTTACGAATGCTTAGTAAAACAAGTATTTTAGTGTATGACTAATATTACTTGTTTATGCAATGACACATGTTGTTTTGGGTTATTATTCAAATCTAATATCCTATATTTGTTAACAAGATGCAATGTATTCTCTTGTAATATAACCATTCATATTACAAAGGGAATAAGAAACATAGGATATAAGTTATCATTTATCAATCTTTTGATAAGAGAAATACATGTGATATTCTCAAAGATTGATGACTTACATAATAGTTAATAACATATTATGTGTGACACTTTTACTAGACATGTGATTTTGAGTGTTGAGTCGTTCATGAGCAAAGTTTACATATGTTGTTTGTTTGCTCGTGTTTGGTTTTTCGGAAATGATACATTTACTAATTGCATTGCAATGTAAATTACTTGTATATTTCGGATGAAACATTCAAGTTGTCAATCCTACTTAGTTGTGTATTTTATGCATCTTTTAAACATATTAGTTTAAAGTTTGGAACACAACCATTGGACAAGAAGACTCAATATGACATCTTCAACACAAGTGTGAGTTATGATCCGATGCTTATTATTTTCGTCTTGATAGGACGTCATTATTTTCATAACAATCGAGTGTGATTGAGTATGTAGATTCAAGATAATATATTTCATCATATTTTGATGTTATCTTGAGGCTAGACAAATAATGACTCCAATTTCATGTCCATACTCGAAAACTTGTCAATTAGATTCGATAATGATATCAATCATAATTTGAATAATGAATTTATACGTACTCGAAATCTTTCTTGACCCTCACGATCACTCCTTTTAAAAAGAAAATAAAAATTAAGGGAATGTGTTCCATTTATTCTAATGCTAGTTGTATGTGTGAGGTTAATGACATATTAAGTTACTACTTCGATATTGTCATTTATTTTTATTTGCGAAAAACTATTTATATTATTAAGTATAATATTCTAAGTTTTTCAACACCTCATTAGTATAAAAATAATTATCTTAACTATTTTTATACAACATACGTAAAATACTAAATGTTTAAAACATTTTGTATGTGTGTTAGATCAATGCAAGTTTAATACATTTTCTTTTACTTAAATACTAATGTATTAATATGATCTTTTATCTTGTTTAGACAACCCATGGTCAAGCAAGACAAAATGATGTAATATTTTAGAGATCATGTTACAGATTTTATGAAAGTGTTAAGTATTTTGGGGTGATATACTTTTTACACTTAAACCTTTGGAAAAATAATTGTGTAAGACAATATCTTTCGACACACATGATCAACCAACTTAGTTTCTATTCCTAAGAAAGTTACTAAACCATTTTAAAAACTTGCAACATATGCAAGAAAAATGGTCTATGCCTATATGCAATGCAAACTAATTACTCAATATAGTGCAAGTGATTTAGCATGAGCTTTATAAACGCATAAACCGGAAAACTATAATAAACAAATAACAACAAGGCATGAAAGACACTTATACTTATAGATAAAATTAGCTCAACTAAAGATAACAATAAGCATACAAAAATATTAACTAACAATACTAAGACACAAAGAAAAACAAATAGTCATTTAGCATAACACACAAAAATACTTATCGTCATTTCGTGTATTAAGTATAACAATGTACACTTAGCTTGATTTTATTTGAAAATGAATTATTTTCCACCCCATTTCAAAATTTGATCAGGTTCAATACTTTGAAAAATATGAATACATCAATGTGTGATGTTCTCTTTGTAATTTGACGAAAAATTTGTGCAATCGACATGACCGGAAAAGACTATCTGTTACGAATCAAAGACTCTCATAAATTTTACTTTTTAATCATTTTCTAAAAATATTTTTAAATGAAAGTAGATTCAATTACGTTTAAAACGATAGGTGGCACGACTCCTACGGACTTACGGTTGATTTTATACGAATTTTTGAAAATTACCCAATTCTGAAAAACAGACAAAGGTACCGTTAAATTTAGCGGTGCCGTCCATATTTAATGGTACCGTCCGTTATATTTAAAGGTACCATGACCTTTTATTACAGTTTTGAACAAAACCAACCGCATCACTTTACGACTCGTTCTATAGACATGACCGGACACTTACAAACTCTATTATTTTAGTGGTTTAAGAAAACCTTCAAGCTAGTATGACAAAGTATACTTAACAACAAAACTTATAAGTATTAAGCAACTAAATACTTTTCATATTTTATCACCTTTATGGGTAATTTGATACATGGATCGTACTCAATTTTGAAAACCATTTGTTTTAAAAATTTGAGCGACGTGGCTCTGGTACCAATTGTGAAAACCGTAGAGGGGGGGGGGGGTGAATATGTTTCCATTAAAAACTTAAAAACTTTTTGTATCAAACACCCGATCAAGTGTGACGTAATATGAAAAGTGTCAACAAAGATCATACAATATCTATAGATGGTATAAAGTAAACTACAACACAAACACAATCAAACCATGACACAAGCATAATCAACATATTATAAGCAACAAACCACATAAACATAAACGCAATGCAAATATGAATATAAAGCGATAAAGAATAAAATAAAAGTAAGGAGATAAGTAAGAAGGCGCAAACCGGACACGATGATTTATAGTGGTTCGGTCACGAAGCTCCTCTTCGCCCTACTCCACTCCCCGAGTACCCAACTCGAGAGTTACTTCACTAATCAACAAGCTCCCTTCAGGCGGAGAAAACCGTACAACGTCGCTTATCCTTATTTCTGACACTAAGCTAAATGTCGAGTACTAATATTAGCTAGTACCAATCTACCACGATCTACCCTTGATCCACTTGATCAATACACAAGCCCACAAGCTACAAGAGATCTCCAAGATCTCAACTAGATCACAATGATCTACTCCCACTTGACTCGATATACCCAATCTACCCTTGATCTACTTGATCAATCACACAAGCTTCAAGAGATCTCCAAGATCTCGACAAGATCACAATGATCAACCCTCACTTGACTCAATCTACCTTATCTACCCTTGATCAACTTGATCAACACACTAGCTCACAAGCTACAAGAGATATTCAATATCTCTATAAGATCACAATGATCTTCTCTCACAAACTCTCAAAAGAAAATGAACTTGATGCATTCAAGATACAACAAGTATGTAACAAGTGTTACAAGTGCTCTAACTACAACTACAACACTTTGTATCTTCTTGGATACCTTGTGTTCTTCTCTTGCACTTGAAGAGGAATGAAGAGGATCTCTTGGTGGGATGAAAGGATCACTCTTAAACAAACTAAGACTCTCTAAATGATCAAAGAAAATGATCTAAGTGAGGAGGGATTAGACCAGAGAAAACTGACTGGAAAAATCAAGTTGAAAGTGTAAAATGGTCCACTATTTATAGGCAAAGAAAAACTAGCCATTACGCAGGGACGACACCACTAATTGTCAGATGGCACCACTAAATTTAGTGGTACCGTCGGTACTTTAGTGGTACCGTGGATGCTCCTCCATTTGTTTTTAGTGGGGAAGGTTTATTTGGGAATGTTTGGAGCTGTTTTGGGGGGGAAAATGACTGTTGGGATTTTTAAACTTATTTTTTCAAAATAAAACATTTCTTTTTAATTCAAAAATAATTTGTAAAATGTATTTTTGACAAAATATTTTGTCACATTAAAAATGTGAAGTTTAGAGAAAAATATAATCCTTTGATCATTTGTCATTTGTTTGTCCATACCTTGAGTGATTTACGTCGGGATGGAAATCTACGACTTTGTTGAAGCATACTTGAGACGTCGAGAGGTGTTGCTGTAAGTATGCATTGATGATTTGTGTTTACAAGTAACTTGCGCATTTTACGTTATGCATTACAAGTTACATGTTTGTCATTATTAAAAGCGAAGAAACCGTTTAGTTTAAATATTGTAATATTTGCACTAACACCCTTTGTTCATTTTACCAAACTACTGGTTCACTACCTATTCTCTGATGATCCTGATCTTGAGAAGAGTATGCTGGATTTAACAGAAATTGTTCATAGTGTGAAAGATGATCACAAGGTTAATGAGGTGAGAACAATTCCTACTAGCACACGTAAACAAGGCAAAAGGGTTCCAGAATTTCTTCTTTCTAATCAAATCAAGGCTTCTGCAACTTATCGTATATACGATGCAGCATTTCTCAAGGGAAAAGTTGGATTTTATTGACGATGATTCTCAATCGTCTCAAGTGAAGACACGAGGTAAAAAGCCTAAAGATGGTAGTTCTCCAAGCACTACTAAACAAAGAAAGCCAGCACCTCCCAAGGTCACAAAAAGAAAAGTTCCGTTGACTCTTCTCAAGGATCAACCCACACCTGAACCTTTCGGTGAATCAGACTCTGACACAGAGACAGAAAAAGAAGAAGTAGTGCATAGAGAAGAAGCAACAAATGATGATCCTGAAACAGAGTTGACAAAGAAGATGAGCTTGGAATCATTGAAAGAGGATAAAGAATGAAGACGGGGAATTATATTCAAAGAGGTTGATAAAGAATTGGGCGATGATGAAGAACAAGATGATGATGATGTAACGAAGCTGGTAGACAAAAGAAAACTCAAGATTATTTTTGTCGACACTTGAACCGACAAAGAGAAAGAACTCAACGAACTTGTCAAGATTACGAAAATCAACAGAGACTACCCTCAACCACCTCCGAGTCCGGTTAATCGACCCGGCGAGGAAGGAGGAACAAGTAGCACCCAACCTGATCTGGTTAATCAACCTGGTGGGGCTGGGCACACAACTATTGTTCCCACTTCAGATCCGGTCAATCAACCCGGTAACGAAGAAGAAAAGGATTAGGAAGGAAACACAATCATGACAGAGAACATTGAGAATGAAAACATGGAAGAAGATGCAAATGAGCAAGACACAATCATCACTGATGATGATCACAAGCAGGCAGCAATTGAAATTAAATTGGAGAGGAAAGCAAAAGAAGAAGAAGAAATGAGGTTACAATTAATTGTGGAAGAGGAGTTAAATAAGAAAGCTAAAGAAGATGAAGTAAAGAGGTTGAACGTGTCACAACTCGTAATTTCAGGTCCTTCTTCAAGTTTCAAAATTTTACTATTCATCTCGGAAAATCACTATTCATGGGCATCATTCATCATTTCGTAAACAAGGTTTACGGGTACTCAAATTCGCGTAACCAGTATGGTTTAGCTGCGTATTCATATATCATCAGTAACATCATTATCATATTAGGTCATGCACGGATTTGTGTAATTTTCATTAACGTATGTTCGTTTATTTATTAAACGTTACCACTCAGTCGTTACTACTAACGTTATACACGACACTCCCGACTATGATCTTAATATATTTTCATGCAAGCCTCGATCTAGACCCAAAACAAATAGCACTCGCAACATATAATAAATTTCACAACAATACATTTCTATTATAAAACTCGATCAAATATAATTTTCTTAATCTCATATGACTTCCTATGATCAGTACAAACTCAACAATTCGTTTCTCGTCCATTGTCCCCGATATAACTTGTTAAAGTTATTTTGGACACATTAAAATAAAATGTACGTTACTTATATATTATTATACCCGTACATTGCAATTCATGGACACGCCTATACACTTAAACTTATTACTATACATTATAATATCTAAATTCTATCTTTAAACCCATACTAATCCTCTACTCTCATTTTGGTCCAATCGTAGAGTACCTTAGGCAGCAAATAACAACCATGCTACTACACGTATCATAATGGTGTTGTTACAACACATCTCATGCAAACGTATACTGATCAACTTACAACTTACTAACATATCTCAATTCTTATCTAATAGATACTCCTTTCTTCATTCATAAACTCTTCCTCTCTCACTCGCATGTAAAATACCATCACACAAGTTTCACAATACATGAGCTCTTTCCATGCTCACTGCTTCTGTCGAGTAATTTAAGGTTCACCACAAGGATTGCTAGTTCGTACAAACCATCAACGAACGTCTCTCAAGACTCTAGTGCTTCCACGAACAAGTTACCAAGTTTCCATACTCCCTCCTCGTTCGAAACAGTCGAATACATCCCACCTTTTATAAGGTGTTGTAAGTCACTCTCACTCACACTTAGTTATACTTGAATATCTTGGATCATGCTATACGTATCACTCACACTTTCCATAAATATCTTCATGTTTCGTTGAGTTTAAAACCTAGCAAATATATTTACTTGAATCACGACAGGACAAAGAATGGACTTAAGAACTTGTTTCACGCTTAACACAACCAATACACACCTAGTTTCACACGTTCATAATGTCACTTGGACACAACCTCAACTGCCTAGGTGCATATGTGTTCACAGAATGATTTGGTCACGTTAAAATGGTCACCTTTAAGCATGGTTATGCGCATACAAAACCAAACGAAATGTCGAACTCGTTTCACCATCCATCAAACTAACAGTAGGTACTCACATCACTCACACATGAGCTTGTTTGATCAACCTTCCAAGCTCAAGGCACATGTCACTCGAGCAGAAGCTAAAACTAGTTTAAAAACCCTTAACGGGCTTATAAGCCCAACAAACAAAAATAAGCACTTAGCTTATAAGCAACGTATAAGCTGTTTTTTCCTCTGGAAATAAGCTGCGGAAATTTTTATAGAATTATTCCCCACATTTTTATGTATTTTGGACTAAAAATGCAAACAAAATCACCCCGAGGGACTAAACTTGCCAACTTGGTAAAAACAGGGTCTAAACCTGTCAAAACAGAATCTTAGGGATGGAAAATGATAATATATTAAAGTACAAGCTCAGAAAGTCATTTTGGTTAATATAGGTAAAAAATGTAACTTTATATAACTAAGGACTAATGGTGCAACGCAAACTCCGTTAGGGTATAAAGTGTAAAAACAGTGAAAGTTAAGGGTCACACAGTAACATTATTACATTTCAGTTCCAATCTTCATTTTACACATTACACCCTCATCTCGTACATTGTTCCATTTCGATCACAAATATTTAATTATACGTTATATTTATATATAACGATTTTAAAACGATTCAACCTAACGTTTCGTTTCAACCATTTCGAGAGAACGATCATTATGATTTCTGAATCATAACAACAAGATAATATTATTAATAATATTATTTTTGAACTTAAGGCATTTTAAGCCTATCACACTCACAATCACCGATTAAATCGTTATACGATTTCTCACTTTCACAATCGTTATTCGTGTTAAGTCGAATACTCAAACGTTACTATTATCCAGGTCGGGTGTGGAGGTGTTTCTGAACTCTCAATCAAACTTACAACTCAACTCAACCATTAACCACACAAGGTGAGTTTCATAGCCCCTACCTTTATACGTTTTGGATTACGTTTTGGGGGAGAATACATGCTCATTTATATTTAAACTCCATGCTTGTTTTACTTGAATCTTGAATTGTTTTCTCAAGCATTACCAATTGGTTGAAACCATTGATTTGTACTCAAAAGTATTATGTGTTACTTGTTACACACCCGATTGTTTACTCATGGACACTAGTGCATAAAATTAAACAGTTTATAGATTGCCTAAGCTAAGAACCAGTACCTACATTTCATGGGTACGTAGTTACCTGCAATTCAGGGTGAGGAGTCACCTACATTTCAAGGGTACGTAGTTACCTGCAATTCAGGGTGAGGAGTCACCTACATTTCATGGGTACGTAGTTACCTGCAATTCAGGGTGAGTAGTCACCTACATAGAATACTTAAGGTTTCGGTGTCATGAACTTAATACAACAATAACTCTATACATATAGTTGGAATATATTGTCATCGCTACACCTAATTATATGGCGGCATTGTCAGAATTGATTAGATGGCGACATTGTCAGAAATTGTTCATAGGCGACATTGTCAGAATTGATTGATGGCGACATTGTCATGGCTACATTATCACGCTTATCTTTGTATAGCGACTTTGTCACACTTAACTACGAATCTTGGTCCATATGTTACAGTTGTTTACCTAAACAAAATCTCATTTGGCAGTGGGTTGTAAACACACAGGTTGCAAGTCTTGTATGGGCGGGACTTGGGACTGAGTGGATTTACAATGCCTTTGCTGGGAAACATTCATTCAAATGCTTTACATTTTACAATAAACTCTATGAACTCACCGACCTCGTGTTGACACTTTAGCATGTATTTTCAGGTATGAGCATTAGCACGCTACTGGAGGCTTTGGCAGGGCATGACATGGTCATAGGAGACTCTGATAAACAATTGGGACCGTTCACTTATTTTAAGGGCCTATTTCCGCACTACTTTTCATAATATAAATTTAACACTTTTGATAATGAATTGCATTCTAAATGAATGAGGTAAAAAACCGTTCTTTGTACTTGTGTTGTGATACCAATTGAGTAGCACCCCAGCGACATGTATGCTTCCGCTGGACCCCGATTTTGGGGGTGTTACAGATTGGTATCAGAGCCATGGCTATAGAGAACTGGGTGATTTTAAAACTTAGACTATAGCTACTTCCATGAAAACTTAACTCTATGACCACCGCGTGCCTGCCTGCCAAGCTGATGCCTCATTTGTGGTTTTTTGCTGACATATTTAATGAGATTTGGGTCTTATTATCAAATCATTTATACCCACTTATTCTCTATGATTACTATAGATGTCTTTCATATAAGCATGCTCATATATCATACACGTCTCAGCGTTACGCCTTTTCCTTACGTAGTTTCATCATTCGACCTCGAGTTTAGTCACTTGCCTTACACTTTCAGAACGTCCTTTAAATGTGAAGGACATAGTGTTAGTATAACTGAGCTGAGTATTTTAAAATTCATTGAACCTCGGTGGAATATAGACTGGTCATCTATATTCGACCCGGGACAGTGGGACATAGCCTGACCACCTATGTACGACTCAGAGATGAATTTTGCAATATTGGGAATAGTTATAATAAAATTATGTCTCGGTTACATTTCTACTCGATTTCTAAAGGTTTCAAATCTTTCTTGTGTGAGTAAACAATCGTCGCAAGAACATTCACATCCCCATCTCTTCACCAAGTCCACTTCAGAGGCCAGCACGTACCGAATTCAGGGACTGAATTCCTTAAACGCGTGGAGACTGTCACAACTCGTAATTTCAGGTCCTTCTTCAAGTTTCAAAATTTTACTATTCATCTCGGAAAATCACTATTCATGGGCATCATTCATCATTTCGTAAACAATGTTTACGGGTATTCAAATTCGCGTAACCAGTATGGTTTAGCTGCGTATTCATATATCGTCAGTAACATCATTATCATATTAGGTCATGCACGGATTTGTGTGATTTTCATTAACGTATGTTCGTTTATTTATTAAACGTTACCACTCAGTCGTTACTACTAACGTTATACACGACACTCCTGACTATGATCTTAATATATTTTCATGCAAGCCTCGACCTAGACCCAAAACAAATAGCACTCGCAACATATAATAAATTTCACAACAATACATTTCTATTATAAAACTCGATCAAATATAATTTTCTTAATCTCATATGACTTCCTATGATCAGTACAAACTCAACAATTCGTTTCTCGTCCATTGTCCCCGATATAACTTGTTAAATTTTATTTTGGACACATTAAAATAAAATGTACGTTACTTATATATTATTATACCCGTACATTGCAATTCATGGACACGCCTATACACTTAAACTTATTACTATACATTATAATATCTAAATTCTATCTTTAAACCCATACTAATCCTCTACTCTCATTTTGGTCCAATCGTAGAGTACCTTAGGCAGCAAATAACAACCATGCTACTACACGTATCATAATGGTGTTGTTACAACACATCTCATGCAAACGTATACTGATCAACTTACAACTTACTAACATATCTCAATTCTTATCTAATATATACTCCTTTCTTCATTCATAAACTCTTCCTCTCTCACTCGCATGTAAAATACCATCACACAAGTTTCACAATACTCGAGCTCTTTCCATGCTCACTGCTTCTGTCGAGTAATTTAAGGTTCACCACAAGGATTGCTAGTTCGTACAAACCATCAACGAACGTCTCTCAAGACTCTAGTGCTTCCACGAACAAGTTACCAAGTTTCCATACTCCCTCCTCGTTCGAAACAGTCGAATACATCCCACCTTTTATAAGGTGTTGTAAGTCACTCTCACTCACACTTAGTTATACTTGAATATCTTGGATCATGCTATACGTATCACTCACACTTTCCATAAATATCTTCATGTTTCGTTGAGTTTAAAACCTAGCAAATATATTTACTTGAATCACGACAGGACAAAGAATGGACTTAAGAACTTGTTTCACGCTTAACACAACCAATACACACCTAGTTTCACACGTTCATAATGTCACTTGGACACAACCTCAACTGCCTAGGTGCATATGTGTTCACAGAATGATTTGGTCACGTTAAAATGGTCACCTTTAAGCATGGTTATGCGCATACAAAACCAAACGAAATGTCGAACTCGTTTCACCATCCATCAAACTAACAGTAGGTGCTCACATCACTCACACATGAGCTTGTTTGATCAACCTTCCAAGCTCAAGGCACATGTCACTCGAGCAGAAGCTAAAACTAGTTTAAAAACCCTTAACGGGCTTATAAGCCCAACAAACAAAAATAAGCACTTAGCTTATAAGCAACGTATAAGCTGTTTTTTCCTATGGAAATAAGCTGCGGAAATTTTTATAGAATTATTCCCCACATTTTTATGTATTTTGGACTAAAAATGCAAACAAAATCACCCCGAGGGACTAAACTTGCCAACTTGGTAAAAACAGGGTCTAATCCTGTCAAAACAGAATCTTAGGGATGGAAAATGATAATATATTAAAGTACAAGCTCAGAAAGTCATTTTGGTTAATATAGGTAAAAAATGTAACTTTATATAACTAAGGACTAATGGTGCAACGCAAACTCCGTTAGGGTATAAAGTGTAAAAACAGTGAAAGTTAAGGGTCACACAGTAACATTATTACATTTCAGTTCCAATCTTCATTTTACACATTACACCCTCATCTCGTACATTGTTCCATTTCGATCACAAATATTTAATTATACGTTATATTTATATATAACGATTTTAAAACGATTCAACCTAACGTTTCGTTTCAACCATTTCGAGAGAACGATCATTATGATTTCTGAATCATAACAACAAGATAATATTATTAATAATATTATTTTTGAACTTAAGGCATTTTAAGCCTATCACACTCACAATCACCGATTAAATCGTTATACGATTTCTCACTTTCACAATCGTTATTCGTGTTAAGTCGAATACTCAAACGTTACTATTATCCAGGTTGGGTGTGGAGGTGTTTCTGAACTCTCAATCAAACTTACAACTCAACTCAACCGTTAACCACACAAGGTGAGTTTCATAGCCCCTACCTTTATACGTTTTCGATTACGTTTTGGGGGAGAATACATGCTCATTTATATTTAAACTCCATGCTTGTTTTACTTGAAACTTGAATTGTTTTCTCAAGCATTACCAATTGGTTGAAACCATTGATTTGTACTCAAAAGTATTATGTGTTACTTGTTACACACCCGATTGTTTACTCATGGACACTAGTGCATAAAATTAAACAGTTTATAGATTGCCTAAGCTAAGAACCAGTACCTACATTTCATGGGTACGTAGTTACCTGCAATTCAGGGTGAGGAGTCACCTACATTTCAAGGGTACGTAGTTACCTGCAATTCAGGGTGAGGAGTCACCTACATTTCATGGGTACGTAGTTACCTGCAATTCAGGGTGAGTAGTCACCTACATAGAATACTTAAGGTTTCGGTGTCATGAACTTAATACAACAATAACTCTATACATATAGTTGGAATATATTGTCATCGCTACACCTAATTATATGGCGGCATTGTCAGAATTGATTAGATGGCGACATTGTCAGAAATTGTTCATAGGCGACATTGTCAGAATTGATTGATGGCAACATTGTCATGGCTACATTATCACGCTTATCTTTGTATAGCGACTTTGTCACACTTAACTACGAATCTTGGTCCATATGTTACAGTTGTTTACCTAAACAAAATCTCATTTGGCAGTGGGTTGTAAACACACAGGTTGCAAGTCTTGTATGGGCGGGACTTGGGACTGAGTGGATTTACAATGCCTTTGCTGGGAAACATTCATTCAAATGCTTTACATTTTACAATAAACTCTGTGAACTCACCGACCTCGTGTTGACACTTTAGCATGTATTTTCAGGTATGAGCATTAGCACGCTACTGGAGGCTTTGGCAGGGCATGACATGGTCATAGGAGACTCTGATAAACAATTGGGACCGTTCACTTATTTTAAGGGCCTATTTCCGCACTACTTTTCATAATGTAAATTTAACACTTTTGATAATGAATTGCATTCTAAATGAATGAGGTAAAAACCGTTCTTTGTACTTGTGTTGTGATACCAATTGAGTAGCACCCCAGCGACATGTATGCTTCCGCTGGACCCCGATTTTGGGGGTGTTACAGAATGAACAACAAAAAGAAGAGGTAGTCAAGAATACTGAAGAAGAAGAATAGCTTAATGCTGACGACTTTATACAGACACCTCCGAATTCACCTCCACCATCTCCCTCACCTTCTAATGATACTCCTCCAGCATCCTCTCCAGCTTCTCTTCCTGCTTCTCATAAAGATTTGGATTCAAACGACAACAATGATACTTCAACTTATGAATCATCATCTCATTCATCACCACCACCAACACAAACAACATCAACCGGAAAATCAATCAAGAAACCAGTCAACACAATGATCTCCAAAGCAACAAGCAAGATCAAGAAAGCCGTGAGAAAAGCTTGTTTAAAGAAACAAAACAAGCTTCAAGACCAATTGGAAACATTAACCAACACGGTAACAGGCTTGGTCAAACAAGTAAACGAGCTCCAAAGCACAAAGGCTCAAGTTGAAACCTTAACAAATGTGATAATCGGTCTTGTTGGACAAGTGAACGAGCTACAAGGCACAAATGCTAAAGTTGATGAGTTCCTTTCTGATGATGTTCAAGATAAGATGCTCACCGCAATCAAAGGGTAACACTAAAGAATACCTGAAGAAGTATTTGCCCAGAGTCGCATCGAAGAAAGTCAAAGAATTTCTTGAACCAAACATCGAAGGTCTTCTCAAAAATGTTGTCGCTACAATTTCACTCGTCCTACAAACCCAACCATCCAAGCCGAAGGAACCAACAATTGAAGAGCTTCAGATACAACTGTTTGAGAGATTGACAGCTCTTACAACACCAACTCCTAAACAAATAGCAATTATTGATGCGATCAAGGCTAATATCTCTAAGGATTCGTGCAAAACCGATGCTGATAAAGGTAAACGACCAAGATAAGATGAAGATCCTAATCCGAACTCACAAGCTAAGAAACCAAAGAATGTCGGGGGCTCGTCATCTCAACACAAGGAACCGGTTAATCCTTCAACAACTACAACTACCCAAAATCAACCAAAGGCATCCGGGTCAGTACCAAAAGCAGACGATCACTTTGTCTACACCGGTGATGACTTTGAGGAAGAGCCTGACTCAAGACCTGGTCCCTCATCAACCCCCAAAAGCAGTAAACACAAAAGCCAAGGCAGTAAAGGCAAGAAGCCAAAAGTTCTCACATGGCTTGACAATGACAACACTGCAGAATATAGGTGGTTTGATGAAATGATAAACGCTCAACCTCCTTTGCCTGAAGATGAAGAACCTCTTTCGGGACGAACTCTTGAATTTGCTCAAACCCTCAAGAAGGAGTTCCATATCAAGAAGATGACGAAGAAGGAATTAAGACGGATCAAGGATGATGCATTCAATCTTCTTAAAGAACGATCTGGATGCGTAGCCGAATTAGAATATCACTTGGAAAACATTACCCTTGCAATGTCTAACGATATCGACTGGCTTAACCCTGAGTCAAATGTTGATCACACCTCCGGGAAGCATGGACTGTACTTCACTGACTGGACCAAGCCCTTACCGATGGTAGGAAAACCTGACAAACCTAGAATTCCCTTCTGATTCTTCTTCAACACTGATTTGGAAAACCTACAACACGGGGATCCGACCCGCAAATACACAACCTCCTTGACTTACAGGATACCTTCTGCCAGATTCGACCACCCTGCCATTGACGACTCTACTATCGCAGCAGAGTAAAATCAAAACAAGATGTCAAACATGAGCAACGAATTGGCGCCATCATGGCCATTGAATCTACGTCAAAGTTTGATTACACTTATATGAAGAAAATTGTCGTCAAAAGAAAACATGAGAAGGAGTATGAATTTTGCGAAGCTGACTTTCCTGACTTGCATTTGAATGATATTGAAGATATGTATCTAGAAAAGATTCAAGGAAGAATGCGACGCTATTCAACGGAACTGCAATATTCTTTCATCACTTCTCTTCTTATCTTCATCAGACGTGTAATCATTTAAGAAAGAGTTGAAGATCTACAGCTAGGCATAGAAAGTTACCAACGACAACTCAACCTCACAAGACCACAACTTTCTTATCCTGGTATTCATGAAGCATCTCAGTACCAGCTGAAGAGAGAAGCTGCCTTCGGTTTCACCTACAGGAGTGCTCATGGAAATGTCAGCTTTATGCGATTTGACAAAATCCATAAGTTCTGTGATGATACACTAAAGGCGGTTCGAGATTGGTTGAATAATAGGTTGAATGATATAACAATTGGAAAGAGTCAAAGGTGGAATTCTAAAGAGTCAAGGGAGGTTCGTAACTTCATTAAGAGGATCGAGGAAAGGTTGAAGCGTAGAGATCAGATCAGACGATTAGAGAGCTATGTTAGAGGAAGTCCGAGCTTTCCAATCTAAACATTCCAAAGGCCGGGGTAGATGAGTTTGTGAGTAAATTGTGTATTGATTGATTTTTATCATTAATATGGCTTGTGCACATATAACAGTGCACAACCCGTACTCTGTAAAGAAAGGACCTTGGGGTACGCTTCAGTGCCTCAATCCTAATATAAGGAGCGAAAGCTTCTTACTTTTGAATAGAATTAATCAAATTTTTTAAAAGTTTTTTCATAATTCTGCTCAAAAGAACAAGTATTCCTTCTCGTAATTAAAACCTCAAAAAGTTATTTCACTTATTGAGGGGGAGTATTTGAAACAATCTTTGCTCAAAATGAAAAGTTCTTATTGGATTCTTCCCGTAAACCTCAAAAATCATATTTTAATCAAAAGTTTTCCAAAAACAACATCAATATGCTATTTTTGAGGGGGAGAAAAACAAAAGTGATTAAAATATGGTAACTAATGTGGAATCTCGTATGAGCTCAACTCAGATTTAACCCATGAATTGACGAAACTCAAATGTTAGTAATCGAAAGGACTTGTCCTGGACGGGTAATAATTTCAAGCTGGTCTAACCAGTGATGTAAGCGTGTCTCGAATAGGACTTGTCTAAGTAGAGTGTACCATTTCGAGTGATTCTCTTTGAATGTGACCAGGACGGGTAATAATTTCCACAACCACCATTACCATCATCAACACTACATCAATTTCCACATGCTCATACTAACATTACAAAGAAAGTTCTCACAAAGATCAAAGCAAATCAAAGTTCAAAGAAAGATTCTACGTCACGTAAAAGATTCTACAAAGTTGAAAGACAAAGATCAATAGCAAAGAAAAGAGAACCATTTAAGCATGAAGATTCAAAGTCAAAGGACGTATGAGCATGTTGGAAAGGGGTAAAGACACCAGAGACAAAGACGTTGATGAAAGGCAGAGAATACCATCACTTGATCACTACAACAACAAAGAACAAAGAACCAAGAACAAAGAACAAAGACCTAAAGTTTTGAAGACGTCTAAAGCCAAGAAAGTCAAAGTAAAAGAAAAGAATGAAGACGTCAAGCAACCATTGATAACCGAACCTTAGGGGGAGATTGTTGGGAATACGTTTTATTATTATCAAGTGTCGGTCATTCAATATATATATAATAGGTTTCTTTATAATAGGTCTTTATGTTAAGTTTTATTAATCGGTCAATGTAGAAGGCCCATGGGCCGTGTGTTTAAGTGAGACGTAAGGATGGAAGGGACTAGGAGTGTTGCCCTAGCCTTCCACTCCTATATATACTACATGTAATCACACATTACTCTTGTTGGTTATTTCATATATGTTATCAAACCTTTGCTACTCTTTTGTATGATATAATCGACCTACCATATCTCTTTCTCTCATCTCTATCTTACTTATATACTTGTGTTGATATCATTAAAGTGACCTAACACACCCCTATAAACTCATAATATCCACTATTAACTTACAATTAAAAATTTAAGGTAAACACAGTGTCTGCACGGGTGTAATTATGTAGAGTATGTTAGTGCAAATATTACGATATTTAATCTATACAGTCACGTTTTTTTGATTGATGACAAACCATGTAACTTGTAATACATAACGTAAAATGTACAAGTTACTTGTATGCTACAACACAAGTTCGTACATGTTTGTTATATTGCGTTATGATCAAAACCTCTAATAAACCATTAAACACATCTAGTAAAATAGTTTACATAAAGCCAAAAGCATTTTTATAAAACACTTATAAGTAACTTTTGTTACTTACACTTTTGTAAAAATACATAGTTAAATAAAACATGTAAATGGCTTGGACTATCTATAACCCAAAACCCATGACCCATAACCCATAACCCATGACTCATGTGTATTAATTGCATCATGCATTAAATGTGCATTCTTGGACTATCCATAACCCAAAACCCATGACCCATAACCAATAACCCATGACCCATGTGCATTAATTGCATCATGCATTAAATGTGCATTCTTGGACCATCCATAACCCAAAACCCATGACCCATAACCCGTGACCCATAACCTATGTGCATTAATGTACATTACATCATACATGACATCACAATGGGTAAAACCCATGACCCATGACCCAAAGTCCATAACCCATGACCCAAGATGTCTTTGACATCATGCATGACATCACATGACCCATGGACCTTAACCCATAACCCAAAACCAGGAATTGTAACCCAAGATCCGGACTGGTAATACCAGATAGCCGGATCCCTAGGTTATAACTGGCCGGATCCCTTTTGTAAGGGATCTGCTGGATCTGGGTGAACAGTGATTTCTTTGCCTATAAATACAAGGCCATTTCTTCATTGTTTAATACACCCTTTCACACACTTTCTCTCCACCATTTTTAACACATTTAGATCAGTAGGAAAACATGTAAAACACCTTCTTTCTCATATGATCATAATGCTTCTAACTTTCATTTTGTTGTAAGCATACTCCTGAAGTGATCCTCCAAAGTAAGCCTAGAGATCTTGCATCCTTACCTATTGAAGTGATCCTCCAAAGCAAGCTTAGAGATCTTGCATCCTCATCCACCACAACCAAACATACATGAAGATCTATCACAACAAGCTTAGGGAACTTGTGATCTTCATTGAAGGCTTTCTATTAAAGGAAGTTCATTTAGTTTAGTCATTCATATCCATTAGACACATTGTCTTGGATCTTATCTTGTATCTTCTTCTTGTATCTCTAACTAGATTAGATGGTTTATGTGTTTGTGCCATAAAACACAAGGTTTGTTATGTTGGGCCACAAAACATAACGGGTGTCATAGATGTGTTATGTAGATTGGTATAGTAGGGCGTTGGTCTCTCATGATGTGTTGTGTTGATCGGGTAGTGGTTCCTCCTTTGTAATTGAACCCGATATCTAGCCTTGTACCAGATAAAGTGTAGGCGACGAAGGTTTGCCTCTACCTCGTGGAAGAGCTCGGTATCTAGCCTTGTACCGGATAAAGTGTAGGCGACGTCGTGTTGGTTTGGTTCGCCATGTTAAGGACTCGGTATTTAGCTTTGTACCGGATAAAGTGTAAGCTATGTTGTGTAACGTTTCTATGCCGAGAATGGAGCTTGTTGATCTAGTGAAGTAACTCTCGAGTTGGATACTCGGGGAGTGGAGTAGGGCGAAGAGGAGCTTCGAGACCGAACCACTATAAATCCTCGTGTTGGTTTGCGTATCCTTCTCACTTATCGCTTTACTTTTATTCTTGCTTTATATTGTTGATTGTCTTTGTGTTAACACTTTACATATTACGTCAAGCTTGATCGGCAATTTGTCATAAGGATGTTTTAAGAAAAGAAATATGAACTGGACTAATAATGGTGAGACTTGATTTATACTATATTTGATACAAAAGTTTTTAAGTTCAAAACGGAAACGTATTCACCCCCTCTAGCGTTTCCATATCGTTTCCACAATTGGTATCAGAGTGGGTTGGGTCTAGGTTTAAAACAAATGATTTTTTATAACCGAGTAAGGTCCTTGTATCAAATTTTCAGTGAAGTTAAGCATTATATGAAAAGTGTTTTTTTGATTTTTTTCTTTGATGTTTTGTTGTTAGATATCTTGTTATTCAAGCTTGAATAAAGATTAAAATGGGTAATATAAGTTGACTTAAAAATATACAAAGTTTAAAAATTTTCGCCGGGTCAAAATATGTATTTTGGTGAATCTGTGTCAGATCCGCGGATCCCTTTGTTATCAAAGGACGGATACCTTTTGGAAGGGATCCGGCGGATCCGTCTGCACAGAGGACAGTTTTTGATAAATTTCAAAAATTCATAACTAATTAACCGTAAATCCGTAGAAGTCGTGCCACCTATCGTTTTAAAGGTATTTGAGTCTACTTTCATATGAAAATAATTTCATACACTGATTCAAAACAAAAATTTACAATATCCTTGATTTATAATAGAAAGTCATTTTTTGGTCATAACATTTACACAAACTCTTGGTCTATTTGGAAACAAATGTCTTCATCTTTGAATATTAATGTGTTTTCTTTTGAAACTAAAGTTTTGGTCATATTTAAATATAAAGAAAACTAATCAAGCTTGGTATACATGTTTATATTTAACACAAAGCGACGAAAAGAACTTCCGTATGCTATGCTAAATGATTAATTACTTTGCCTTGCACTACTTGATCGTATGCTTATCTCAAATAGTTTTGTGCTTGTTTATTTGTGTAACATATGTGTTTTCCTTGCCATGTTATTCATTTGCTTGTTTATCGAGTTAGTAATATTTACTAATCAATGTGCTATTTGGAGGAGTGTTTGGGATAACATCTAGTTGTGTTGAAAATGTTATTTTCTTAAATACTTGGATAAGTCATATAAGTTGAATAATGTTTAAAACATGTAATATGCTATATGACTTCTTGTTGAGTTTGTTATTTTTGCAACATAAATGTATTATGTGCTTATATGTTAATTGATTTATTGATTTCATATTTTCTTGTGTTGTTTTCTAAAACGACAAGAATGTACATCGGATCATAACTCACATTTGTGTTGATGATGTACTTTCCTGTCTTCTTCTCCATGATCGCATTCCAAGCTTCATAGTAGGATTGACAACTTGATTGTTTCATCCGAAATACACAAGTAGATTATTTTGCAATGCAAATATAATTGATCATATCCGAAAATTCAAACTTAAGCTTCCCAACAACATAATTTGAAACCCCACATCCTACACTCTATATTAAAACATATTGTTTGCTTCCGTCTTTAACTCTAAAAATCGTCACACCAATTTATAAACCTTTTAACATGAAATCTTTGTCACCTTAGTTGTTATGCATTTGCATCAGGCATAATATTAATATAACGAAGCAAAGTATCATCATTGTTACTCTTCGATAGGCCATTGTAGGAATATAAATTTTCCTAACTTGAGAATGAATACTGGAGAACTTATTGCACTAGAAACTCAATTTGACCTAACGGTTGACTTGCTTCCGAAAAGTTGGGTATGTGGAATCACCCGTAAAAATGGTCGTGTTTAGCCTTAATTGAGCACCGCTAGTAATAGTCTCATATTCATTCTCTCACTTGAAAAATCTCTACTCCTATGGTATCCTAAAGTAAGTTTACAATGGCAATACTTTGCATTGTCTTGGGATTACTAATCAAACAAGTAGTAAATTTGATTTTTCTTTTGTTAGTCAATCACAACCACTTGCCTCATCAAGCGAATATCTTGCTTTGATCGAGAAGAGATACATGACTTCAAGAATAAAGTTCATTGTATGCTAATCACCATCCGTAATGACCATAGTTAGCTCATTGCCTTCATTAAACCAAAGCAACCTTTTAAACAATCTACTTTCTTATATTCTTTATCTCTTGTTAAACTCATTATGTTGGATGTCCACCAATTATGGGGGAAGAAAATTCATTCACATAATCATCCTTTAAGAACGCATATACATGTGTTTCTTACTCTTCAAATACCAACACATAGGTAAACATCTCTTAGCTAAAACCAACTCACAGAACCACTCTTGCTTCAACCCTTTCTAATCCAACACTTATCTTTCATCAATGCTTTATCAAAAGAAGAACACATCATGCGGTTGACAACTTCTTCATCTTCAAAACCAATAACTCCATATCTGGATTAAGAAAGCCTAGGATTATCCTAAACTAGCATGCCACAACTCTATTGTCTAAAGGACACTATCACATATCCTCTTTACTCTTGACACATACCTTGCACGCCATTGTTAGTGCAAACGATGTACTAAATCTAGACGGTCTCTTTCGACACTTACTATTATGAAAACTTACTTTGATTTTTGATATGTGTAAGTTATCTGCGCGAGCCCACTATGTTGTTTTAGTTCTCAGACGCCAGATCCCTTTGGGATAACTGGCCGGATCCATTTTTAAATGGATCCGGAGGAACCGGTTGAACAGACATCGATTTTATACCTTTCTACCTCTCTCTCCCTTTCCAGACCTTATTAGATCAGTTTCTAATACTCTTTTAGTCACAAATAAGCTCTCCTCAGCCTCAGTAGATCCTATACCTTCCTAAAACATGACTAAGGATCCCTCTAGGATGTTTATGATTTATCATTTCTCCAAAACTCAACAACTTTCCATTCTGGTGCTTACACCATCTTTCTCTAATCCTAATCCAACTATCTCCATATTCTTAGTAATTTTTATAAATTTATATTAGCCAGCTTCTCCCTAAAATGGTCTAAAAATCAATCTTTTAATTCTTATGAATTTTTAAAAAATTTATAATTTTCTCTACCACCACTCTCTGACTTCTATCAACATTAGACGCCTTCTTAACCTAATAAATTAGCTCTTGATCACTCTTGATCACTCATTAGGCTTCTTTTCATTTCATTTCCTTATAAAACTCATCACTAGTCACATCTCATCATTAACTTAAGTTCTCAGGACCTTTATCACTTAAAGCAACCTTCTTTCAATCATAACACCAGCCTATATTAGCTAGTACACTTAAAATGCTCAACCAAATCCCTTCTTTCCTATCTCTAGTAGCCGCATCCCTGGGCTAAAGCTGGCCGGATCCCTTCTGAGAAGGATCTGGTGGATCCGGGCAAACAGAGCAGTTAAAAACATATTCTTTCATCTATAATCTTCCTTTCTCCACTCAAACACTAGGCTCAACACATAGGATTATTAGTTTCTTTTAAGGCCATGTTCTTTAGTCTTTCTCTTTAAATCTTGATGCAACATTCATGGAAGAAGAAACTTTTTATGTTTATAAATGTGTTCCGTATATGTGACCATTTATGTGTTCTCTTTGGTTTACATGATATTATGTGAACAATTTTTCTATCTGTACTAGTTGACAAAATTGTTTTCCTTTTGTACTAACTCATTTGGATTTGTGTAGGTTGACAATGGTCAAAGTTCATCATCAAGTGAATGTTTGCTCATTCGCACATCTATCATATTCCTCATCTTCCATTATCTTTACCATCTTCCTCCACTTCTTTCACTACTCATAGAGTCATCATGACTACCACCATAACTCCATTCTATCAAACCATCACTTTCATCTCTTAAACCAACTTCTTCTAAACCTACACCCTAAAATATTCCCATATTTACACAACCTACATGAGTTTCACCTCTTGAACCTCGACTTCTCTCCTCTACTACACCTCATTCTTCACCTCACCTCATCCTTTCTTAAACTCTCTAGAAAATTTACCCACGAGAACTAACAATCCTCAACCACAACCTACTTGTGTCAACCACATCCTACCAGTGTCTCACTACCACTACAATACATGTTCGTTGAACCATCTTCCACTAACATCTATGTTGTCAAAAGCCAAGTGAATTTCGTAATGAAATGCATCTCATTCCCAAATACATTCTTTCTACCTTGAACAACCTTACATCCTCTAAACCAACCACGATGATGCAAGTAGTAGGATTATTTCCTTTTTGACGCTAATCTTTTCTTTGTAGGTTCTTCTTGACACCCTCGAGCAAGGGGGAACTCTAGTCGAGCATCTATAGTATGCATCATCCAAGGACGAATATAGTTTTGCACTAGGGGTGCAAACGAGCCGAGCCGAGTCCGAGCTTTACTATACTCGAGCTCGGCTCGTCAGTTTTTTAACAAGCTCGAGCTCGAGCTCAGCTCGATCTGAGCCTTTATTTTTGTGCTCGAGCTCGGCTCGTAAGCTTTTCACAAAGCTCGAGCTCGGCTCGCATATGCTCGAGTAAATAAAAAAGATGTTTTTCACGAGCCAAAGCTCGGCTCGAGCTCGCTTTATCTGCTTAAACAAGCCTGAGCTTGATTTGAGCTCGAAAAAGCCATTTTAATGGCACTTAATAATCTAAATATATGAACAAATATGCAAACAAAAATTAATGTTAATGCATCAAAAAATAAAGGAATGTTACATAAACCCAACAATTAAAAGTTTTGGCATCGACACAAATAACAATCCATAATTGTAAGACAAAGTTAATTCCTCCAAAAGTTAAACCATCAAAAAAAACCACAAAGCAGATGTTGTAGTTAATTTAAGTCTTTTTAACGCTAGGTAGTAAGACCTCACACGGTATGTCCTCCTTCTACAAAATAACAAAAATTAAGTTAGTACTTAGTAGTTATAATAATGAAGTATTAATATATATTTTTTGAGGTTTGAAAATGTACCTTTAGCTTCTTCTTTACACCATAAATTTGTCGTATCCAATCCCCTCCACAAATCAACATTTCAACAGTGGTAGGCGCCAACGAAGATCGATACGGATCGATTACTCTCCCACCGGCACTAAAACTTGACTCGGAAGCAACTGTGGAGACTGGAACAGCTAGAATACCCGATGCCATCAAGGACAAAACAGGAAATTTAAGCTTGTGAGTGTGCCACCAATTTAACAAATTAAATTTAGGTATCTCATCTTGTTTAAGTTTCAATACAGATTCTTCAAGATATATTTTTAATTCTGATTTGCTAGGTCTCTCCACTTCAACCTCTTTAAGAAACTCCCCGAATGCTTGCCATCCAGAAGTTGGCATCTCTTCGATAGGTCTTGAGTTAACGCTGCCGCCAGAACCTTCACTTTTTTGACTTGTTACCTCTTTGATCGATGCATCATGCATCTCCAAGTAGTCTTCAAACATAGTTTCAAGTGCTTTTAACACGTCAGTCTGATTTTCAACAGCTTCTGTGGGTGAGTATATCAATGGATAAACGAATTCAACATATTTGAACTTTAACCGAGGATCGTACACTCTAAAACAATCTGCCTTAATTGTAGTCCTACTTACCGACTCAAACAATGGATTCGCTGTCTTCATCATGTAATTGAACATGATATTCTCAACAGTCGAGAACGGTTGCTCAGTCGCCATTAACCAGTGTACAATTGATTCCCTCATCTTAATACCATCATACTTTGCACCAGGTCCAACCAGTGGAGGAGGCCGATTACCAGTCATGGCATCATCAAGTGGCGGAAAATTGAGCAATCGTTGACTTCTCTTAAACTGTTGGCGCTTAAAGCATTTAGCCATGTGTCTGTTCCATGTTGTTGTAGGCTTGCCTCTACTTACCGCCATATATTCTTGGCAATGAATGCATTGAACTTTTTTTCCCCATTAGGAAGAGTAACTTCAATGATATCATCCCATACTAATGCAGTTCTTTTACGTTTATGCTGCGATTGCACATCATCTAGACCACTAGGATCATCCTCGTTATTTTTTTGAGTTGATCCAGCGATGTTTTCATCTCCATCAAGGTTAATGTACTCTTGAGAAGACATATTCTCACCTCCTTGTCGCACTTGATTCGATGTTGAGCCTTGCATTGAAGATCTACATTGACAATATAGATATTGGTTAATAAATTATACACATGAAGCAAACTGATAAACTACAAGCTAAATCAATACAGTTATTATGAACTACAAGCAAACTGATAAACTACAAGCAAACTGATACAACTACCTGTTTAGGTTAAATAAAACTCTACATTTATGCTGATAAATAACAAACGCATATCAGTTATTACCCTAGATTATATTACAACTAGAAACTAGATTTCATAATTTTATGCTAAAAATCTAAGGCACGAAGATTAGGAGTTAGGAAGAAGATTTCATACCTTAAATTTTTGATTCACGAAAGTCTGATGAGTTTCACACGGATTTTATCGGTTGATTCAGTCGTCGACGTCTTCTCGTTCTAGGGTTTTTTAGGATGAAGGAGACTAGAGGATTTGGGGGGAATGGAGAACTGACATTTTTTAATCTGGGGAAGAATAGTGAAGGCTAGAATAGACATTAGGGTTTAGATAAAGTATTGGGCTTGGTTATTGGGCTGCTATGATATATACTTATATGTATTATAGCGGGCTGCTATGTTATAACGTAAGGCTCGATAAGGCTCGACGAGCCTACTCTGTTAGTGCAAATATTACGATCTTCACAAGCGAAGCTCGAGCTCGGGCTCGATAAGTAAACGAGTTGATTTTCAGGCTCGACAAGGCTCGGCTCGTTTCGAGCTTTTTATCGAGTCGAGCTCGAGTAGCTCGCGAGTAGCTCGGCTCGTTTGCGCCCCTATTTTGCACTAATTCTTATTTTGCAGATTTTCAAAAACACATTTAGAGTACTTGACGCCCTCAATAAGGGGGAGCTTTCGTCAAAGCCAAATCATTGCAAAAGTTTGCAATACTTTCGTCTTAGCCTTCCTAAAACACTTGATGCCCTCACTAAGGGGGAGCACTCGTCAAGGGGGAGCAAAGACGCATCACTTTACATCTCATTTATCCTTCTAATATCTATTATTCTTATTTTTCTCTAACCTCATATCCAAGGATCATTCTTATAGCTTTTTTGTAGCTTTCTTTTTCTTGTGTTTCTCAAGGTTCTTCTTACAAGACGAGATCATGATTCTTTCATACAAGTCTTCCAAGCTTAAAGAGAAGTGTTGCTAGACTTAGGGGAGCAATAAAGGGTTTTCAATTTAACTTCACTAGGGATGATGCAAGCTCGCCATTCTTGGGAGAAATAAAGTTTAACTCCAAGGACACACCCTTTTTGTTTCGACAAAAGGGGGAGAAGAGTGTAAACGGAGAAGGTAATGTAAAGGAAGTACGGACACAAGTAACTTTAACATTTTACCTATCTATTACATTTACATATATTTTGTCATCATCAAAAAGGGGGAGATTGTTAGTGCAAATATTACGATATTTAATCTATATAGTCTCGTTTGTTTTGATTGATGACAAACCATGTAACTTGTAATACATAACGTAAAATGTACAAGTTACTTGTAATCATATTTTGTCTCAACATACTTTCAACATCTCTCGACGCCTCAAGTCCTTGTATGCTACAACACAGGTTCGTACATGTTTGTTATGTTGCGTTATGATCAAAACCTCTAATAAACCATTAAACACATCTAGTAAAATAGTTTACATAAAGCCAAAATCATTTTTATAAAAAACTTATAAGTAACTTTTGTTACTTACACTTTTGTAAAAATACATAGTTAAATAAAAGATGTAAATGGCTTGGACTATCCATAACCCAAAACCCATGACCCATAACCCATAACCCATGACCCATGTGCATTAATTGCATCATGCATTAAATGTGCATTCTTGGACTATCCATAACCCAAAACCCATGACCTATAACCCATAACCCATGACCCATGTGCATTAATTGCATCATGCATTAAATGTGCATTCTTGGACTATTCATAACCCAAAACCCATGACCCATAACCCATGACCCATGACCCATGTGCATTAATGTACATTACATCATACATGACATCACAATGGGTAAAACCCATGACCCAAGATGTCTTTGACATCATGCATGACATCACATGACCCATGGACCTTAACTCATAACCCAAAACACGAAATTGTAACCCAAGATCCGGACTGGTAATACCAGATAGCTGGATCCCTGGTTTATAACTGGCCGGATCCCTTTTGTAAGGGATCCACCGGATCCGGGTGAACAGTGACTTCTTTGCCTATAAATACAAGGTCATTTCTTCATTTTTCAATACACCTTTCACACACTTTCTTTCCACCATTTCTAACACATTTAGATCAGTAGGAAAACATGTAAAACACTTTCTTTCTCATATGATCATGATGCTTCTAACTTTCATTTTGTTTTAAGCATACTCCCGAAGTGATCCTCCAAAGTAAGCCTAGAGATCTTGCATCCTTACCTACTGAAGTGATCCTCCAAAGTAAGCTTAGAGATCTTGCATCCTCATCCACCACAACCATACATACATGAAGATCTATCACAACAAGCTTAGGGAACTTGTGATCTTCATTGAAGGCTTTCTATTAAAGGAAGTTAATTTAGTTTAGTCATTCATATCCATTAGACACATTGTCTTGGATCTTCTCTTGTATCTTCTTCTTGTATCTCTAACTAGATTAGATGGTTTATGTGTTTGTGCCATAAAACCCAAGGTTTGTTATGTTGTGCCACAAAACATAATGGGTGTCATAGATGTGTTGTGTAGATTGGTGTAGTAGAGCGTTGGTCCCTCATGATGTGTTGCGTTGATCGGGTAGTGGTTCCTCCTTTGTAATGGAACCCGATATCTAGCCTTGTACCGGATAAAGTGTAGGCGACGAAGGTTTGCCTCTACCTCGTGGAAGAGCTCGGTATCTAGCCTTGTACCGGATAAAGTGTAGGCGACGTCGTGTTGGTTTGGTCCGCCGTGTTAAGGACCCGGTATTTAGCTTTGTACCGGATAAAGTGTAAGCTATGTTGTGTAAGGTTTCTCCGCTGAGAATGGAGCTTGTTGATCTAGTGAAGTAACTCTCGAGTTGGATACTTGGGAAGTGGAGTAAGGCAAAGTGGAGCTTCGTGACCGAACCACTATAAATCCTCATGTTGGTTTGCATATCCTTCTTACTTATCGCTTTACTTTTATTCTTGCTTTATATTGTTGATTGTCTTTGTGTTGACACTTTACATATTACGTCAAGCTTGATCGGCAATTTGTCATAAGGATGTTTTTAGAAAAGAAATATGAACCGGACTAATAATGGTGAAACTTGATTTATACTATATTTGATACAAAAGTTTTTAAGTTCGAAACGGAAACATATTCACCGCCTCTACCGTTTCCATATCATTTCCATAGAGTATATTCATATGCAATAGCTTTTAAACTCGAAATATTATGTATTAAAACATAATAAATAATTTATGTCAAAACCTTGTGCATTATAACTAGTATAATATATAAGCAGTAGTAGAGCATCCATTTTTCTTAATATCACCTCAATTCTAATTAGCAAAGGCTATAAGAGAGAGGAGAATCTCCACAAACCTTGGTGAATGGTCCCTTTTAAATATCTAAGAAAGCTTGAAGATAAAGTTTGATACTAAATGATTGTAATACTCTTCAATTTTTTTATTTTTATAGTATTTATTTATTTATTTAATTTTGAATATAAAATTATTAAACAAAAAATATGACGCTTGACAAGAAATACGGAGTGAAAACTGATAAAAAAAAAATACAAAACAAAAATTGGTAAAAACTGTCTTATACTATTTATATTGAGAGTAAAAATGACCATGATAAAAAAAAATATATAGGAGGTATGAATAACAACTCCTAGCTTCAATTCAACAAAGGAATTAGAATCTTATTAACCAAGTTGTTTCCCTTTCCAATATTACTAAAGAAGGTCAACATATTATTGCCATATTGTGAAGGAATTTGAATAACATGGAGTAAGAATAATCCTATAACGACAACAACCACTAATTGTTTTAACCACTTTTCTAAATATTATTTGTTTTTCTGTCTTTATGGCTAACTACTTGGAGTATTTCGATTCAATACTGTGGTTATGAAAAGCAATTTGATTCTAAATATCACATCTTTTATATAATAAAACAAAACCCCTAGTGGGGACTTTTTCATTTCAAAAAAATCAAATCATTCCTTCTTTGGTAATAATTTTTTTAATTAGATTTAATTTGTTAGATGTAGAAAAATAAAAAAAAAAAAGTTAATTATTTCCTAATTTGCTTAAAAAGATTAAAAAATCGTTTTTGTACTCACATATATAAAAAAAAGTGAAAATACACATGGGTCTCAACGACATTTTTAAATAAATATGGACCAAAAATGTAATTTAAAAAACAAAACCGGAGTCCACCCTATCCAATCTCACTGTTAATATTTTTTCATCACCATAATGTAATTAAGAAGAAAAAGCTCGCTTACATCATATGAACCGTAATCTAATTCGTGATTTAGCAATAAGGTTTGTTAATCATCAGTCACCTATTTTTGTGCTCTATATATTACTGAATCGTTATTATAATTAATTAGTTTTATTATTGTATATGAGTTAAATAATTGGGCATTTGATTAGGGATTGATAATTGCTATTTTGGTTATTTGTGGTGTAATTAATTGCCTAAAAGAGAACTTCACATGTCAAATACAATGAAAATAATTAAGTTTAATGTTGGTCCAGAAACGATATTTTATACAATAACATTGATGTAGGTCTTTGGAAGAGAACTTATCTTATTTGTTAGGTTGACAATTTTAGGTAACATTTTGTTTAAACAGTCTACTAGCAATTTAGTTTTTGAGTAGCTATAGATATTATGAGTATTTGTCAATGTTGAAGTTGAAGAGTTCCTAATTGAGCCGCAATCTCAAAGTTTGAATCTTTATTGGCATAAGGGTTAATATTTTTAACGGCTAATCTGGTGCTAACCTCATAAAAGTTATAAGTTACTGATTAAATTTAGTAAAAGTTTTAGACTTAAAAGTGTCAAACTTTTTACGTTTTCGCTTAATTATATATCGAGAATGTGGTATATAAACTGTATAAATCATATATTCATCAAGTTATATACAAATCATAACCCTTAATTAAAAGACAATTAGCATGGAACAAGTAATATGGTATTATTTGGCACTTTAGCAGTTTGTTTAACCGTTATAATACACTAGAATAATAAAGAAGGTTAATGGTGTTCATATGTACGGTCATAACCGTATCATGCTTTCAAGGTCACCGCTAATTAGCAATCACTTTCATAAAAATATTAATACAATATATATTGAGATAAGTGGTACATATATAAGCCTACCTGACATTTACGAACGATTAAAAAAATATATACTAACTTGGCATGAGCATTTTATAATATGAACGATGTTAGATATACACCTTTTGCAACATATATAAGCCTACCTGATATTTACGAATGATATATTGATAACTGAAATTAAAAATAAAAACATTCACTAAGTTTAATGACTAAGTTGGCATGAGAATTTTATAATATGAACGATGTTAGATGATCTAATGTTTAGATAGCTTATTTCTAACTACTAATCTGATTAGCAGGTACATATTAGCTCTAAAGGAAGCTGCTAAGTAGTTAGAATACACATAAACTGACAAGTCGAAAATCGGATTGGTGATGTATCGAGAAAAGGTTATGAATTTGTATAAGCAAATGCGCAAGAACATCCAATAGTTGTTCTGGCATTAGAAATTATTATTGCCAAACAAGAGAGGAGCTACAAAGCACTTGAAGACACATTCTGGTTGCTGTCTCAGAAGGTGAGGAAGCTTGTGTGAAGTATAGGAATTGTGTGAACTAGACGACATTACTTTTGTTACAATGATACGTGCCTACAAAGCCATGGGAATGGTTGAAGCTGCGCAAAGTTTGGAGAATAAGATCATTATGTGCGTACATATTGTCCAATTACTTCCAGATATATGGTCACCTTGCGTCTTTATCAAGCAACCAGATTGTGGAAGGTGAAAGGTACGCAGAGCATGCAGTAAGAAAGTTTGCTTAAACAGAAACGTTCAGAAATAAGTTTCTGTTCTTTACAAACTTTTTTCATATTCTTGGACTAAACTGTATTTTTTTTAAAACTCCAGACTTAATACAATACCAGTTTATATTGTATTACAATTCTAATACGGCACAAATTTTTTTTAAAAAACTCCAGACTTCTTAATACAATACCAGTTTATATTGTATTACAATTCTAATAGGGCCTAAACTAAAACCGACTTAAAGCATTATATAAACTCAATTGATAGCCCAAGTTTTTTATTCCAACGAATTTATCATCACAGCTATCTGCAGCTCATTCAATAAAACTCAACAAATCACCAGGTTTTCTTTTTCATCTTTGTAGAAACATATAAAAGATTTATATTTAATCCTCATCTTATTCATCAGGATTTCTTTTTCATCTTTGTAGAAACATATTTAAATTTATTCAGATTAAATTGATTTTAGCAGGTGCTTAATTTATCCAGTGTTTCAAGTTTCCCCGAGTCCTAAATGATTAATCATGGTCCATGTAAGTTAGAACATGACCCGAAAATGAACAAAGTAAACATATTTACTAGAGCACGCAAGAAGTTTGAATTAGCTGGAATGTTGGAACATCTTTGCAGGATCAAAGCTCTGCATAGGCGGGCATGAACCAAAGATCTGGTGAGTGAGTTGGAGAGCGGGTTGCACAACAGGTAGTTCTTTGTCAATTTCCTCTATCAGATGGTGTGGACTAGCAATGCTCCACTTAAACCAAGACGCAAGAGGGAACCGACTTTTTTTATTAAGTGGATGTTTCTTTATTCTTGGACAGCGTGTGAGCCACTCATTATTCTAGAAGCCGATTCTACAGAACTACATGAGTAAGAGATTATGGCACTCTATTATATCACTATTATATCACTACGGATTCTACAAAGGATCATTGCAATACCTCAAGTTATATCAGAGGTAAGTTGCTCATCAGATAGAAGATGCTCACTATTTATGGTTACTTTACAATAGGAAAATTTAGTAGCGGTTTGTTAACGTGGGGTAAACGTACCTCGGAGGTCCGGGATTGAGTAGCTGAAAATAGGATTGACCTTGATGACTTGAGACTGTAACTAAAGCTTGAATAAGTTTTAAACCGAAAGTAACCATCTTTATCAGCTTTAGTCGGTTTGTACTTATGGGTTTCATTTAGTCCAAAAAGTATGATGATGATAATATGTGGGTGAAGAATGTGAATGCGGGCTTGCTTTGGATAGCCTTGTGAAGGTCATTAATGAGGAATGTGGCACAAGCCATTATGCAAAAGGATTACTTATCTCCATAATGAGTACTTTCTTGCTTAAAATTTGGGCTTAAACAAGTCCAAACCGGAATAGGTCATGTTTTAGCATGGGTTAGGGATGAATTAAGTATGGGTCAAAACGGGTGCAAACCGGAACAGGTCATGTTTTAGCATGGGTTGGCCCGCAAAATACATTTTTTGTAAATTAAATTTGTCCCTCGAAAAATTTTATATCTTTTTACAGCTAATAGATGCTTTGGTTATAGATCATGATTACAAATAAAATAGCATCAAAAATATTAATCTAACTATACTAATGATATGGTTTAGGAGGTGTAAGTCGTTCAACAAATGATCTATTGTTGATCTATTTCTTTCAACAAATGATCTGGATACATAATAAGTTTTTGAGACTGTTTGGTATTGTGCTTTAAAAGCTACCGTGTGATATCGAATTGAATAATAAGAATAAGATAGTCAAACTGTATGTTCATGTTATCTACTTTGTAAAATTTGTTGTATTCATGCTTTATAATTTTTCTTGTGCAGCTGCATAAATGTTTCTAAATTTGAAACAATATGGTGAGAAACTTAGAAGCTCTGAAGAGGAACTCCAGGTCAGTGTCCAATATTTGTAGCTATGACATTAACAAGTATTTTCTAGAAATGGTTGTATTTTATTGATAATGGTTGTATAGAAATGAAATGGATCAATGGGTTAATTTGGGTCAGATTGATCAATCAATTTAAGTAGTAATCTAAGTTGTTTTCCTAAAGCATATAAGCTGTTAAGATCATATTATTTGAAATATGTACATTGCTGTAACCGTAACGAATGCATAAATTAGTTGCGGGTCATAATAACCTGAATTAATGTGTAATAAACATTGTTGTTGTTTGAGTTAAATCATGTGCGTCGAATGTTATTTGAAGATGAAGCATGCTGGTAACAGGTCGAAACGGGTCATTTTTTGTTATGGTTTAATAGTTGATACGATTGTCTAGCACTCTAGCTGATATGGCTGGAAGCCTGAAATTGATGCTCTTCATTTGTTTTCTTTCTTTATTTTCAGGTATTTAAGGAAGGGTGACTTGTGTTCATATTATAGCTGATCAAGCTGTGATCTTTCTGATTCATTATACTTGAATAAAATGTTGTGTGCCATATGCCCATGTGCAATTTCTCACACACGAATTAAGTGTTTGGTAATCTTATTTTAGATATAATAAATAAGGGCAAATGGCACAAAAAGTTACCCAACTTAGGGTCTGTTTCCAACTATTTTTAAGCCTTTGATCTCCTAAATCATTTTATATATGGTTCTAAAAATTGGACAATAAGTATTGGCTGGTCAATCTATAGTGAATCAGCCTGTTCTCGATCCTTAATAAAAAGGTATGTCTTTTTGTTTCTATGATGATAGCGATTTAATGAAGGATTCTGCAGATAAAGTAAGAAACTAGCACAAGAGCTATTAGATTTTTTGTGTGAGAAGAAAATGTTACCTTAAAAATGGTAAAGGGAGGTAGATGTGAAGCAAATGTTTTTTATCTCGAACAAGTCATGAAATGTTTTATATGATCATATGAAGACTCATTTACACAACTATAACATGTTATGATTTTTTGGAAGGTATTGTGCATACTTTAAGTGTTTGGAAGGTATTGTGACCTGGACTACTATAAGGATGACGACGTTAGTATTTTTAAGTAAAAACAGAGATGTCTCTTCAAGCGTAAGGAAAATGTCTTCTCAAGCATCAAGAAGTAGAAGTTATAAAGTTTATACTCTTTAGTTTTTGTCTAAACTAGACTCACATAATATTTTGTGGATCATTATATTTTCCAGATTCAAGTGTAGTAATAATATGTTTCATGACAACATCTGAAATGCTCAAGTTGTTTTGGTCATTGGAGCCGGAGGTGGTTGTTTTTGGTGAATCGATGTCTCTTCAAGCGTAAGGAAAATGTCTTCTCAAGCATCAAGAAGTAGAAGTTATAAAGTTTATACTTTTTAGTTTTTGTCTAAACTAGACTCACATAATATTTTGGGGATCATTATATTTTCGAGATTCAAGTGTAGTAATATGTTTCATGACAACATCTGAAATGCTCAAGTTGTTTTGGTCATTGAAGCCGGAGATGGTTGTTTTTGGTGAATCGAGTCACCTGTATAAAGTTTGCGAGATAAATTTTTAGTGGTTAAATCATGATGATGGTGGTTACGTACGATAAAAATATGGAATGGTTATTAATAATAATAATAATAAAAGGTTCATCTTTGTGTGAAGTACATGCTCATATGTGTATCATGGCTGAATTACACACTCATTTACACAAGTTGGTTTTAATGGGTCGACATGTGCACCCATTAACCCATCAAAACATTTAGAAAAACGAGTTAAATAGATCGTTTATGAATTAGACATAAATAAGTTAGTGTTACCAAAATTGACCTGATTACTAAGCAAGTCGCGTTCGAGTTAAAAAATTCTGACCAACCAACCCAAACCTGACCTTAATTGCAACCCTATTGTGATATGAACCAAGGACTATAAATTTATGTTCAAGAAGTTGTTTTATTTTTTTATTTTTTTATTTATTTTTATTTTTTTTAATTATTATTGTTATTATTTTTTTTGTCAGTGCTTTCATCTTGGTCGAGTTATGACGTTTAATGTATATGAAACTACACTATGACCTCTAATATGAAGATTTGTTTGGAGGTAGCCCATTTTTGTGAATTGTTAGAGTGTCACATTTTATATTTTTTTTTTTTTGAACAAGGAGTGTCACTTTTAAACTAATGATAGTTGAGTTATCATAAGTTATCTAAAGTTCACCTTTTAGCATATTTGCTTTAAACAATTACTCACACACAAAAATAGAACAAAATTATAATTATGTACAATATAACTATATGTACTAATTTAAACTCAAAATATTTATTACTAAGACATAAGTAAAATTTTATGTCAAAACCCCGTGCGTGCACGGGTATTATACCTAGTATATATAATAACATCATGTTTTTTAACCAACTTTTAAAGATTTGACTTATTTTAACTAGCTTCCTAAAATTACTCTTTTCTGTCTTTATGACGTGTTATTGATGATAAATTATTTACTTAAAATTTGTATCCATCTTTGTTTATCTAACTTTGAGTACTTCGATTAAATATCGCGGTTAAAAGAACAGATTGATTCCAAATCTCACATGTAATAACAGTAAAAAGTTTTTTATCCAACTTTTAAAGATTTGGCCTATTTAAAAATGGGTTGGGTGTTTGACGACTTTTGAAAGAAATCTAATCCAAATATCCAATACATCGCATCGTGCAACTAATTTATCCGAGCTCCATTAGACGAAGGCATGTGAAAGTGATACACATGTAAGTTCAATCGATCAAGTCAATTGATCCAATCGACTTTGATTAAATGAAAAATTGAACGTGTGTGTTATCATTATTTCTAATATAATTGTGTTGACATTTAATAGTCAACAAGTTCGTCTATTGAATTTTTTTAGCACCAGTATCGTTAAGCTAGTGTAACATTTAAATATATGTGCACCAAAAATCTTTAACTGAATTCAAAAAAAAAAAAAAAAAAAAAAAATTAAAATTCAAAGATTCATATGAAAAATTCAAATGACAAGATTAGGAAATAGCACATGACATGACAACCAAATAACAAGATTAAAAGGAACACGACACTAGTGAGCTGTGAATGACTGAATGTTAATTGATACAACCACTCCCTCTCATTTTCTCCTACCCAAATTGGAAGTTAGCTACCTAGTCAACTCATGATGAAACAACTATACATACATATGTATACTTTGAATTTGTATGTCTTTGACCAACCAAATGTTTTTTTAATAACTTTTATTCCAAGATTGAATAATCCATCAAATGCATTCAACTAGGGATGGTATAACTACCTTCCTTCAAAGCAATAATCCTATGCTCCTAACCTCCCAACTAAAGAAATGATCGAATCATTTTAACAACCACTTTGCCCTTTTCTTTTTCTTTTCTTTGAGTGATCTCGAAGCTCCACTTCAACTCTCTCATTTTCCCTTTCTTTTTTCTCCTCATATATAAAAAGTATAAACAATTACCAATTAAATCTTCTTACATGGAAAAACAACACCAAACCAAAACAATTTCTCATATTGTTGTCATCACTATCATCATCTCTCTTGCCATTGCCTCTTTTACATTATGCATCATTTGTGAGCTAAAGAAATCAAAGGTATGTTCATATCAATCATATATAGTTTCCACTTACATGCTAATTTTACACGGGGTTCAACTTTTTTTACTTAGGGGTTGGCGGGTATTTTCCGGTTTTGCAGAAGAAGGAGCTTCGAGTTGATGGAGAGCTATGTTTTTTACCGCGAAGCCAGGCATTTGGCTATGGAATCGCAAGTTTAATCTGTTCTTCAGTTGGCCAAATTGTAGGGACCGGATTCTTTGTATTTTGTAGAAGATCAATCAATTTCGAGCCTGCAAGGACTTTGTTCGCAAGCATTCTTTTGTTGCTTTCGTGGTAAGTAAGTTTTCGAGCCCAAGATAATTACTAAATTATAGTCTTACATACATCGTTAAATTCAACATTTGGCTTGTGATTCTCTGTATTAGTTTATGGAATTCGAAATTGCCTCGTTGCTAGTTTCGAGTTTCATTCTTTCCTCGTTAAAAAAGAAGACAGAAATTGATAATAACTTTTAATTTTTTGCCATATTGGTGCTAACTGAATTAATTAAACCTTACAAAATTTAAGCCCAATTGGTACCATACAAACTAATTCAAATGGTTATTCCGAAGTTGAAATGACAGGTTCAGAATTTTTGATACAATAGAGTCGGCTAATATGTATCATCTCTTTAAGAATCCGTTTTGTTTTATGTTATCAATAATGCTGGATCACTATAGACAATACTTTAAATTTCGGTTTCTTACGTACGTATATGACTTTAAGTTTGATTAGATGAGGTTTTAATTTAGTGACCTTTAATACTTCTTTTATTTAGAAGTTGTATATAATTTTTCTTTTGAAAATGTTCATCTGAAAGCGAGTCATCTGTATTACTAAGCAAAAGTAACTTCATATATTCAATAAAGGGTGCTATTCAATTTAGTCCGGCCCGCACCGCATATTAGATATATATATGAATGACTCTTGAACCCCGTCATGCATGCAATTTATGTATACGAGTTCTAAAAGATAACCATATTCTATTTTTAGCTATATACATAATTTCATTTTTGAAATGCTGTTCTTTTCGATTTTATGTTACTTCATAGTCTTTCGTTACGACGTCATGTAAGTATCTCTTATTTCGTGCCTAG
The DNA here is from genome assembly GCA_021014915.2 of Artemisia tridentata subsp. tridentata. Classification (NCBI taxonomy): domain Eukaryota; kingdom Viridiplantae; phylum Streptophyta; class Magnoliopsida; order Asterales; family Asteraceae; genus Artemisia; species Artemisia tridentata. Next base: position 223,376,253 of record CP139506.1, on the reverse strand, counting down.
AAAAAAATGCATAGCCTGTCTTCCACGGGTTATGGGTCTCAACACCATATTCCACGGTGTATGGGTGAGGTGAGATGTAGATAGCCTTACCCCTAGCCACCAAAGGTAGAGAGGCTGCTTCCGGTTCTACCAAAGGTAGAAAAGGACCTCCGGCCTTGCAAGGATTAAGGATCGAACCATTGACCTCTGTCTTGAGAGGCAAGGGTGTTAACCACCTAATCCAAGCCTTGCTATAAGTTTTGCAATGAGTAAGTTTTGCATCATGTCATGTGTATTACCTTAAAAAGGATGATCTTATTAGTTTGTATTTGAGCAACCGAGGTTGTGAATTATCGTATCATAGTTGGCATCAATTTTTGGGTCGTTGGTGTCTAACACATTTGATCTGCTTTTATGAACCTACAAACTTTTTTCATTTGGGAAGACAATTATTCAACATTGAATCACAAGGGGATGGGTCCCTCTATAGATTCGAATGTTTGTTTCTAAAATACTTGAGATATACACTACAAGAATAAGTAGAACGGGTGGCGACAACCAGGGGGTCCCGCGGGTGTCCAGGACCCCTATGGATTTTTTTCGATATAGTGTAAATTTTTGAAAAAAAAAAACATCAATTTTTCCTAAATGCATCTTAAATGCACCCGGTCTATCGAAATGTGTTTCTATATTAAGGTTCTAAAACATTTGTGCACCCGGTCATATTTGGTCCTGATTCCGTCACTGGTGACAACAATGACTAGGACATGATGTTTTCGCTAAATGACCAAAAAGTCAGGTTCGAGACTTTGACCTTTTTGACCAAAAGCATTGGGTAGGACGTGCCCTCGCCAATAAGTTGACTATTTTTGACAACTCGCGAGTTATACATACACTAAGCTAAAAGTTATATCCCTTCCTTTATAGATATGATCACAGTATTCGCAAAAGTAGAATTCAAAGTCACAGTTCGATATGTTGCAATTTTTAATTTTTCAATGTAGATAATGGCGTTTATAGCATATAAAGCGGATACAATTTTCCCATGTGATGAATAAATTACTATACTTTGCTCAAGTTTGGTCACATACAGACTATATTTTTCTTTACTAAAATCACTTTATCTTTTGTTCAGGATGAGTTTTTTTATTATGGTGATATTAACTGGAACAACAACAAGCATGAATCGAATACAGTCATACGGGGAAGGTTGGTTAGACGGAAAGTGTTACATTGTGAAAAATGGCGTATTTGCTGGCTCGGGAGTGCTGGTCCTTATTGCCACAAGCTCCATTCTATTGTCATGTTACTTAATGATCAATAAGAGTCGAGCCATACACGCCCAAGTGAAATAAGAATGAGCTAATGTGGAATTCTTGTCGATACTTAGGAATAGAATGATAAAATTAATTAAAAAGCTATATTTCTTTTCATTCTTACATCTTTGAAAAAAAATATTTCAATCATTCAATTATATGGGTGTAATCATATTGATTGCATTACTTTTGACCAAATTTATCGATTTGTCTAAACGTTAAGTCATATATAGGTTTTGGTTCTATTGAGAAGGTTTTCAGATTGATAAGATTGAGAAATCTTCGTTTAAGCTACTGATTCATATTTTTTTATTTGATTCACAAGTGTACATTAATTAATAGTAAATCGAATCCATAAATCACAAATTTGATTCACAAATCTTTATAAAAATTGAGTTATTGTAATGATTCATTAAATTTATACAGATGATTCACAACGATACTTATATCGCAAAATCATGAAATTTTTAACATTGATTCAATTTCTTTTTACACTTTTTGGATTTGAATCACATCAAAATAAGGTCTACACTTGAAAAACTTGAATCGAAGTTAAAAATATATTGTTTTTAATATATATATAACAGGAGGCGTTTGACAATTATATATATATATATATATATATATATATATATATATATATATATATATATATTGTTTTTAATATATATATAACAGGAGGCGTTTGACAATTTTAAAGCCACATCATCGAATTTAATACTACCTCATAATATCACATAAGCATATTTTATTCCATTTCGTCGGTTTTTGTCCACGTATGCAAGTATTTAATACATAATTTCGGATTAAATTTAATACAGTTAAAGCCAACTAAGCATGAATTAAATGAGCTAAAATTCGGTATTAATTAATTTAAAAAATGATCCCATACAGGATCGAACCTTGAGTTGTTTGAAAGATTAACTCACATATAACCACTAGACCAACACATCTTTTGATTTATATCTTGCAATTCTAAATCTTTAAAGGTCTGCACTAATTTAATTATTACAGCTAATCCAAATACAATTAGTTGGAATACGCATTTAAAAAGATATAATTCAGTTTCAATCATTTTTCTCAAAAACCCTAATATCTTTGTTTCCTTTGCAGCCTTTTTCCTAAACATATCAAAGAAGATGTATCAGAGAAATCTCTGCAACTATCCATGTCCCTTTATCAATCTGTAAACACGTTTAAGGATAGTGAAGAAGTTCCTGTTGGCAACCATGCATGGGTGAAGCGGCATGAAACTCTTTGTAGACCTGTGTACGTAAGGGTTAGAGAAAAAAAATATATATTAATGATTCCTATTTTCTATAATGATGATATTTATATATATTCTTTAGGGCATGGACATGTTTGCTGAGAAAAATCCTCATGGTACTTGACCTTTTTTTAATTAGTAATTAATCATTAAAATTTGTTAGGATCTTTATATGTAGTCATACAGCATCACTAAGTTGTTACATTCGTCTTATATTAATAGAACATAAGAACATGATTGTAAAGGTATGTTTTTCTTTTTGATTTTTTTAATTGTTTAAAACATGATTTATGTTTTTTCTCTTATTTGATTTCCCAGGTATTCATCATCTGTATCCTTCATGAAGAAATCATCCATCATGATTATTGGTTTCATAATTTGGTTAATTATAATCTATCAAGTTTTCATAATGATTTTGTTTGGCTATATTTTATCACATTCTATTTGTTTGGTTTAATCTATCAAATATAGGATACGTTTCTTAGGATGATTTGTCATGGTAAAAGAGATTGTTAAAGAGAATAACTTTGCGTAAATAGATAGCAGCCTCATATATGGAATCTGAGCTGATTTTTATGGTCTCTTTTGCAGAGCAAAATCGACGGGGCGATTCCTCTATCTTGGGTTATGGAAGCAACAGCTATTATGGCTATCGTTATGGCATGGGGAAGGGTTACTCTATTTGGTGTATCTTGATGTATTAGCCTATATGTTATATGATATGATTGTACGCAAAAGTAATTGGGGCAAGATAGCAAGCATCAATTGCATATATAAGTATTGCTTGTTACTACATCTTCGGTGCTCCTTTAGAACTCCCTCTCGGTCTTGCAGCTAATTGGGGTGTAAAGGTATGCACCTTACTCATTTGTGTACTACATTGTTCCTTATTGATATTGTATAATGTGTTTGATTTATATGAGTTTTCCATTTGATGCGTATATTGACATGGTGAAATTTGTAGGGTATATGGATAGGCATGTTGACAGAAACTGTGGTACAAACCATTATCTTGATTTGGAGTTGCTGTAGAACCGATTAGGACAAAGAGGTACTTTTCACCAAGCCATATATTTCTCATGATCGGAACTACTTCGACATATATTTTTTTTTTTTTAAAAAAGTACATTTTTTTTTTTTTTTTTTTTTTTTTTTTTTTTTTGTAAAAAAGTACATTTCTTCGATTATTTAATAGAACATTATTGATGTAAATTGCAGATGTGTCAATTTATTTGTCAATATGTGTTTTATTTAAGATAACTATTTTGGGATTACGAGCTGCCTTCCTAGAATACAGGTATATGTTTATTAGTTGTGGCCATTGTTTTAGACTTAACGCTTGGTTGTGTGTGGGCATTATTTTACTCACTTGCAGTCTATGGGTTAGTTTTGCCACGCTCACCTTGAAAAGGCAGGCTACTGCTAGAGGAAGACTGTTCAATAACTTTCCCAATATACCGTTGCCTCTCGACAACTGTGATGTTCTTGATCCTACAGTCAACAATGATTTCTCGGGGGTTCAAACTTCTAACCTAACAAAACGTGGTCTACAACTTCAGCAGGAGAGTGTGCGACTCTCTTATGTTGAACCATGTTATTCTGCTTCAGTGTATGACAAGCATCACCAAATTATTAGCGGCTCAGGAGATTCTTCAGCTGAACATGTCATTTCCAATCAAATTAGTTACAGTTTTGCTGATCACAAAAGTAATTGTTATTTATTTTTCTTTTTTCTTTTTTTTTGATACTCTATTTTCTCATTATTTTATCATTGTTTAGTTGTTTTTCATTTGTTTTATAATCCTTTACAGCTGTTGTGGAACATCCTTATTCTCTGCGCGTCAGAATAACTGTCAACCAACAACGTGGCCGCTCCGGGTATTGGTAACAACTTACAGCCGTGCGTCGCTTCATCTCAGGAACCTATTCCTTCTACTGTAAACCAAGGTTAATTTACTTATGATTACATCATTATTCTATGTTGACTTCTTAAGTTTTAATGCAGCAACCCGATTGTTTATTAGCTTTTACCATATTCTCCTAACTTCCTGTATCTTAAATTTTAAGCCGCTGTTGGCACACGTACTTCTGACATTCCTACTTCTGCAAAAAGAGTTTGATCATAGTCGACCACTACACGGAACGTGCGTAGGCATGTTACCGTGCCTCTCAAACCCATGTGCAACCACCAACTATTCCAAATACAAGGACTTCCACTTCTACTGTCAATCAAGGTACATGCTTCTTATTGATAACCAACGTTTAGGTTTTTGCTTCGTAAAATAACATGTACTGCAGGGTCCGCTTAACAGTGTTTAATCTTTTCTAAAATAACATGTACGGCAGGGTCCGCAACATCCTTATTCTGGGCATGGTAGCGTGACTGTTAACCAATAACGTTTGCTCTTCCAATTGTCTTTTGATGGTGGTCAAGAAGGTCTACACCAAGACGTAGCCTATCCGGGTATTGGTAACAGCTCACAGCCGCGTATTAGCTCATCTCAGGAACCTATTCCCTCTATTGTAAGCCAAGGTTAGTTTACTTTTGATTATATCATTATGGTATGTTAAGTTATTAACTTCTAATGCAGCAATCCGATTCCTTATGACCTTTTACCACATTGTACTAACTGGCTATATCTTATACTCTCAGCCGTTGTTGGCACACGTAGTTCTAACATTCCTCATACTGCAAAAAGACTTTTATCCCATCCAACCATCACACGTAATGTGCGCAGGTTTGCTGCTAACCGTGTCTCACAAACACATGTACAACCAGCAACTGTTCCAAATACAGAGGCTTCCACTTCTGGCGTGAACCAAGGTACATGTTTCTTATTCATTACATAGAATGTTCGCATTTGCTTCATAATACTTCATGCTCCATAGGCTCCCATTAATATGTTCAACCTCTTATATGCAGTCACATTGTCTACGTATGTTACGCTCGATTTTCTCTGTTTTATGTACCATTTACAAGCAACTGATAAAACTACTTTTGGTTCATCCCTTGCAGGATACCACTCACAACTGTGTGAAAAAGGATCAAGAAAGAAGAAAATATTACATTATATTCAAATAAAAAACAATCACCAGTTTCATCATTAAATTAAACCATCATTGTGTTCTTTATTTATCTTTCTACAA